>CM035423.1:181678103-181863103 GCA_020310875.1 Ceratopteris richardii | reverse complement strand
TCTAGTGCTCCCCTGAAATTGGCAAGACTATCTTCTATCCAAGACCAGGCATCATGGAGAACGCTTATGAACAGATCGTAGCATCACTTCAGAGTCTCCAACAACAAGTCGAAGACCTAAGTCATCGACAGACACAAGTCGAGATGGGACATCCAATGCATGTAGATGCACTCCTCCAAGAATTACAAGAACGAATCGGGAGTCTTCAAGAAAATCAAGGGAGTATTCAAGTGAATCATCGGCCTAGTACATCATTTATGAAGGAACCCAAGATTTGCATGCCAGAAAAGTTCGATGGGGATCGCACAAAGTTTCATGGATTTCTCAAGCAAGTTAAATTATACATCCGTATGCAACCCGATAGATACCCTGACAAGGCATCCAAGGTCGGGTTTATTGGAACCTTGCTCTATGGCCAAGCATTATCATGGGTTGCCCCAATCTTGGAGAAGAACATGACAGTACTTCAGGACTATGAGGGGTTTCTTCGAGAACTCTCCGCCACATTTGGAGATGCAGATACAAGTCGAGTAGCAGAAACAAAACTTCGGAAGTTACGTCAAGGTAACCGCCCTGCCTCTACCTATGCATCTGAATTTAGACAGTTGATATGTGATCTCACTTGGCATGAAGATTATTTCATGAGCCAATTCAGATGGGGTTTAAGAGATGATGTAAAGGACCTTTTGCTCACGATGCCAGAGGTTAAAACATTGAATGAATATATCATGCAAGCTATTCAATGTGATAACCGACTATTTGAAAGGAAACAAGAAAAACAAGTAGAAGGAAGACCTCGCGAGTGGAAACCTTTCCAACCCACTACTAAAGATGAGTCCATGCCTGAACCTATGCAAATAGATGTAACTAGGTTTCAGCCTCTAACACCAGAAGAGAAACAGAGAAGGAGAGTTAATAAGTTATGTCTCTACTGTGGAAACCCTGGACATATTGCAATTATTTGTCCGAACAAGAGAACAAACTCCAGAGTCGCAGCCACCCTTGTAGAGCAAGGAAACGAGGAAGTCCAGTTGTAAAAGAGACCCCACAGCCGGACCATGATATAAGAAAGGGTCTCATAATTCCAGCTACACCCATAGAAACATGTCTTGCACCTGTCAAGTTAATCACGCGCAAGAAGACCCTTTCCCTTACAGCCCTAGTAGATTCAGGAGCCTCCTCATGTTTCATCGATGAAGGATTGGTTAAGAAACATGGAATTCATGTACTTCAGAAGAACAAACCAGTAGTAGCTGAAGTAGTAGATGGACAACCTCTAGCATCTGGGAATATAACCATGGAAACCACACCATTAAGAGTACACCTTGGTGACCATGAACCCCACATATGTTCCAATGTAATATCAAGCCCTGTACATCTAGTTATCATTGGAATGCCCTCGTTAAAGAAGCATAATCCAGACATTAATTGGGAAAAGAATAAAATCACCCGTCGAGATATCCAGAAGAACCCAACATATGTTGGAGCCAAAGCCTTCATACATGCAGTAAAGAAGGAACCTACATATATGATCTATGCCATACCAGCTCAAGAATCCAAGAAAGATGATCCAGTACAGCTACCCAATCAGTACAAAGGCTTTGAAGATGTTTTTGAAAAGAAGAATGCAGATATCCTCCCTGAGCATAGACCTTACGATTGCCCCATAGATCTTCAAGAAGGAGCACAGCCTCCCTTTGGACCAATCTACAGACTATCCCCAGAGGAACTTACAGAACTAGCAAGAACATTGATGAGAATCTAGCAAAGGGGTTTATCAAACACTCGAAGTCTCCAGCAGGAGCCCCTATTCTATTTGTAAAGAAGAAGGATGGGACTCTCCGGATGTGTGTAGACTATCGTGGATTGAACAAAGTCACTATAAAAAATAGATACCCTCTACCACTCATATCAGAGCTCTTGGAACGCCTTGGAAAAGCAAAAGTCTTCACGAAAATTGATCTTCGACGAGCTTACAACCTTGTCAGGATCAGAGAAGGAGACGAATGGAAGACAGCATTTCGAACAAGGTATGGGCATTTTGAATATGTAGTTATGCCATTCGGTCTTACAAATGCTCCAGCTGTCTTCCAACATACGATGAATGATATCTTTCGAGAATATTAGATGATTTTGTTGTAATATACCTTGATGATATCTTGATATTCTCCAAAAATCTAGAGGATCATGAATGTCATGTAAAGATAGTCCTAGAGAAACTAAGAGAAAAAGGATTATATGCGAAATTAGAAAAGTGCTCTTTCCATAAGACAGAAGTGGAATTTTTAGGGTACATTGTATCAGATAAAGGAATTTTTATGGACCCTAAGAAGATTCAGACAATCCTTGATTGGCAACCACCTTCACGTGTTCGAGATTTACAATGTTTTCTAGGGTTTGCCAACTTCTATAGGATATTCATCAAAGATTACTCCAAGATAGTGACACCTCTTACCAAGCTTACAGGGAACTCCAAATTCTCATGGACAGAAGAAGCAGAAAAAGCATTTTAGACCTTGAAATCAGCATTCACTACTGCTCCAATTCTAGTTCATCCTGATTCTAGTAAGCCCTTCTTCCTAGAGACAGATGCATCAGACTTTGCCCTAGGGGCCATTCTCTCACAATATGGAGATGATGGACACCTACATCCAGTTGCATATAATTCAAGGAAATTTTCTCCTCCAGAAATTAATTATGAAATTCATGATAAAGAACTTCTTGCCATAGTGGACGTGTTTGATACTTGGCGTCACCATCTAGAAGGAGCGGTTCATAAAGTTATCGTGTATACAGATCACAAGAACCTAGAGTATTTTATGACCACCCGCATCCTCAACACAAGGCAATCTCGATGGAGTAACTTTTTATCCAGGTTCGACTTTGTCATCACATATCGTCCAGGACGGAAACAGTGTCAGTCAGATGCCTTGTCAAGAAGATCTTACCTTGCACCAAAGAAGGGTGAACAGGCCTTCGATCAACAAGAGAGTATAGTACTCAAGCCTGAGCATCTCCAGTTAGCAGCTATCTCTTCAACCCATCCTGAAGATTCAGCCTTGAATCATTTGATTCGTGAGAATCTACCACAAGATGAATTATTTTGTAATGTTAAGAAAAAAACTCAAGGAGGAAAAGTCCAAGAAGTAAATGAATTCAAGGAAAAGGACGGGTTACTATTCTATAAGAACCTATTGTATGTCCCTCCAGGAAAGCCCAGGATCCAAGTACTTCAACAACGTCATGACAATCTTGCAGTAGGACATTTTGGAGTAAATAAAACAATAGAACTCATATCTAGGGATTTTTGGTGGCCTCAAATGTGGAAGGAAGTCAAAGAATATATCGGAACATGTGACACTTGCAATAGATCTAAGGTACCACGACATAAGCCTCATGGCCTCTTACAACCTTTACCTATTCCAGAAAGGCCATGGGCTTCATTATCTATGGATTCCATCACAGATCTACCAAAGTCAGAGAAGTATGATGCCATTCTTGTTATTGTGGATAGATTCACAAAGATGGCACACTTCATTCCAACTACAAAGGCAATCACAGGTGCAGCCGCTGCTAGACTCTTTTTCAGATACATCTTTAGGCTTCATGGATTGCCTCATGATATTGTCAGTGATCATCATCCACAGACTGATGGACAAACAGAACGGGTGAATCAAGTTCTAGAGCAATATCTCCGTTGCACTAGCAATTATCACCAAAATGATTGGTTTGAGTTGTTACCCTTTGCAGAGTTTGCCTATAACAATAGTGTTCATGCATCTACTAAGCAAACTCCCTTCTTTGCAAACTATGGACAACATCCAAGGATGGATATACAACTCTCAAATCATGTCAAGAACCCAGCTGCCAGAGACAAGGCCCAGTACTTGATGGACGTTCACAAAGAACTCAAGGAAGAGATCCATAAAGCTCAACAACAATATAAGTACTATGCAGATCAACATCGTGTCCAGAATCCATCGTATCAAATTGGGGATAAAGTATGGTTACTCAGAAACAATTTGCAAACCTCAAGACCTTGTGCAAAGTTAGATCATCAAAGATTTGGTCCATTTACCATCTTGGCCAAGATTAATCAAGTCACCTTCAAGCTCCAGCTACCAAGTACTATGAGAATACATCCAGTTTTCCATGTATCCATGTTGGAACCATATCAGATTTCACCATTGAGGGGGGAGAGACTAACAGTACCTTACGTGTTTAAATTCGATCTACACATTGGGAGATATACTCTAATCTTTATTGGGCAACTTCTCAAAACGACACACGCTATTTTTTGTACCAATTCAAATACAACGCACCCATGCACATTTTCTAGAGGCCATTGGGTGCACCCATGAGTCTTGTGGGATCTACCCACATTGTATAAGCCTACTTCCTAAGCTCTGATACCAATTGTTGTATCCAAGGGGAATTGAATTCATGACCTACGAGCTAGGAGTTCGATGGGCTAACCACTTGCCTCAAAGCCATGGTTGAGGATTACTTCCTAATCCTCCCTCTTAGGGTGTGGTTTAACCATCTACTTCTTATCATTTCTTGAGTCTAACACACATAATCAAGAGAACATACACAAAATACACAAAGTATGGTTAAAAATCACAATGGTCCATTAATGATAAAGATATATAAGATGGATATGCTCAACAACTAATACAAAAAAATATACTCCTAACTCAAAAGTACCAAGGTCCAAAAGGAGAAGGTGAGGGAAAGGGAGGATAGCTATGAAGAGACTTAGGCTCAAAAAAGGAACTCGGAAGAGAACTCTCAAGAAAATATAAGAGCCCTCCAAGTATATAACCATATATTACTACAAGTCCTTCCTCCAAGAGTGTAAGACACTCATTCCAACTCCTTCAAGCTTCAAAGCAAGAGCTTCTTCTTTTATGTGAGCAGCTCCCGCTCTTACAAGGGTGGATATGAGAGTAGCCCTAATCTAGAGTTGACGACTATGAGAAGCATGGACATGTCCTTATAAGATATGAGGGAACGATTGGCTTATCCAGTAAAACACAATGAAAATTTCTTTCTATATCTTCCAAAAGCTAGGCATAGGATTTAGGAAAAGCATTCATAAGTATTTTTTTGATGAATTGGCATGATGACATGGAAATCCTTAAGTTGATCCTCTAAATATAGGTGCTAGGATTTGTTCCTATCATGTGGCAAGTTTGGTCCCACTTTAAATGTCCAAGTCTAATTTCAAGTTGACTTTTTAAGTGGTCTACTCTTTAACCAAAAATTAGAGTTTGAGATTTAGGGCACATTTTCGGGTTTTTTGAGTATGTGACATGTTTGCATATGGTTGGATTACTCTCTTTAAGCACTTAATGAAAATGTGATTCATTTCTCAAAGACCTAAAAATCATTGACCATTTTCTCCATTACTATGACGACATCTAATTTTGTTCTATGATATAAACTAATCAAAGTGTTCACGAATATATACAATAATTAAGAGAATCTAACCTAAAATATGTACAATTAGGATTTTCAATGTTCTTTTCCTAATGAGGTTGTTGGCCATATAAGATCATAAATTATGAAAAAATTGTGGATGATTATGGATGTGTAGAATAGGATTTGCAAGTCATCTCATATGCAAAATTTTGACATGCACATTTTGGCCATCTAAATTTTGCTAGTTTGCTATGTAAACTTTAATGTGGTGTCCTCTTTGCCTAAACTTGAGGCACCATCCAAACATGTTTTTGAAGCTTGCATTTTAGGAAAGATGGAGCATTCTTCCTTTCCTAATGATGGTACAATAAGAGCTAACTTAAGCTTAACAAAAATTGCAGTTTGTTCACAATGATGTTTGTGGCCTTATGCAGACACTATCTTTTGGCAATTACCTTTACTTCATGCCTTCTATTGACTAGTCTTCCACTCATATATGGGTTTACCCTCTAAAAGCAAATCCTAAAGTGTTTATGTCCTTCAAAAAGTTCCTAATTATGGCTGAAAAAAAAAATGTCAACATGTAAAATGGGAATCCTCTGTTCCAGGGCGTATATGTCTTCTGAATTCTATGCATTTCTTATTGAACGCAGAACAAAACACGAATGTCATATGTCTCTCATGGAAATGGCAAGATGTATGATCAAAAGTCGAGCATTACCTCCTCATTTTTTGCTTGAGGCCATAAAATATATTGCATATGTACTTAACAGGTGTCCTACTAAGGCATTACATTCTATCAACTCCTTATAAGGCTTGTCATGGTCACAAGTCATCTGCTCATCTCGGTGTTTTTTGTTGTGTTGCATATGCATTCATGTCTAAGCAACAATGCAGGAAGTTGGATGATAAAGACTCTGAAATGTAATTTTGTTGGGTACAATTCTAGGAGCAAAAGTTATCGCTTATACCATCCACAAATTACATCTATTTTGATTATCCGAGATGTTATTTTTGCAGAAGATGTAGTGCACCCTTTATTTCATGTATCAAGGGGGCTTTTATGAGCTCAAAGGATGTGTATGACACCTTGTTTCCTCTTTTAACTTGTGGACAATCAAATGTATATCCTAATGAGGCAACTTCTCGGTCTATGCACATACGATGTAGATATTCATGATGCGCTCATTGATAAGAGAGTGGATATTGATGAGGCAAAATCTATGCCAAAATTGTTGATGCAGACTTTGAATGATAGTAAGTTAGATGCACCTTGGCCTTATCGTACACATTTCCGCCTCCATGGTGCTTCTTTTGCATCATACTACTATGCAAATGGTTATTTCTAGCTTTTGCGATGAGTATGGGCTTGTTTCTTTTCATGAGATAAAAAATTCAGAAAATCGGATGGCTGCTATGCAATCAGAATTCGATGCTATTTATGTGGCCTACCTTATGGCCACTGGCACTAAATGGGTCTATAAGCTGAAATGCAAACCGAATGGAAGTATTGAACCTTGATCACTATAAGGTCAGGCTTGTAGCTAAAGGTACGCTCAAGAAAAAGGCATTCATTTTAATAAGACCTATGCTCCTATGTGTCATAAGACAATCCTCGTAGCTTTTTCTATGCACTTGCAGCTCATAATGCTTGGAATGTATATCAATTGAATGTCAAAACTGCATTTTGAATCAAGATGTGTATGTTATTCAGCCCCGTGGTTTTGTGCAAAATGGGTATGAAAACAAAGTGTGCAAGTAAACAGGGTTTTATATGGATTAACGGAAGCATTACATGCTTGGTATGGGAAATACATGCCTAGTTATTAGCACATCGATTTCATAATAGCTGAACTGAAAACACCTTGTATTTGAAGCGTGAAGATGATGTACTTCTCATCATTGTTGTTTGTGGGTGACATGCTTCTCAGTGGTCCTAATGAGATGCACATTTCTAAGTTTAACACTCATTTGCATGCCTCTTTTGAAATGTCCGATTTGGAGCATTTGCATAATCATATGGGCATTCAGTTTATGCAAGTTGATGGAGGTGTCAAACAAATAAAACTTTTTTGCAACATTTTGGCCTTGAAGACTATTAACCCATTGCCACCCCCATGAAGACAAGTTTACAAGTGAGTCTTCATAATGCTAGAGATGCATTTGATGTTGATTTTTCTCAGCAAGTTGTTGGATGCCTTATTTATGTATGCATCACTTTGCTTGATATGAAACCTATTCTCTCTCAGATGAGCAAATTTATACACAACCAATGTGTTAAGCATTGGCAAGAAGCTAAGTGTCTCTTTTGCTACTTATCTAGAACTCTGAAGCTTGGGTTGTTTTATCCGAAGGGGAGATCCAATTCTTCCAAATTCCCATGCTTTTCTGACTCAAATTGGTATGGTTATTATGACACTCTGTGTGTCCACAAGTGGTTTTTGCTTCATGCTCGGTAACTCGTGTATATCTTGGTTGAGCAAGCTGCAGCCTATTATAGCCACTTCTAGTTGTTAGGCTAAGTATAGGGAAGCTTTCAGCTACTTTTAAGTGTGGGTGTTGGTCAAACCTTTGTCATGCCTCCATATCTACTAGCAATCATAGTGCATTGGAAGTTGTGTAGGAACCCAATGTTCCATGCTCACACTAAGCACAAAGGTGCACTATCGTTACGCCAATGGTGTATCTTCCTACATAGGATAATGCTGCAGACCTTCTTACAAAGGCTATGTCCCATGAGAAGTTTGAGGCCTTTCGCGAAGCTTTGGGCTTACTACCTTTTGTGGATTCACCTTAGTCCACATTGGCTGACACTTCCTTATACATGTGCCATGCCATTGCTCGTCGCATCACTCCCACGGGGGGATTTGTTAGTATACTTTGGTAGTGATGTATGTGAACACACTTAAGAGTGTTGGGGTACTTTTTTCTCTCTTTAGGAGGTGTTTTTCCCCAGCAATCAGTATTCTTGCATGAAGTGGCCATTCTAAAGGATTCCACAAGCCATTCTTATATTTGATTTTTTGCTGCACCCATTGTTCTTGAGATTTGATAGAAATATAAGCTCCCAAAGGGTATGCCAGATGGGGGAAAACATTATCTTCCGGAATTTAAAGGCCATTTTATAGCAGGAAAAGAAAAGCTGGGCAAGGTACATCAATCAAAGCTGATTTTTGTTCATTAATGCAGAGGCCAGTAGTAAATGACGAGTATAAGAGCCAGAATTCTTTGACTACTCTCATGCATATCATGAGTGAAAATCAGCGTATCACCGGCAAAGCCTGTCCCAATCTTATTCAACCAATGGATGGACATCCCTCGAATAATATCTTGCCCCATATTGTGATCCGAATGGATGGAAATCCATCGAATAATATCTTGCCCCATATGTATGTTGTGTGTGGTGTCATAGACAGATACATACATTCATACACATGTACGTAAATATGTATGTATATGTATGTATGTATGTATGTATGTAAGTAGGAATATAATCTTTGAATATAACATTCCATGTACGAATATGATTTTCATATATAATATTCCATACTATTCAAATTTGTCCCATGGTTACAGTAATAATAAGCATGTAAGATGCAGTGTATAATACTTGGACGCATAGAACTTATCAATGCAGAATCAATACATAGACTTGTATCACCCGACTTGATAATTGTTTCTATCACATAGCCCAAGCAACAAAGATGTCACACTGAAGGTAAATCATCAAACAAAGTTCTTGGAGTATGGTGCTTGCAGTTGAGGAAATGTAAACCTGAGACACATCAAAACAAAGCAAGTGCTATCTGCAGTAATGTGTATTTATTGTTAACCCAACGCATGTAAAACTGTCAACAGATCCTGCCTTGAAATTTGAATCCACCCAGACAATATGTTTATCCATCATTCATGCACTCATCAGATAAATATGTGAATATGTCTATCCATTTTCCATCAATTCGACAGACAAGCGGCAAAATACCTGTATTGACAACAAAATAGCCTTCATGAGCATTGCCTCCTCCATCTCCAAGCTATCTTCATCTCCACTATTACAAATGGAGTACCGTGGTTCACTTGAGGAATTGAAGGGATTAAAAGGAATAGCATCCAGCATTATGAAAAGGTCTGTGTACCTTCTTGTATAGACTGATGACTCACCCAAACAACATTGCTCTTCAAAAATATGCTCATTAAAAAGCTCATGCTCAAAAAGTTCCTCACATGGATCAAGGTGTTCATTGTTCACACTTTGAAAATGAGGCCCGTTCCCTCTTGTTGTTGCTGTTGAATTCAACCCCTCTGAAATCCCAGCGGCTTGTCAATTAATGCTCCTAAGAATCTTGTAAGAATATAATACAGAATGCTACACCTGCCTGCTAGCCTATTTTCTCCAACTGTTTCCACTCTCTGCTGCTCATCACTAAGCTCCTTCTGATGGATCCTAATCTTTGCTTCTATCACTCTTTGCTCTTCCTGAAAGATGAAAGGGACAAAAATATAAGGCGGAAGGGAAGGGGGGGAGATGAAAAGAAATATATGAGAGATTCATAATCAATTGAAAGCACTAAAAACAAGGCATCAAAAGAATTCAATAGCTCACAGCTTGCTCCAAGTTCTTTTCTGCAACAGTCTTTGCACCTCGATATTCAACCACGTAGTTTGAAGTCTTGCAGAATGGACAGCTAGAACTATTAAAGATAACAATTTGTCAAAGGAAGTTACTACTTATACGGACTCCTTATGTGCACAGAAGGCTGAAGATGCACGTCCATTCGTTTTACTTATTACAGAACATGATAAGCTAGTGTTTCACTTCCTTGTCTGGGCCAGCAAGTACCTCTTTTTCTGGGATCCACTTATTCTCTAAATCTCCACACGTAGCTTAACCTCATGGACCCAGCTAAGTGGGTGACCTCTTTTTCTGGGATCCACTTATTCCCTAAATCTCCACACGTAACTTAACCTCATGGACCCAGCTAAGTGTGTGACATGAAGCTGGTATTTTGTAACCAAATGGAATCCGTGACCCGTAATTGTTATCCATGAAAAGTTGGATATCGAGGCAGCTAGCGGTCTACTTTCTTACTCATTAACACACCGAAAATATATAATCCTTCAAAGTAGCAATAACTGGCGCTGTCTTGACTCTTGCATAACGATCATGTGTATCCATAATTTTTCCAGAAGTAAAACAGCTTAGTCACCTGAATGTGCTCCAGGAAGAATCTGCAAAAGTCTCACACGGAAATTGAAGATGGTCAAATGATTACATATTACTGAAGGATACTTCGAGACTGTCACCAAACGGTCCATACTCTTCACTTGCAGGTAGCATTCTGTATATTTTGTCAGTAAAGCAAGTTAGTTACAGTGACCGATCATCCTCTCAGATTAGGCGTTCCAAGCTTGCACCGAGAAAAAGAGGACGAAGACAAGCCTACCCGTGCATATGGGCTTTGAGCAGCACTTTGACCTGTTCAAGCGTGGATAGAACTGCCCAAAAATTCACACGCACAGTTGTTAGAACACTTGCTAAGAGATAGACCTGAATCGGCCGCCGAGTAGTCGGAGAGGAAGCCAAAATTACAGCAGAAAAATAGAGAGAAAGACCAAAAAAAAATGGAACGAAAAATCTCCTCGATGAAAACCGTACAAGAAAGCAAATCGGACAATCCTCGAGTTCTGGAGAATACTCCTCTGCACCAGGATAGCAAGGCGCCAGCTGACCATTCATTATAAGACGCCGCAGCTTCCTAGACTCCCCATCTTTGCACTCATACGGTCCTTGAGGACGGGTAAATCTCTCATCAACACGCTCTGCGTGCCTGTAAATCTTGTTGCCCATAGAAACGCCTGCGCACCGAGTGGATGGATGTGTAATCCTTCAGTTACAGGACAGGGAACCTGCGCCTTTGATGATGATGATGATGAGGACGTAGTCAAGAATTCATTGTCCAAGCCTGGAGTCTAGTCAACGCCAGCAATCGAGTAAGGAAACTGCGTGTAAGATCATCTTCGAGAAAATAATACGTTAAGGATGCTTCCGCCCGCAAAATGTCGAGGCAACGGAAGATCGCGATATACGTCCCCACCCTGACAGTTCAAGCGCGCGTGCAAGAAAGAGAAAGGTAAGACAAGGTAATGAGGATGTGGAATCGGGGATCTCTTGCTGCTTTTTTGGAAGGGAGCTTTCACTTGTGTTGGGAGCCAAAAGCCTCTTCGTCACTCCTTCGAGATTGCGTCTCTATGTCTCTTCTTCCAACAACTGGAGACAAATTTCGGTGCCTTTTTCATTCACATTCTTTACAAAATCTTTGAGAGATGTCAAAAATCAGTTTGATGATATAGAAATATCAAATTTATGTTTTTTTTATTATGCTTGAATCAAAAAAGAACAATGCCTAAATTTAATGCATGCACCTTGAAGATTCCTTCTACTCCCATTTTCTAAGGGTTAACAACAAATCGCTTGTAGGTTTTGAACCTTGATTTTTTAATCAAGATGATAAGTTGCTTTACCATTTTAATGGTAAAAAATTTATTTTTTCAAAGGAAATTTAAACAAAGGTTTATTCTCTTTCAATGCATTTGAATTAATTGAAAATACAAGTGAAGTTGGATTTGGTATCCATGGGACTCCCTTTATCACACAAAAGAGGGGTTAAATGTTTGGCATGGTCAAGATTATAGAGCTTGAAGGCCCACTAGAGTAAAGCCTGGAAAAGAACGGTCCAAAGTCCCAACAAAATGAAGAGCTTGACGGACCCAAAGCTTAGAGACAAGATTCACTGGCCTAAAGGGGATTACATAGGTGGAAAAAGGCCGATGTCAACATCAGGCCAAGGATTGAGAGTTCGAAGTTCAAGACTCACTAATGTACTTGATGTGAACTCTTGAAAATTATGAGAGATAAGGGGATCTTTTGGATGTGTGTTATGCTTTCCAAATTTCAAGCTTGTAAGGAAAGTAGATTGAATATCGAGCTCATATATATATATATATATATATATATATATATATATATATATATATATATATATATATATATATATATATATATATATATATATATATATATATATACTTACTCTTGAGTTTTACATAGAAGGCCCAAGGTTCAAGTCTCATCAATGGGTTCGATGTGAGCCATTGACATGCGACATTGAAAGAGTTCCCTTAAATTCGTGTATGGTCCTCAAATTTTCAACTTACTACCGTAAGATCCAATTCCCTAAACAATAATTAAATTTTATTAGCTATTAAATAGGAAAATTAAATTGTAAGATGAAATTCGAAAAAAAAAATGAAATGTTTTTGAAATCAATTCAATCAGCTATTGATTCTTAATCAATATACTTTTATTATTATGAAATACCAAATGGTGTTTAATTTTGGTCATCATTCTCTTGCTCCTTCATTTCTATGCATCATCTTTTTCAACAAAAGTGAATTTGTAGAGGTTGTTACTCTCTCTATAGAGCTCCAAATTTGATCAATGGGCATTCATTTGAAAGATATTAGTGTCTAGTTTACTTCTACAAATTTTCAAAGCATTTGGTTTAGTTGATGTGGAGAAATTTTAGTTTTTCTATTTCGGGGTCTATCTCTATGTAGACCTAAAAAATAGGAGGTACAATTGTTGAGTGTCAAGTTCATTCTATAAGCATATTTTGTTTATTACTTGTACTCTTTTGCATTTTATACATTGAACCCTATGTATCATTCCTACGAAAGGATTTTTTCCAATTCTAATCAGGCTATCTACAATTAGCATTTGAAGTTGATTGTTTCATCCAAAGATAGCAAGCTTTTCTGAGCTAGTCAATGCACAAACCTATCTGTATTCTATCGACTCTTTCTCCTTGATGCTCCAAAGTACAAAGTGGATTTTATTGCACTCATCACAAGGCTATAAGTTCTATTTGAATCTCCATAAGCTCAAGGGTTATTCCTCTGTTGTTTGGTTGGACCGAACTTCGTCACTTTGCAACTCACTTTTCTACCTCCTACAAGTTTCTCCAAGTTCTTTCACATGGGATTCCTTGTATCACACAAAGGAGGGGTTACATACTTGACACAGTCAAGATTATAGAATTTGGAGGCCCACTAGGGTAAAGCTTGGAAAAGAAGGGTTGACGGACCCAAAGCTTAGAGACAAGATCCACGGGCCCGAAGGGGATTACATAGGTGGAAAAAGGCTGATGTCTACATCAGGCCCAAGATAGAGAGTTCGAGGTTCAAGACTCACTCATGTACTTGATGTGAACATCTTGAAAATGATAAGAGATAAGTCGATCTTTTGGATGTGTGTTATGCTTTCCGAATTTCAAGCTTGTAAGGAGAGTAGATTTAATATCGAGCTCTTTAAAAAAAAAGGAAAATTTTATTAGCTACCAAATAGGAAAATTAAATTGTAAGATGAAATTCGTTAAAAAAAATAATGAAATGTTTTTAAAATCAATTCAATTAGCTATTAGTATACTTTTATTACTATGAAATACTAAACGGTGTTTAATTTTTTTCTCTTTCAATTACTAGAAATTTCTTAGTAATCAATAAAAATAAAAACATTACTTTTTTACTACTTTCATTTCCACGTATGGTTACAATGTAGAGGATGTGGAATTCCTTTATGCAATATTGAAACTTTCAAGACTTTTGACATTGTCATTATTGTATACATACATACTTGTGTGTGCCCTTTGCGTTATTCTCCATTTGACCGTATTTTCTTTTCGAAGAAAAGGATTACCAAGAAATAATCTACTCAAAATATCATTCTATCCTTTCACACTAGTATTTTGCTATGTCGATGAACAAATTCTCCTTTCACTTTGTGCGAATCTAAACTTTAACCAATAAGACTCTTCATATTGAATAACTTATATATATATATATATATATATATATATATATATATATATATATATATATATATATATATATATATATATATATACACACACACACACGTGTACACACACACACACACACACACATATATATATATATATATATATATATATATATATATATATATATATATATATATCACACACACACACATATATATATATATATATATATATATATATATATATATATATATATATATCACACACACACACATATATATATATATATATATATATATATATATATATATATATATATATATATATATATATATATATATATATATATATATATATATATACACACACACGTATATATGTACACACATATATATACACACATACACACACACACACACACACATATATATATATATATATATATATATATATATATATATATATATATATATATATATATATATATATATATTCACACACACACATATATATGTATAAGGTATCTATAAATGTTCGCACGATTGCATGGTTCTACTAAAATAATGTTAAATCTTGTAGGTTTCTACCTAAAGTTGTCATAGCTTAAGGTTGGTTGCCTAGACAATCGGAGCTTATGGATCATGACTTAACGATCCACAATTTTCATAGCAAATTTTTAAATAGGACACTTTCTTTTGTTCGAGTTTAGAGGAGCGAGTTTAGAGGACACAACTCAAGGAAGAAGAAGCTTGGGATCACAATAAAACAATAATATTACTAAATTTAGAATATAGATAAGTACCCATCAAGTTCAGGTGTATATAGACGGTGGGAAAATAGGAAGAAACTTACGTTGCAGTCTAAAGTGTGTTCACACACATCAACTTTTTTAAAAATGATAACCAATCCTCCCTAGGAAAGATGTGGTGCACTAGAAGTTCACACTTACATACAAGGAAGTGCCAATCTATGTGGATTGTGATCAATCCATGAAAGGGAGTAAGCCCAAAGCTTTCCAAAAATTTTAGACCTTCTCATGCCTCAAGTAAAGCATTTGTACGCTTGTTTTGCACCATTTATGGTATATATGAAGTTTCCCCATTGTGGCCAATGAGTAGAAGTTGAATGCAACCTCTTAATAACCTTCAAGGATAGGTTGAGCGACTTGTTTATCTCTATAAAAGACTTGAGGATTTTGTGGAAGAATGGCATATGTTTCATTCTGAGAGCATCGAATTATGTTGATGAATGGACTAAAAGGTCAAGAGTGACTGCTTTCAATAATTTAATTAAAAATTCGAGCAAATATGATGTCTCATCTTCTTAGTTTTTTTCCAAAGTTGTGAAAATGTAGTATCTTGTGAAAGTACATGTACAAAGGCATAGACATACGCATACACATACACACATAGACATACACATACACATACACACACATACACATACACATACACACACATACACATACACATACATACACACATAGACACATACACACACATGTACATACACACATAGACATACACATATACACATAGACACACGTACATATGCACATAGACACACACACATACATACAATCATATGCATACACACATATACACATACACACACATACATACACACACATACACATACATACACATAAAGTCACATACACACGTATATATACACGTACATACACACACATACACATACACACACATGCACACATACATATAAATACACATAGACACACACACACACATATACACTCACATGCATGCATACACACACTTGTGCACACATGCATACGTGCATACACATGCATATGCATACATACATACATACATACATACATACATAGATACATACATGCACATACACACACATATGCATACACACACACACACACATACACATCTACACATATGCATACCCACATATAGATACATACACATATGCATACACATATAGACACACACACACATGCATGTGCATAGATACATATACACATGCACATACGCACATATGCATACACAAAAATGCACATCTACACATACACATACATCCAGATACAGACACGTATACATACACACACATAGACACACACACACATTGTAGCATTTCCTCAATCACAATCTATCCTCAATCACAGTCTATCCTCAATCAAAAGCTTGCAATCACTCAAGAATAGATGAAGACAAAAAAACTGAACTTGTACAAGATAAGGGAGAATTCAGCACAAAAGAGTAGACAATATATGACGCACAGAAAGAGAAATTTTGATATTATAGATGTGAATCAATCAATACAATAGCTTTGGAAAATAGCTACTTGACAAGCCTCTACCTCCTGACCACCCCCGAGCTATCACAATCTCATTCACCCTCACACTCTCAATCACACTCTCAATCACACTCTCAATCACACTCTCACTCTCACTCTCAATCACAAGGCAATTCTCTAATTTCTGGCCTCCTCCTCTTTGATGCGCAAGTGTTCTTATAACAAAGTTTATCGCCACCCAAAGAAGTGTGTGATCCACCAAATTTAAAAAAAGCCCATTCTCCGCACAAAAGCATGCGTTTGTAGTAGTCAAGCGCTTTGTTTAGTGGTACCTATCCAAAAATAGAATAAAAGCACCAAAAAGACACATCCGAAGACATCCATAATTAGGCATGACAATACGTAAGCATCAAAATCACAAATTTGAATAGAAATAGAGAAGCCCTCTTTTTTTAAAGTACCTAAAAAAAAAGCACTTTTCTAATCCTTGTAACTCAAAAATAGTTAGGAATTAGCTTAAGCTTATGAGAGATACTTTTATTTAATTTTTCAATTTGCACAATAGTGTTAGAGATGACCTAGGTCCAGATCCACCTCCAAGTATCACTTTTGAGCCTTGCAAGTGTAGAAATTCTAGAGAGAGAATAAAATCAAGGCATTTTCTTACAGTGAACTAAATGTAGACCCCTGAATGAGGTACTTAAAACATGATTCACAATAAAATTGCAAAAGCACTTTTATTCTCTTATGCATGCTCTACCTTTCTCTCATATGGACTTTTTCCTAATTCTTTTATCTTCACGTTCAATTTTCAACCAAAAAACATGATGCAGATAAGGTCTAGAGAGAGAATATAAAACTTTTCATCCCAAAATTTTGCCTACATGCATATTCATTCTAAAAATTATCCCCACAATGTAATTTAGAAAATTCAAAATGATTTATTTCACTATCGAAAGGCCTATTATGATTCTTCCCCCCATTTAGGAACTTTGTCCTTAGGGTTGGAAAGAAGGATAATGTGCCACAAAATCATCTAAGTTTACCCAAGTCAAATCTTCTACTGGAAATGTGTGCCCTTTCACCAAAATCTCTACTATATATCTATTTCTAAGTAATCTTTCCCTCCTGTCTAATACTATTTGAGGTCGAAGGTCAAAATAGCCATCATCTGTTAGCTTATAATTGTCCTAGAAAACATGAACAACATTAGGTACATATCGTTTAAGTAAGGTAACATGAAATACAGGATGAACATTTAAATGTTTAGGTAATTCCAACAAATAAGCAAGAGATCCCATCTTTTTCAAAACTTTAAAAGGACCTGCATATCAAGGAGAAAGTATATGATCTTTCCCTAACAACAAGTTAGATCGGTGAGGATTGACTTTAAGAAATACCATGTCATCTGTTTGAAATTCAAGTGGTATTCTCTTCAAATTGTAGAATTTATTTTGTCTTTTATGAGCTTCTTTTATGTGTTGCTTAATTTTTACAAGTCCTTCATCCATCTTCTCAAGCATTGCTTTAGATACTTCTACTTTATTTGAAAAATCCAAAAACGAAGGTGGACTCAAACAATTATAACCAAACATAGCCTCAAACGAAATCATTTTTATAGAAACATGCTATGCACTATTGTATGCAAACTCGACTAAGGGCAAATATTCACTCCAATTATCTTGCTTTTTATTCACATACATATGCAACATATCTTCAAGTACCCCATTAACCCTCTCGATTTCCCCATCAGTTTGTGGATGGAAAGTTGTACTCATATGAAGTTGAGTTCCAATGGATTCAAATGTTGCTCTCCAAAATTTTGATGTGAACCTAGAGTTTCTATAAAAAAATTTCTTTTGCAAATAGTCTTGCAACATTCAAGGCAGTATGAGTCTTTTTCATAGGGAAGAAATGTGCAAACTTGGTAAGTCGATCAACTACCACAAATATGGTATCACGTTTACTTTTTGTCATAGGCAATTAAGTGGTCCATAGAGATAGACTCCCACTTTTAATTTGGAACATCCAAAGGTTGAAGCATTCTAGGCATTCTCCTAAACTTAGATTTCACCTATTGGCACTTTAAACATTCACTAACATATTTTCTAATATCTCGCTTCATACATGGCTAGAAGTAAGGACATTTTGTTTTAACATAGGTCCTTGAATAACCTAGATGTGCAAAAAAAGGTGCATCATGACAAAAGGTGCATCATGACAATCATGCAATATTCTAACTTTTAATGGAGACTTAGAAGAGAGACATAATCGATTGTTACGATACAAAGATCCATTATGCAAATGAAATTTGTCATGATACATTGATCCCCTTCTTGCAAGCAAAAAAATCAAAATGGTCATAAAAAGAGTCTTGTTTCAGTTTTTCTTTAATTTGATTGAGAAAATCAAAATTTATTACAAAAAGGTTTGGAGATATGCATCATACTCATGGGAGAAGCATTTTCCCCCAATAAATTTCCTAGTGCTTCAGAGTTCTTAACGAACCTCCCAAGAAACTCTAGAAATAGCTAAAGACAATATGTAGCAAGTAGCTCATAGGGCAAAAGAGTATGTTGATAGGAAAAGATCTTCTAGAGTCTTTGAGGAAGGAGATAGATTTTTCCTTCAGGTGCCAGCTAGATCTACTTCAGTATCCACAAGGAAGTGTAGTAAGCTTTCACCAAGGTTTATGGACCTTGGAAGATAGTAAAGAAGCTTAGTGATGTTGCATACCAATTAGAGCTTCCTCGATATTGTAGAGTCCATCTAGTGTTTCATGTGAGTAAACTTAGAAATTATATTTCCAAGGAGCATAATCTAATAGACGGTATTGTTTTTTTGCAGGAAAGTGATAGCAAAGATCATTCTCTAGATAGGATACTAGATCAGAGACAAAAGCGGTTGAGAAATCGTGTCATCCTATCTAGAGAATGATCTGTGCTATCACTTGGGAATCAGAAGCTCTAGTTTGCAAGGACTTTCCCTCATTGATAATTGAGGACAATGATCTTTAGAAGGGGGAGAGAGTGTTAGACATTGGTCTACAGAGACCATTCCATGTGTGTGTGGGATAAGGGCCAACCATAGACAAGGTCCCAAGCTTGGGGGATATCCTAAGGTATTCAATAGTAATGGGGATGAGTGTTGCATGATGAACACATGGCAACACTAGATCATTCTAGATCATTGCTATTTTTAGAATACAAGAGGATATAAAGGATGGGAGGAGAGTTGCACACACATCATTTGCAAGTCTTTCTTTGCATGAGATAGTTCTCACATAGCCTCATCAATAATTTGTAAGACCTCTCATATGAATTTTTCATCCATATTTATCAGCTCAAAAATACTAACCTCTATTTTGATAGATTTGAATAATCTTGAAGCTCCAGATTCCCTAGGATCATTTTTGATATTTGACTTCTCAAATTCCTTGTGAGCTTGGTTGAATGCATTCCTAGTGACATCATTGGTATCTGTAAGCTCTTATTTTTGTCTTGTATGTTCACATGTAATCACTTTGTCCTCATGTAACCTCTTGTCCTTGTTCATTCCCTTAGTACTTGAACCTTGGCATGTTTCTTCTTGAATTTTCCCATTATTCCTTGTCTGCATAACCATGGAGTAGATTTCTTCTAACTGTATTACTCTAGCAAATGGTGATGGTGCAACATTGACTTCTTCTATTACTCTTTGTTTATTCACAGAGATCATTTGGATGTGGGGCTCCAATGTAGATGCTTTGTTCTGTGGGCAACAATTTGTGTAATGATCTCTCCGATCTCACAATTCTTGCAAGGAGGGGCATTTTTTGGCAGAGTACATTTACCTTGATAGTACCCACATTCTCCACACCTGAAACATAATTGGCCTTCTAGGCCCATTTCCAAAACTACCCCTGGGTTATGGGTTATAATTGTTACCTTGACTGGGTGCTTCTACCATCACATTGGTTGATAGTTGAGCTCCTCTTTGTCCCCAATAAGTTTGTGCAGGCATCCCTCTTGAGTGACATTCATGAGCTTCATGTCCAGCTTTCCTGTATAACTGGCAAGTAATGCTTAGAAGAGGGTAGTCACTTACCACATGAATTTGTTTGTTGTACATGATGCACCACAATCCATTTTTGATGCCCCTCCATGCAGTTCCTGTAGTTCTTGTCGTAGTGCTAAATCCTCTGCTTGGACCTCTTCTTCTTCTTGTAACTTTAAAGCTTTAATTTCCCTCCTCAATTGAGTTACTACATTTTCTTCTTCTTTCTAGGGCTTGTTCCTCGTTAGACTCTCAAGTTCCTTTCTCAATTTTCACTAGGTCCTCAGGTTCCATATGATATTATAACTAGAAGAACCTGTTCCATATTGGTATCTGATTTGCTCTATCCTTGTTATCATAGAAATAAATTCCTCAATTGTTGCTATAGGTAATACCAACTCTTTAATTTTTCATTGTGTTGAGATTGGAAGTGGTTTGGCCAACCACTCCCTAACAAAGAAATCATGAGGGGGGTCGGGTAATTTAGCAATGAGGGCTTTTGCTCTAGTGACAAATTCTAGAAATGTTTCCTGAGTGACCAATCTTAAATTGTCTAATTCTTCAATAATCTTATCTACTGTGTTCCCTTGTTGGAATTGTGTCTTAAAAGCTTCCTTCATTAAGTCCCATGTAGTGAAATGATTATCGACAAATTGACTAAACCATTTATCTGCTAACCCTTCCAATGTTGTTAGGAAAAGAATTAAAAATGCATCTTCCTTTCCCAATAGACCTCTTGTCTTGCATAAGGTCAAAAATCTTCTAATATGTTCATCTGGGTCTTCTTGTGCTAATCCCTTGAAATATGGAAATTTGATATTCAACCTAGAGAGTAGAGTTTCTAAGTCTACTTGAGCTACCATATTTCTTACTGATGATGTTGATGACAGAGGGCTAGTTGATCTTTGAATAGCTTTTCTTCTTGTTGCTTTACAAGGGACCCTCAAAGTTTGAGATTGTGCTGTAGTCATGAGCTTCTCAATCTCCCCTTAGGCTAAGAGAATTCCAAGTAAAAGAAAGATTACCTCTCAAACCAGTAGTTTCACGATCCTTGCACTTCTTCGACACTTTGAAAATATTGCACAGCCTCACTTGTTGCAACATACTCTGCTTTTGTGGTGGAAGCAGTTGTACATTCTTGAAGACGAGATCTCCAAGAGATAGCACCTCCAACAAACTGAAAAATGTACCCTGCATAGACTTACAATGTCTATACAACCAGTGTAGTTAGAATCTGTGTAACCAATAATGGATGATTTCCCTCTACCTAAGCATACACACTTGTCCTTATTGCCACTTAGATATCTCAAATTCATCTTGATAGCTTCGTAATGTTTCTTGCGAGGATTAGACATATACTGCTCACAACTCCCACTACAAATGCAATGTCTAGTCTCGTAGCTACCATAGCATACATGAGACTACCAACAACAGATTCACAGGGAATTTTGTTCATGAATTCCTTTTCCTCATCTGATTTGGGGCAATCATCCTTGATCAGTTTCACATATGTGGGTAAACGTGTACTCAATGCCTTTCCACCCTGCATATTGAACCTGTGGGATATGTCCTCACTTTGAGACAAGTATATGCATCCTTTAATCCTATCACGAGTAATGCACATGCCAAGAATATGTTTGGCATCCCCCAAATCCTTAATATCAAATGTATGACTCAACTTATTTTTGAGAATCAACAAGTTATAAGAGGACTTCCTAGCAATCAAGATATCAATGACATAAAGTATCAAGCATATCAAGCTGCCATCTCAGCATCTCTTTGTGTAGAGACAATTATTCTCATTGTTTCGAGAATATCCTTGAGACTTCATAAAAGCATTAAACTTTTGGTACCATTATATAGGGGATTGTTTAAGTCCATACAAGCTCTTCTTGGGCTTACAAACTAGACTTTCCTTGCCAGGATCTACATAAACCTCTGGTTGTTCCATATAGATCTCATCTATAAGATGATCTAGATAGCAATGATCTAGATAGGGTATTGTCTACTTACGAATCAAAAGCTCTAGTTTGCAAGGACTTTGCCTCATTGATTATTGAGGATAATGATCTTTAGAAGGGGGAGAGAGTGTTAGACATTGGTCTAGAGATACCATTCCATGTGTGTGTGGGATAAGGGCCAACCATAGTCAAGGTCCCAAGCTTGGGGGATATCCTAAGGTATTCAATAGTAATGGGGATGAGTGTTGCATGATGACCACATGGTAACACTAGATCATTGTAGATCATTGCTATTTTTAGAATACTTCATGGCACGCTCCCACGTGACATGATCCTCTCTCTGCATAACCTCTTTGTAGCAAGAAGGCTCACCAGCATCTGTTAGCATAAGAAAAGCTGAACCAGGAACATATCTATCAGGTGGATGTGAGACACGTACAAAGTGTCTGAATGGTTGCTGAACAGGAACATTTATAGACTAATCTGATCGAACACTCTCTTGAACATCCCTATGTGCAACATTTTTATGCATGCTAACTGGAGGACTAGATTCCTCAAAGACCACTCTTCTCACTTCAACCTCCTTAATGGGTTGTTTATGCATCTTAGACTCATTGAAAATGACATCACTACTTCTGATCACTAACCGTGTTTCAAGATCCCATAAGTGATATCCAAATTGTCCTTCTCGACCATATCCAAGAAAAATGCATATTTGACTTATGATCCAACTTTTGTCTAAGATTATTGTGTATATGAACATATGCTTCACACCCAAAAACTCGAAGATGATCATAATATGGTGGTTTCTCTGTCCATAACTCTTGTGCCACTATTAGACCTTTGGTAGTACTAGGTGAAAGGTTAATCATATGGACTGTAATCAATACTACTTCTGCCCAAAAGCCTTGTGAAAGTTTTGCATGATGCAGCATAGAGACTACTCTATCTTGAACAGTTCTATTCATCCTTTCAGCTACACCATTCTGTACTAGGGTATAAGGAGCTATAAACTCTCTATGAATTCCTCTAGACTGGCAAAAAACTGAAGAAATCTGAGAGATTTCATGTTACTGTGAAAGTTAGTTAACAGTTACAGTTTTCTCAGTAAATGTTTTTCCGGTACTTCTATGAGTTAGATCTTGAAGTACAATGTAAAGTTTTGTATGAGATATAGCTTATCTTGTAGCTATAAGTCTCTACTATAAGTTGATCAAAGATTTTGATGAAATGAATATATACACACAGTACAAAGTCTGACCGGAAAGAAGTATTCAGAACTGATGAAGTTTTTTCTTAAACTTCAGATAGAGTTCATTTAGTGAAGGAAGTTCACGTATCACTTCCTTACTTCATGTATACACATTTGAAGTAATTACAAACAGAATTGTAGTTGATTCGGGTAATATTCCAGTGACAGTCCGGTGAAGTTCCGGTGAAATTTTGGTGAGTTTAAAACACAGTTTTTTACAAAGTTAAGTGATGCAAAGATTGTTTAACTGTAAGCAAATACACTATTGTAAAGACTGAAGTAAATCAGTTCAGAATTGAAGCTTAAAGGAAACGTGAAGCTTTTTGTAAAGTGAATTTTTGGTGTTCACTAGATACAGTTATAAGTTTTCAGTTTCAGAAAATTTGCTAAGCTACTGATGATTATAGAGGTGTTCTAACATCACTCTAGCTTAGTTTCTATGGTGTAAGCGAATTCCGCAATAAGCACTACACCAACAGTGGTATCAGAGCAGGTTAATCATCATTGGTATCAGAGCAAGTAAGATCCATCAGCGGTATCAAAGCAGGTTAATCAACAGTGATATCAGAGTGGTAAGAACCAGAAGTGGTACCAAAACAGAAAAGGTTCTGAAGAGCATAAAAAGTTTCTCAGAAGAAGAAACGGAAAGAGAATTTGAAGAATTCTCATAAAGGAAGGTGAAAGCTGAGGTGATCAACAGCAAACGGCGTCAAGAAGTGTTCTGAAGAAATTCTCAAGGGTAAAGGTTTGTAAAAGGTAAAACCTTTTAACATTACACTCACCGGAAGTAACAGAAACAAGAAGATCATGGCAGATCATATCTCAATTGATAAATTGGACAGAGATAACTATCCTGCATGGGTAATGCGAATGGAAGCTTTACTTATGAGTAAAGACTTAATGATATATGTGACAGGAGAAGAAAGGAAGCCGACTTTCGAAGATGATAGTCAACCAAAGAAAGAAGAATTAGAAGCCTTGAAGTTGTGGCAAAAGAAAGATGCAACGGAAAGAGCATATATCTATAATATTGTTACAAATCATCTACTACCACACATTAGAGGTTTGGAGAAAGCAGAAGACATATGGAGTGCTTCGGAAGATCATTTCCAAAACATGACAAAAGCTAGAAAGGCTAGCTTATGGTCGGAGTTCACAACGTTCAAGAAAAAGCAAAGTCAAAGCATTAGTGATTATGTCACTAAGATGAAGGACTTGGCAGACAGTCTTGGATCGATTGGTGAAGATATCGAAGACCACAGGTTAATAGTGCAAGTGCTTACAGGTTTGAGAGGAGATGAAAGGTGGAAACCTTTCTTACTCTCAACTGAATTGTCTTTAAATCATTTTGTACTAGATTTAAATCAATTGCTTGGACTAATGCTAACGTTTGAGCAAGATTTGAAGACAGATGGAGAAAAAGGACATAGTTCGGCTATGTATGCAAAGAATAAAAAGAAAGGTGATAAAGGTAAAGAAAAAGATGAAGAAGAAGTGACTGCTCAAGAAAATTATGCAAGAGGAAGAGGTAATGTCAGAAAGAGAGGTAATACAAAAGGTAGAAGTAGCCAGAAGAAGGCTTGCTGGATGTGCGGATTAAGCAATCATTTGGCTCATGATTGCTGGCATAATTCACAAGGATCAAACTAGAATCAGAACAATAATAGTAGTAGAGGCAGAAGCGAAAGATATCAAAGAGGAAGACAAAGCCAAAGAGGCGGATATTGTAGAGGTGGAGCAAGAAGTTGGGGACAGAATCAGTCTCACAACACTACCTACTACAACTATGCGAATGATATGCAAAATGACGATCATACGACGTTGATGATGAACTCGATAAGTGTGTCAGAGAATGAAGACCTCAAGGTATTCTATATTGACTCTGGTTGTTCGAATCATTTGTCAGGAAATATAGAATTATTATCAGAACTTGAGGGAGGTATTTCAAATCATACAGTACAGACAGGTGATAACACAAAACATAATGTAAGGTCAATTGGAAAAGTAAAATGTAAAAATGGAGCTGACCTACTAACAAATGTTTTGTATGTTCCAACAATTTCGAAAAATATGATCAGTGTGGGTCAGATAGTAGAAAAAGGTTTTCAAGTCAGGTTTACAAATGAAGGAGTATTTGTTGAAGATCCAGAAAAAGGATATAAACACATTGTCCATGGTAAAAAGGAAGGTAGACTTTTTACTCTTAAAGTGCAAGGAAATGTTGGTCAAGCCTTGATCACACATGGTGATGAGGTATTCACAGAATTAGACCTCTGGCATAAGAGGTTAGGACACTTTAATGAAAAAGGAATCAAAGTTATGGTGGAGAAACAATCCGTGAGAGGATTACCAAACATGAAGAACCAACATATGATTCATAAGTGCGAAGCCTGTCAGATGGGAAAAGCTCACAGGTTACCATTTCAGAAAAATGGTTACAAACATGATGGTGTGCTAGAGCTCATACATACAGATGTATGGGGGCCAACGAAAGAAGGATCTATCAGTGGTTCAAGGTACTACGTTCTTTTCATTGATGATGCAACAAGATGGATAACTCTTTATGTTTTGAAAGAGAAATCAGAAGTGTTTGGAGCTTTCAGACATTTTCATGCATATGCTGAAAGACTTACAGGACAGAAACTCAAAAGACTAAGGTCTGATGGAGGAGGAGAATATTTTTCTTGAGAGTTCAATGATTATCTATGGAATGTAGGTATGAAAAGAGAAATAACTTGTAGGTATACACCACAACAAAATGGAGTAGCAGAAAGGAGAAACCGAACTCTAGTTGAGTTTGCAAGAGCAATGCTAAAGGAGAAGAATTGTCCAAACTATCTTTGGGCTGAGGCTGTAAATACAGCTACATACCTGGTAAACAGATTACCATGTACAACTTTAAATGGGATGACCCCTTATGAAGCTTGGTGGGGTAAGAAACCAACACTTGATCATTGCAAAGTGTTTGGATCAGTTGCTTATGCTTATGTACCATCACAGTTGAGACATAAGCTTGAACCAAAAGCTGAAAAATATGTGTTCATCGGATATGATGAAAAGCAGATGGGTTATAGGTTATGGAGTCCTTTAACCAAACAGTTTACTGTTTCCAGAGATGTGACATTTGATGAAGGAAAGAGCTGGTATATAGATAAAGAGCATAGTATTGAAACACTTGAAGAAGAGGTAAGAATAATTGAAAAAGGTAATCATATGCAGGCAAGTACGTCCAAGATCGGATCAGGTATGAGAAATGAAGATGATTCGAGATTTAATGAAGATGTGTATTCAGATACACATGAAGAGTTTGAACCAAGAAGGTCAAACAGAGTAAGAAAACAACCAACAAGGTATTCTTATGACACTTCTTATTTGACTCAGAAAAATTATGCTTATTTAGTAAAGGAAGATGAAGAACCTCATAATTATAATGAAGCAAAAGGTAAGGAAAAATGGGAAGAAGCAATGAAAGAAGAGTTCAATGCTCTTGAAGAGAACAAGACTTGGGAACTTGTTCCAAAACCAAATGGTAAGAAAGTGATTGGAAACAAATGGGTTTACAAAGTCAAGAAGCTTGTAGATGGAAGGATAGCCAGATACAAAGATAGACTGGTAGTCAAAGGCTATGCTCAGACCTATGGCATAGATTATGATGAGACGTTTAGTCCGGTGGCAAAGATGTCAACCATAAGGACATTGATTGCTATAGAAGCATCAAAAGGATGGAAGCTAAGTCAATTGGATATAAAGAATGCATTTTTGAATGGATATATATCAGATGAAGTCTACATGGAACAGCCTGAAGGGTTCGTAAGTTCCAGTTACCTAGAACATGTTTGCAGGTTAAGAAGAGCTCTCTATGGACTGAAGCAAGCTCCAAGAGCTTGGAATTACAAACTTTTGAAGTATCTCAATGACCTTGGATATCAAAGCTCAAAGGTAGATGCAAGTCTACTGATCAAGAAAACAGATGAAGGTATGATCTACATTTGTATTTATGTAGATGACATAATAATCACAAGAACCTCAGATGAAGGAATCAAGGAGGTAAAGAGGCTGCTTGAAAAAGAGTTCAAGATCAGTGATCTAGGAAAGTTATCATACTTTCTTGGAATGGAAGTTACATATACAGATCATGGTATATATGTTTCGCAAGAAAGATATCTCCTAAACTTACTGAAGAAGTTTAACATGGAGAATTGCAGAGAAGCTTCAACACTGCTTGAAATCAATCATAAACTCAACAAATATGGTGGTGCAGAGTTTAAAGATATGAGGAAATATCAGTCGTTAGTGGGAAGCTTAATTTATGCGACACTAACAAGACCGGATCTCAGTTATGCAGTAGGAGTTCTCTCACAGTTCATGCATTGTCCGAAGGATCAACATTGGATTGCAGGACAAAGAGTTCTTAGATATATCAAAAGAACTATAAAGGAAGGATTATATTATCCTTATACGTCAGATATAAAGCTGAGAGCATACAGTGACTCAGATTGGGGAGGAAGTCAAGATGACAGAAGGTCAACACATGGGTATATGATATACCTAGGAGATAAGCTTGTAAGCTAGTGTTCAAAGAAGCAACACACAGTAGCTTTATCGTCAACAGAAGCAGAATATAAAGGACTTGTGGAAGCAGCTAAAGAAGTGATATGGATGCAGACCTTGTTCAAAAGCATGGGTATTGATCAAGGTATACCTATCATACATGGACATAATATGAGCTCATTATATCTTGCAGCAAATCCAGTATTTCATGCAAGAACAAAACACATAGAGATTCAATATCATTTCCTGAGGGAAAAGGTAATGGAGAAGGAGATTGAATTGGTATTCACTCCTACAAAAGATCAGATTGCAAATATTCTAACAAAGAGCTTGGATGGAGTAAAGACAAGCAGATTCAAAGAAATGGTAGGTATAAAAGAAAAGAAGGATATATGAAAGACTGGAAGATGCGAATTAGTGATTGAGGGGGAGCTGTTGGAGATTCACTCACTAATTATGCATAACGACATAAAGATGAAGGAAAGCAGAAACAAAGTGTTCAGAAAATCAAAGCCTTGATGAAGGGACAAATTCACGATTGTAATATACAACATAGAAACTTCAAGAATTAGAGTTTGAATCTCGGATCAAAGTGTATATAAGAGAGAGCATAGAACTAGAAGTATATGTGTATGAGAGTAGAAGACGCCAGAGATCGCGTACGTAGAGATGAATAACAAGACCTGAAATGTCGGGTATTCATCTGAGAGAGATGGTAAGGAGAAACTACTCAATATAGGAGAGTTCTCATGACCATGAGCAAAGTGAGGCCGAGTCATTTTTGTACACATCTTCTCTAATAGAAAACACATGTTCATGTGGAAGTTTGAGCGCATTCTTTGTATGTGAAGAAATATGAGAGATTTCATGTTATTGTGAAAGTTAGTTAACAATTACAGTTTTCTCACTAAATGTTTTTTCGGTACTTCTATGAGTTAGATCTTGAAGTACAATGTAAAGTTTTGTATGAGATATAGCTTATCTTGTAGCTATATGTCTCTACTATAAGTTGATTAAAGATTTCAGTGAAATGAATATATACACACAGTACAAAGTCTGACCAGAAAGAAGTATTCAGAACTGATGAAGTTTTTTCTTAAACTTCAGATAGAGTTCATTTAGTGAAGGAAGTTCACGTATCACTTCCTTACTTCATGTATACACATTTGAAGTAATTACAAACAGAATTGTAGTTGATCCCGATAATATTCCGGTAAGATTCCGGTGATAGTCCGGTGAAGTTCCGGTGAAATTTTGGTGAGTTTAAAACACAGTTTTTTACAAAGTTAAGTGATGCAAAGATTGTTTAACTGTAAGCAAATACAGTAGTGTAAAGACTGAAGTAAATCAGTTCAGAATTGAAGCTTGAAGGAAACATGAAGCTTTCTGTAAAGTGAATTTTCGGTGTTCACTAGATACAGTTATAAGTTTTCAGTTTCAAAAAATTTGCTAAGCTACTGATGATTATAGAGGTGTTCTAACATCACTTTAGCTTAGTTTCTGTGGTGTAAGCAAATTCCGCAATAAGCACTGCACCAACAAACCACTTAATGACCTTGTGGGCATTGGACCACACACATGTATGAACGAGATCTAAAGGTTGAATTGAAGAGTCAATGTGCGTTGTATATTGCACATTTTTGGTTTCCTTTCCATATTGACAATGCTCACAAAATGAAAAAAAAAAAAGAGAAAGATAACACATGTAAGTAGCCAAAAAGAGAAAGTTTTTCCATTCCGCTACAAGATATATGGCCCAAATGACCATGCCAAATATAAGCCATAGACTGTTTAGTAACAGCTAACAAGTGTTCGTTCTGTGATACAAATAAAGGAAAAAGTGAGCCAACTTTTCTTCCTTTTGCAATAATCATACTACCCTTTGATATGCGAAAGGACTGAGCATAGAAGACCACCTTGTAACCAAGGTCATCAAGTTGAACAACTGACATCAAACTACGTGATAACTGAGGTACATGGCATACATTATGCATAGTAAATTTTGAACCATCGATGAACTGCACAACCACATCTCCAATCCCCACAACTTCACACTAGTAAGAGTCACCAAGTCTCACGATACCAAGACACTTTGCTGCATTTAAAGAACCATTCTCTGTGTGATGTCACATGGAAAGAAGCACCAGAAACTAGCAACCATGTGTGGGAAAGAGAATCAACCATAAAAGCCTCAGTTGGCACAATACTTATCAAGTGTCAACACATCAACATCATAAAAAATAGCATTAATTTCTTCAATCTTCATACTCATAGTATATGGTGCAGGTAACTGTTTAACATGCCCATCAACATTTTGTCCTTTCCCTTTAGCATTCTTTAATGCATAACAACCTTTCTTCATGTGTCCTTTCTTATGACAATAATGGCATTTGATATCCCTCTTCCTTGATTTACTTCTAATCTTATTTAGTTGACCATTCTTTTCCTTATTCTTGCTCCTTCCATGTTGCTGATTCTTTCCTTGGTAAGAATCATGAACATTTTATGCATCTCCACTCTGAGTGCCAACCATAGATTTTCTACGAATCTCCTCACTCAAGAGTGCCCCACATATGTCATCATAGACCAGTTTATCACCAAGTGCACTATTGCTAATAGCTATGTAAAACATAACTCATGATGATGGCAAGGTGCATAACAACAAGATTGCTTGCATTTCATTATACATATCCATTTTCTGAGCTTGTAACGGGGAGAATATATCAACAAACTCATTTAGATGATCAACAACACTATCTGTGTCCTTCATGCAAAGGTCACATAACTTTCTCATTAGTTACACTTTATTTGATGCCTTCTCTTTTTCATATGTATTGCATAACTTCTTCCAAAGCTCCTCTGCACTTTCATAGTCTAATATTGTAAAGTAAACATTATCTTCCAAGTGCAATTGAATGGTAGATGTGGCCATTTCATCTAACTCATTCCAATCAGCTTCATCCATGTCAGCATGATTCTTTGAGATTCCGTTTGCTGGCTTCAATTACCTCTTTGCATCAGCATATCTTTAATATGATTCTTCCATAGAGCAAAGTTTGTGCCATCAAATTTTTGAATCTCAAAGTGGTCTTTGCCCTGCAAGTTATAGCTCCTTGTTGCTCTAGCACAATGGTAAGTACCATGTTAAGAAGTTCCACCTCCTTAATTGTCAATCCACAGAGAGATAAGAGTGATATGAAGATCATGAACACATGATGTGAGTGAAGGTGAAGATGAGAAGCATGAGAATGCACACACATACACACACACACATGGAAGAGATAAGAGAGAAGCAATGGAAGATCATGAACAAGCTTTATTTACTCAAGAAGATTCTTACAACACAAAATAAGCTCTAATCTCCAACAAGCTAACCTCAAAAATGAGCTCTCTAGCTCTTTTTATAGATTCTAGACTAGTTTTGACCATAAAAAATAGTTTCTAGGTGTTATTCAAAGGTCTAAACGAGATCTAAAAATAGCTAAAATTGGTATGCTCATTCTACCTAATCTCCTCAAGCTTTAGGACTCCTCGGCTTGCAAAGAATGGAGCTACTAAATACAAAATTGGGTGTTTTATGATACATATGTTACAATGCTGATTAAAATCAATAGTTGAAGTTTTTGAAAAAGTAATATAAAGCATATTTCTTTGAAAGAACTGAATGCCTGGCCCCCTGCAACACATTGCACTTCCATCTTGACATACTTCCTCTACATGGATGCCTTTGACTATTGCCACATGTACCCCCTCCATCTCATATCTATCATCCCCGATAGATCCTTGTTGTGGGGCTACATAATGTAGCTTTGCAAGAGGTCCTGTGCGAGGGTGTGCTCAGTGATGCAAATTCCCTATGCGAGATCAAGTTCTAATTTTTCTTAATTGATGGTTTGGGGTTCATCTGGAAGTGGGGGCCAATAGTGTGTCGAATATACGAGTTGCTCACAAGCAAAAAACTGAAGGAGATGGGTAGGTCGATTGATGAAAACTTCAGAATGGTATTCCCAAAATTCTGTTGTGAACATTTCTTGAAAAGTGATCTTGTAACATGCACGTAAATACTTGATGTGGCTGTGCCATGCGTAACATACCCAGAGTGATGGCGTGGTGCTCATATCATATGCGAGGTCTTGGTTGCCATGCTTAAAACCCAAGGTATTGACATGTGGTGCTTTGATGCACTGAAAGATCTTATAAACTATTTGCATCATATCAAAGATCTTAATGGTCATATTTACTGCAACGTCGTCCATGCGGTGGAGTCAGGGGAGCCAGTGGTAGATGGTCACCATATATCCAACTGTTGGAGGGCCATGCGGTGGTGCTAGATAGGGATAGTTCAGCCAATCCTGACACTACTTATTGTTTTGGACTTTAATGGCAAAGGCAGTCCAGGATCGATGTCATGGCAGTGGAGCTAGCATGGATTGTAGTTTAAGTGTAGTGGGGCCTTGGTCCAGGTATGCATCATTTCAGGGTGTTCCTGAAGGAGTTCGTTGCGCCAGTTCGGTTGAAAGATTTTTCCTTTTTGTTCTTCAAGGGGTAGGTCGTCGAGCTCAAACTAGGTGGTATAAGTCGGTTTCTTCCCCGTTTCCTTTTCAATAGCTAATTGGTATTTTGCCATCCAGGAGAAGTAGGGTTTGTATTGAAGCTCGTTGATGGAGATGTACCTGCAAGGTGCAAGTTGAGAAAAATAAGTTGATTGGAGTATGCATTCTTTGATGAGGGACATCACATGTAGTTGGGCCTCTATGCGTGCGGAGTGAGTCTGACCTAGCTCCCAAATTGATTTGAGTCATGCGGGAATAGGAAGTTCAAATGTGTCTTGCCCTTCTGTCATGACATGTCTGCTTGGGATTGGTTGTGGTTCATATGCTTCTTCATATGTGTCCTCCACCGGGATTGAGATTGTCTCTTCATCCGTAGGAATTTCTGGTAGGGAATCTAGCCTGGGGGGTTCTAAGTGGGCTTCCACCTAAGCCTAAGAGTACACATGCCCGTAAGGTAGTGAGTTCATCTAGGATTCTTGGAGGTGTGACTTCGAGGACATTTTGTGGCTGTGCAGGTTCCCGTAGTAGTACGGCTTTGTGATTGGTCTAGATCTTTTGATATTCTTCATTGATCCTATCGTAATCATCAAGTAATTGCGCATGATTGTCCAATAGGACTTCCAGGGTCTCAGAGGGGACCGTTTTGAATATGATGGGACTTAATGGTTCATCAGGTCTATCCATTGCAACTTCAGAGTTCTCATGATTTTGCCCTTGTAGCTTTTGGTTCTCTTCTTTGGCGGTGCGAGGTGTCTTCGTAAAAGTCCCATATTTCATGTTAGCATGGCATTCCGTATTGTCTGGGCATGTAGAAGATTCTCGACATCTATGAGGGCTTCTTTCGTCTTTTGTTCAAATTCTAACTCCAAGGAGTGATAAGCCTCATGTAGTTCTTGATTGCGTGCATTAAGGGAAGCATTCTCAATGGTCAAAGAAATTAATTGTGCTTGCAATTGTGTGGTAGTCTGTTGCAAGGCCTGGTAGTTGCTTTCGAGAAAGGCAAACTCATTTCTGACTTGAGTCATACATGCAAACATTTGACAAAATGCGGTGTCGATAATGTGTGATAATAAAAATGGCTTGCGGATGATGCTAATGTGGGTGTAGATGCAGGGAAAGGGAAAGGGGAGTGGGAGGGTGAATGTAGTGGTAACCATAGAGAGTTGTGATGTTTCAAGATGTTATGGTGAAATGGTGGATGTGAGTGGTGGTGCTGTAGGTGGCAAAATATCCATGTCACTGGCCGTGGCATCATCTAGTGAACTAACAGTGAATAGTGGTGTGATGGAGTGAATAGTGGTGTGACGGTGGGTGCATTGGTGGGTGTGAGCACGGGATTTACAAAGGAGGACGAATATATGTCCTGTTGAGTTTCGAGGATGCCTTGTTGTAGAGGAGAGGGCAAATGTGATGTAATCGGATGGGGAGGGGATATGGGTGAGGTCATCGGTTGAGGGAAGGGGAAAAGAAGTCGTGAAGGAAGGGGAGATGAAGGAAAGGATGGGGTAAATGGACTGGGGGGAATTAGGTTTGAGGTACTAGGGGTAAAGGTTTCGGGTACTAGAGGTGCTATGGCTGCTGCTGCAACACTTACTATGAATGAGGATACTAGAGGTGCGTTGGGGTGTACAAGGGAAGTTGGATGTATAGGAGAAGGAAGAGTTTCGGTGAAAGTGGAGGTGATTTCGATCGTGGTTGCTTGCATGAAGGTTGTTGGTTGTGGTGGGAAGTCGATGATGATTGTAGCTCCTATTACAGGTGATTTGGGTAGGGGTTCTGCTATTAAGCATGCTTCTTCTAGATGTCAGGAGGATTGGGCATCGGTAGGCACTAAGATGTATTGACTTGGTTTGGACATTAGATGGATTTGTTGAGGGTTGAATTGTGGTAAAGGTTTCCTCTTCAAAAAATGAAGTGCCTCGACATCCAGTTGACTTGATTAGTTCATTAAAGCCCTGAATGAAGGAGTCTTCAAATCTTATGCTAGTGAGTTACTGTTGTAGTATTTCTTGACTTTGCTCTTTTGATAACTGTCGGTGCTCCCATAGGGCTTGCATATTGCGATATAGTTTCTGAATGGCCAAGGTATAGGTGGCAGCTTTGAAGGTGTCTCCTTCATGCATGCTCGTATCTCCTTGATCTTCCATTGCTGCTATTGCTATTCTGGTTGGTCCTCTGCTTGCGAGTCAAGACTGGTTTGACTCTCTTTGTCATCACGTTCTTCATCATCAGCCACCATCCAATCTGCCTCATCTGAACTTGAAACTAACTATTCTTGTTGTTGGTCAAGTGGAGTGGTAGGGTAACTCGGCCTCTCATATTATTGTGAGAAAAATTATCCTTCAAAAAATTGAAATTCACTCGAAAAGGCATCATGCATCTCGAAATCAAATGTGGCGTTAGTGGGCTCTACCTCGAGATTAGGTATGGGAAAAGTGAATGCATCTGCACCAATGGTGGTGGGAATCTGTCTGGCTTCTGTAGTAGGTACTTGGGTGGAGATTTCCAGGGGAATCACTGCACTGGTGGTGCCTTCAGTAATTATAGGGTGTGATAAGCGAATGCGTATTGGTGGCACAGGTGCAAGAGGTTCCATGGGAGACTGTTATGGTGATGGTTGAGGGGAGGGTGACTCTGGGATCTGTAGGCATGGAATTGAGCCCCTCATACGCTTTCCTACTCTGGCTTTGCTGGATTTGCAAGCCTTCTTGGTGGTTCCCTTAAACCGTTTTAGCTCCTTGTTGGAAAAGACACGTTCAATTGGTAAGTCGTAAGCCAAACACATGTAGAATATTCTTGTGATAGCGCAACATCCATGGATGACATGCTTTTGTTCCCATCTTTGCTGTACTAAGTACAATTGATCTTGAATCCACGTAGCAAGGTCGATTGTTTGAGGGCCTATATTGGCTAGATATAGACCAAACCAAATGCGTTTTTGCAGAGTAGTGAAGCAATCCTATGCAACGAAAGCAAAATGTTGCATGCAAATACGCAATGGCTTTGATAGCTCGGGTGTGATGGCAGAAATGTCTGCTCACTTCAAAACATCACCTCTCTTCAAAGGCTTGGGAATGAGCCTTTCTCATTCTATTGGCATGTGAGTGCCATGGATCTTTAGGGTAGCTCGAATGAGGTCTTTTGAGAGATAAAATTTCTTATATGGGGGATCATTCACTAGCGATGGCAAAATAAAAGTTCGAAGCAATTCGTTTTGCACTAGCAGTTCAAGAGTGGTTACCAAATAGTAGCATCGATAGAAATGAGGTTATGGTAAAGGTTCACTGAAGTACTCTGTGAATCCAAACCTAGCCCAAATATGTTGTAATTCCTCTGAGTTCTGAAGTTCTTCAAACTCAGGTGAGAAAAATTGATATCTGCCCCACATGTTGCCACTACAACAAAGCATTGAATCATAGATGTAGTTCACGTCTGTTAGAGGTCCTGCAAGTCCTTGGAGCCAATGTGAGTTGCTGTGTAGTTTTTCAGTTCTTCCAAGGGGAGGATCATCAATTGGCATGGGTTCCATGAAACCTTGAAGTTCGGATGGTTGCGATGTAGGGTAAAACGTAGCTAACAGATGATCAAAATTGACTACTGGTGTATCGGGGCCATCCTTGGAAGCTCCTTCAGCTTGCTTGATGAGCAAAATGAGTGCATAAGTGATCTGCTAGAAAAGGATAACACATTACTATGAAAATTAATTATGATCCCAATAAAGTGAGACCGCAATCCCTTTCCATAGCTGTAGCCGAGTGTTGTGAGGTGATTTATTGAATGATTTCTCATAAACTAATGTAGGTCACTAGACAGCCTACATGCTTTAGATAATGCATACATTGCTTTTGATGAGATGTTATTACAAGTGATGGTGGGTTAGTGTGGATGAATTTATATAGGGTTTAATTGAGGGTGAATTATTACAAGGCTAAGGGTTAGTCGGGATAGGTGTTATGTCATACAAAGGATCATGTGGAGGCTTCTGGACATGTTTTTGCATCTATTTCATAAGAGCCGATGAGTGGGTTAGGTTCTTCTATTCAAGTACAAAAGGTGAATCAAGCAGTAGTGGTGTCGATGGGTGGGGTGATGTCAAAGGGATGTATATTACATGGCTTGTGTTTTGAGCTGAAATACAACTCGTGGGTACCCAAATTTGCATGGGTGCGGGTCAGTTTGTTAAGTACATGGAATCCAAATCTGTCTGGTCCTCGTCGATGGAGAAGAAAGTTGAGGAGATGTTGGATGTTGATTCTGCCTTGTCTTCTTGTTGTCATAGCCTGTGCTTTTGGAAATTGTTGGTACTTTCAGACCTTTTGGAACCCATACTTGTTTTGTGCCAGTGGCTTGGACATACTTATGTTTCTTCCACCTTGGGGTTGCTTGGTATGGTCATCGATTGGGGTTCCTAAGTCATGGTTGACTTGTCAATGGGTGAGGTTGAGAGGTCTAGTTGACACTCTCCTTTGGAAAAGAAGGGAGGTCCAACACTTGCGTGACCTGCCCATCGGGATTTTGTACCACAAATCTAGGCTGGTTTGCCACAAGTGTGGAGGATGGGTCACAGAAGGCTATGGTGCCCATTTGATCGCTAATGCAACCCACCTGACCGCTGATGTAATCCCTTCTTGACAAGGAGGAGATGTACTGATGTCCTCTTGAGTGGCAACGATCCATCGCCAAGCCCTCTTGGGTCGACCTTGAATTGATCTAGCTTATATGATGTATTTGACCAAAAGTCTTTCGGTCCTTCTTTACATTCATTTCATCAGGGCTGGGGTTACATTTCTCAAGGGGTGTATTGTTAGGGAATTCAAGCGGTATCACTCGCTTGTGGTCTAAAGTCATGATCTGTAGGAAGCATTTGCTAAGATTTAAGTCCAGAGAGTGATTGTATAACCAATCTTGACCAAGGATTAACGGTTTTATCAGGTCATCGTCATGGCACACTAGGAGTTTCACAGTCATGATCATCTTGTGTATGAGGATAGGAAGGTCCACCTCACCCATGCAAGAGGTTTCCATGCCTCATAGCCCTATGAGGTATGCCTCAATTGGTCGCATTTCTAATCCTGAGTTCTTATAGAGGGACCACCTAATTGCACTAGTCGTAGTACCTGAATCAATTAAAGCCCTAAGCTCATGGCCGGTGGTGCCTTGTTCTAGCATGACTGTAATGAATGGTCTCCTATCCACTATGCTAGGATGAGAAATTGACTTTGCTTTACAAATGGCCATATGATATTTTGGTGTTTCTTCATGATGGTTATAATGTTCTCTCCCTAATCCTTGTCTTCTTAGTTTCATATGTTTAATGCATTCTAGAGCTTCTACCTGAGCTTCATATCATATTCACTTTTCTTCCTCCTTATGCTTCTTTGCAAATGTGAGTCGTTGAAGCATATCCTCTGTAAGGGGTTCCTGATAAAGCTTGAATCTACAGCCACTAATGTAATTAGGCATTATCTGTCCTTCTACGGTGGCTAATTGTACCGCTCCACTTGTCAAAAGTCTGTTAATAATCATAGGCCCATGACCATGTTTCTCTAGTTTCCGTGCGTGCTGTTTCATTGTATACACTAAGACTAAGTCACCTTCTTTTAAGCCTTTATCCTTCACATGTGCATCAAAATAGGCTTTCTATTGCTTCTTGGCTACATATATGCCTGTTGCTGCTTTCACCCTGGTTTCTCCTAATCAGTCCAAGTCCATTATCCTTGATGATAACTCATGACCGGTCCATTGATGTTTTTGTGCAACCTTAAGGGTGGGAATAAAAAACTCCAAAGGAAGTACTACATTTTGATCAAAAAGCATATGAAAGGGAGTTGCATTGAGTACGGTCTTATAGGCCACTCGATATTCCCAAATAGCATGATGTAACTGTTTGTCCCAATCTGAATGTTTGTTGTTCATGAGTTTTGTCGATACATAAAATAGGATCTTGTTAGTACTTTCTACTTGACCATTGGCCTGAGGATGATATGGTGTGGATTTCTTGTGAATCACCATAAAATACTATAACAAATATTCAATGACCTAGTTTAAGTTCCTCGATCACTCACTAGTTCTATAGGTAATCCATATCTTGTAAAGACATTTTCAAATAAGAAATTTGCAGTCATGTGTGCATCATTCTTTTTGGTAGCCTTAGCCTCTACCCATTTGGTAAGATAATCTATCGCTACTATGATGTACTTAGCATGAGTACCTTTTGCAGGGGGTGAATGGGTCCTACAAAGTCTATACCCCACTTAGAGAATGCATGTCCTCCCATCATGGGTTTCAGTGGCATTTCATTTCTACAAGTAGGAAACTGAGTCCTTTGGCACACATTACATCTCTTAACATAAGTATGTGCATCAATGTGAAGAGTAGGCCGCCATAATCCTGCGAATAGTACAACTTTGATTATCCTGTCAGGTCCGAAATGACCTCTTGCAACACCTTGGTGTGCAATCTCTAATATGCTCAAATAATCACTCTTGTGAAGACGCTGTCTTAGGTATCCATCTCTTCCTTATTTGTATAGGTTATCGTTAATAAGTCTGTGGTCTCGAGCGTCCTACTCTGGACTTCATTGTCTTGCTAATGACCTAGGTCTATATCCACCTCCAAGTATCACTTTTGAGCCTTGCAAGTTTAGAAATTATAGAGAGACAACATGATTCACAAAAAAATCGCAAACGCACTTTTATTCTCTTATGCATGCTCTACCTTTCTCTCATATAGACTTTTTCCCAATTCGTTTATCTTCACGTTCAATTTTCAACCAAAAAACATGATGCAGATAAGGTCTAGAGAGAGAATATAAAGCTTTTCATCCCAAAATTTTGCCTACATGCATATTCATTCTAAAAATTATCCCCACAATGTAATTCAGAAACATCAAAATGATTTATTTCACTATCGAAAGGCCTATTACAATTCTTCCCCCCATTTAGGAACTCTGTCCTTAGGGTTGGAAAGATGGATAATGTGCCGCAAAATCATCTAAGTTTACCCAAGTCGAATCTTCTACTGGATATGTGTGCCATTTCACCAAAATCTCTACTATAGATCTATTTCTAAGTAATCTTTCCCTCCTGTCTAATACTATTTCAGGCCGAAGGTCAAAAGAGCCATCATCTGTTAGCTTATAATTGTCTTGGAAAACATGAACAACATTGGGTACATATCGTTTAAGTAAGCTAACATGAAATATAGGATGAACATTTAAATGTTCAGGTAATTCTAACAAATAAGCAAGAGATCCCATCTGTTTCAAAACTTTAAAAGGACCTCCATATCAAGGAGATTGTATATGATCTTTCCCTAACAACAAGTTAGATCGGTGAGGATTGACTTTAAGAAATACCATGTCATCTATTTGAAATTCAAGTGGTCTTCTCTCCAAATTGTAGAATTTATTTTGTCTTTTATGAGCTTCCTTTATGTGTTGCTTAATTTTTACAAGTTCTTCATCCATCTTCTCAAGCATTGCTTTAGATACTTCTACTTTATTTGAAAAACCCAAAAATGAAGGTCGAGTCAAACAATTATAACTATACATAGCCTCAAACGGAGTCATTTTTATAGATGCATGCCATGCACTATTGTATGCAAACTCGACTAAGGGCAAATATTCACTCCAATTATCTTGCTTTTTATTCACATACATATGCAACATATCTTCAAGTACCCCATTAACCCTCTCGGGTTCCCCATCAGTTTGTGGATGGAAAGTTGTACTCATATGTTGAGTTCCAATGGATTCAAATGTTGCTCTCCAAAGGTTTGATGTGAACCTAGAGTTTCTATTAAAAATTTTCTTTTGCAAATATTCTTGCAACATTCAAGGCAGTATGAGTCTTTTTCATAGGGAAGAAATGTGCAAACTTGGTAAGTTGATCAACTACCACAAATATGGTATCATGTTTACTTTTTGTCATAGGCAATTAAGTGATAAAGTCCATAGAGATAGACTCCCACTTTTGATTTGGAACATCCAAAGGTTGAAGCATTTTAGGCATTCTCCTAAACTTAGATTTCACCTATTGGCACTTTAAACATTCACTAACATATTTTCTAATATCTTGCTTCATACATGGCTAGAAGTAAGGACATTTTGCTTTAACATAGGTCCTTCAATAACCGAGATGTGCAACATCATGAAAAAAGGTGCATCATGACAATCATGCAATATTCTAACTTTTAATGGAAACTCAGAAGAGATACACAATCGATTGTTACGATACAAAGATCCATTATGCAAATGAAATTTGTCCTGGTACATTGATCCCCTTCTTGCAAGCAAAAAAATCAAAATGGTGCATAAAAAGAGTCTTGTTTCAATTCTTCTTGAATTTGATTGAGAAAATCAAAATTTATTACAAAAAGGTTTGGAGATATGCATCATACTCATGGGAGAAGTATTTCCCCCCAATAAATTTCCTAGTGCTTCAGAGTTCTTAACGAACCTTCCAAGCAAATCTAGAAATAGCTAAAGCCAATATGTAGCAAGTAGCTCATAGGGAAAAAGAGTATGTTGATAGGAAGAGATCTCCTAGAGTCTTTGAGGAAGGAGATAGATTTTTCCTTCAGGTGCCAGCTAGATCTACTTTAGTATCCACAAGGAAGTGTAGTAAGCTTTCACCAAGGTTTTATGGACCTTGGAAGATAGTAAAGAAGCTTAGTGATGTTGCATACCAATTAGAGCTTCCTCCATATTGTAGAGTCCATCTAGTGTTTCATGTGAGTAAACTTAGAAAGTATATTTCCAAGGAGGATAAGCTAATAGAGGGTATTGTTTTTTTGCAGGAAAGTGATCGCACAGATCATTCTCTAGATAGGATACTAGATCACAGACAAAAGCAATTGAGAAATCGTGTCATCCTATCTAGAGAATGATCTATGCTATCACTTGGGAATCAGAAGCTCTAGTTTGCAAGGACTTTCCCTCGTTGATCATTGAGGACAATGATCTTTAGAAGGGGGAGAGAGTGTTAGAAATTGGTCTACAGAGACCATTCCATGTGTGTGTGTGGGATAAGGGCCAACCATAGCCAAGGTCCCAAGCTTGGGGGATATCCTAATGTATTCAATAGTAATGGAGATGAGTGTTGCATGATGACCACGTGGCAACACTAGATCATTCTAGATCATTGCTATTTTTAGAATACAAGAGGATATAAAGGATGGGAGGAGAGTTGCACACACATCATTTGCAAGTCTTTCTTTGCATGAGATAGTTCTCACATAGCCTCATCAATAATTTGTAAGACCTCTGATATGAATTTTTCATCCATATTTATGAGCTCAAAAATACTAACCTCTATTTTGATAGATTTGAATAATCTTGAAGCTCCAGATTCCCTAGGATCATTTTTGATATTTGACTTCTCAAATTCCTTGTGAGCTTGGTTAAATGCATTCCGAGTGACATCATTGGTATCTGTAAGCTCTTATTTTTGTCTTGTATGTTCACATGTAATCACTTTGTCCTCATGTATCATCTTGTCCTTGTTCATTCCCTTAGTACTTGAACCTTGGCATGTTTCTTCTTGAATTTTCCCATTATTCCTTGTCTGCATAACCATGGAGTCGATTTGTTCTAACTGTACTACTCTAGAAGATGGTGATGGTGCAACATTGACTTATTCTATTATTATTTGTTTATTCACAGAGATCAGTTGGATGTGGGGCTCCAATGTAGATGCTTTGTTTTGTGGGCAACAATTTGTGTAATGGTCTTTGGCATCTGGAAATTCTTGCAAGGAGGAGCATTTTTCGGCAGAGTACATTTACCTTGATAGTGCCCACATTCTCCACACCTGAAACAAATAATTGGCCTTCTAGGCCTATTTCCAAAACTACCCCTGGGTTATGGGTTATAATTGTTACCTTGACTCGGTGCTTCTACCATCACATTGTTTGAAAGTTGAGCTCCTCCTTGTCCCCAATAAGTTTGCGCATGCATCCCTCTTGAGTGACATTCATGAGCTTCATGTCCAACTTTCTTGTATAACTAGCAAGTAATGCTTAGAAGAGGGTAGTCACTTACCACATGAATCTATTTGCTGCACATGGTGCATCACAATCCATTTTTGATGCCCCTCCATGAAGTTCCTGTAGTTCTTGTTGTAGTGCTAACTCCTCTACTTGGACCTCTTCTTCTTCTTGTAAATTTAAAGCTTCAATTTCCCTCCTCAATTGAGTTACTGCATTTTCTTCTTCTTTTTGGGGCTTGTTCCTCCTTAGACTCTCAAGTTCCTTTCTCAACTATCACTAGGTCCTCAAGTTCCATATGATATGATGACTAGAAGAACCTGTTCCATATTGGTATCTGATTTGCTCTATCCTTGTTATCATAGAAATAAATTCCTCAATTGCTACTATAGGAAATACCAACTCTTTAATTTTGCATTGTGTTGAAATTGGAAGTGGTTGGGCCAACCGCTCCTTGACAAAGAAATCATGAAGGGGGTCGGGTAACTTAGCAATGAGGGCTTTTGATCTAGTGACAAATTCTAGAAACATTTCAGTGACCAATCATAAATTGTATAATTCTTCAATAATATTCCCTTGTTGGAATTGTGTCTTAGAAGCTTCCTTCATTAAGTCCCATGTAGTGAAATGATTATCGACAAATTGACTAAACCATTTATCTGCTAACCCTTCCAATGTTGCTAGGAAAAGAATTAAAAATGCATCTTCCTTTTCCAGTAGACCCCTTGTCTTGCATAAGGCCAAAAATCTTCTAATATGTTCATGTGGGTCTTCTTGTGCTCATCCCTTGAAATATGGAAATTTGATATTTAACCTAGAGAGTAGAGTTTCTAAGTCTACCTGAGCTACCATGTTTCTTACTGATGATGTTGATGATAGAGGGCCGATTGATCTTTGAATAGCTCTTCTTCTTGTTGCTTTGCAAGGGACCCTCAAAGTTTGAGACTGTGTTGTAGTCATGAGCTTTTCATTCTCCCCTTAGGCTAAGAGAATCGAAGTAAAAGAAAGATTACCTCTCAAACCAGTAGTGTCAGGATCCTTGCACTTCTTCGACACTTTGAAAATATTGCACAACCTCATTTGTTGCAACATACTCTACTTTGTGGTGGAGACAGTTGTACATTCTTGAAGACGAGATCTCCAAGAGATAGCACCTTCAACAAACTAAAAAATGTACCCTGATGTAGACTTACAATTTTCTATACAATCAGTGTAGTTAGAATCTGTGTAACCAATAATGGATGATTTCCCTCTAACTAAGCATACACATTTTTCCTTAGTGCCACTTAGATATCTCAAATTCATCTTGATAGCTTCGCAATGTTTCTTGCCACGATTAGACATATACTGATCACAACTCCCACTGCAAATGCAATGTCTGGTCTCGTAGCTACCATAGCATACATGAGACTACCAACAACAGTTTGATAGGGAATTTTGGTCATGAATTCCTTTTCCTTATCTGATTTGGGGCAATCATCCTTGATTAGTTTCACATATGTGGGTAAATGTGTACTCAATGCCTTTCCACCTTGCATATTGAACCTGTGGGATATGTCCTAACTTTGAGACAAGTATATGCATCTTTTACTCCTATCATGAGTAAGGCACATGCCAAGAATATGTTTGGCATCCCCCAAATCCTTGATATCAAATGTATGACTCAACTTCTTTTTGAGAATCAACAAGTCATAAGAGGACTTCATAGCAATCAACATATCAAGGACATAAAGTATCAAGCATATCAAGGTGCCATCTGAGCATCTCTTTGTGTAGAGACAATTATCCTCATTGTTTCGAGAATATCCTTGAGACTTCATAAAAGCATTAAACTTTTGGTACCATTGTCTAGGGGACTGTTTAAGTCCATACAAGCTCTTCTTGGGCTTACAAACTAGACTTTCCTTGCCAGGATCTACATAACCCTCTGGTTGTTCCATATAGATCTCATCTATTAGATGATCTAGATAGCAATGATCTAGATAGGGTATTGTCTACTTGGGAATCAGAAGCTCTAGTTTGCAAGGACTTTGCCTCATTGATCATTGCGGACAATGATCTTTAGAAGGGGGAGAGAGTGTTAGACATTGGTCTACAGAGGCCATTCCATGTGTTTGTGGGATAAGGGCCAACCGTAGCCAAGGTCCCAAGCTTGGGGGATATCCTAAGGTATTCAATAGTAATGGGGATGAGTGTTGCATGATGACCACATGGCAACACTAGATCATTCTATATCATTGCTATTTTTAGAATACTTCATGGCCGCTCCCACTTGACATGATCCTCTATCTGCATAGCATCTTTGTAGTAAGAAGGCTAACCAACATTTGTTAGCATAACAAAAGCTAAACTTGGAACATATCTATTAGGTGGATGTGAGACACGTACAAAGTGTCTCAATGGTTGCTGAACAGGACCATTTGTAGAATAATATGATCAAACACTCTCTTGAACGCCCCTATGTGCAACATTTTTATGCATGCTAACTGGAGGACTAGATTCCTCAAAGACCACTCTTTTCACTTCAACCTCCTTAATGGGTTGTTTATGCATCTTAGACTCATTTAAAATGACATCACTAACCATGTTTCAAGATCCCATAAGCGATATCCAAATTGTCCTTCTCAACCATATCTAAGAAAAATGCATATTTGACTCATGGTCAAACCTTTGTCTAAGATTATTGGGTATATGAACATATGCTTCACACCCAAAAACTCAAAGATGATCATAATATGGTGGTTTCTCTATCCATAACTCTTGTGCCACTTTTAGACCTTTGGTAGTACTAGGTGAAAGGTTAATCACATGGACTGTAATCAATACTACTTCTGCCCAAAAGCCTTGTGAAAGTTTTGCATGATGCAGCATAGAGACTACTCTATCCTGAAAAGTTCTATTGATCCTTTCAGCTACATCATTCTGTACTAGGGTATAAGGAGCTATAAACTATCTATGAATTCCTCTAGACTGGCACAAAAGGCCGAATTCATGTGAGGTATACTCACCACATTATCTAAACATAAAGCATTGAGCTGATATCTTTTTCCAATCTCAACTGAAGCAAGCCATTTTTTGAAAGTAGGGAATACCTCATCGTTCGATTTGATAGGATATACCCAAACTTTTCTAGTAGCATCATCTATGAAGTGAATGAGTAAGGAGAACCACCTAATGACCTTGTGGGCATTGGACCACACACGTGTATGAACGAGATCTAAAGGCTGAATTGAAGAGTCAATGTGCGTTGTATATTGCACATTTTTGTTTGCTTTCCATATTGACAATGCTCACAAAATGAAAAAAAATAGAGAAAGATAACACAAGTAAGTAGCCAAAAAGAGAAAGATTTTCCATTCCACTACAAGATATATGGCCCAAATGACCATGCCAAATACAAGCCAAAGACTGTTTAGTAACAGCTAACAAGTGTTATTTCTGTGATACAAATAAAGGATTAAAGTGAGCGAACTTTTCTTCCTTTTGAAATAATCATATTGCCCTTTGATATGCAAAAGGACTGAGCATAGAAGACCACCTTGTAACCAAGGTCATCAAGTTGAACAACTGACATCAAACTACGTGATAACTGAGGTACATGGCATACCTTATGCATAGTAAATTTTGAACCATCAATGAACTGCACAACCACATCTCCAATCCCCACAAGTTCACACTAGTAAGAGTCACCAAGTCTCACGATACCAAGACACTTTGCTACATTTAGAGAACCATTCTCTGTGTGATGTCACATGGAAAGAAGCACCAAAAACTAGCAGCCATGTGTCGAAAAGAGAATCAAACATAAAAGCCTCACTTGGCACAATACTTATCAAGTTTCAACACATCAACATCATAAAAAATAGCATTAATTTCTTCAATCTTCATAGTAATAGTAGATGGTGCAGGTAACTGTTTAACATGCCCATCAACATTTTGTCCTTTCCCTTTAGCATTCTTTACTGCATAACAACCTTTCTTCATGTGTCCTTTCTTATGACAATAATGGCATTTGATATCCCTCTTCCTTGATTTACTTCTAATCTTATTTAGTTGACCATTCTTTTCCTTATTGTTGCTCCTGCCATGTTGTTGATTCTTTTCTTGGTAAGAATCATGAACATCATATGCATCTCAACTCTAAGTGCCAACCATAGATTTTCTACAAATCTCCTCACTCAAGAGTGCTCCACATATGTCATCATAGAACATTTTATCACCAAGTGCACTATTGGTAATAGCTATGTAAAACGTATCTCATGATGATGGCAAGGTGCATAACAACAAGATTGCTTTCATTTCATTATACATATCCATTTTTTGAGCATGTAACGGGGATAATATATCATCAAACTCATTTAGATGAGCAGCAACACTATCTGTGTCCTTCGTGCAAAGGTCACATAACTTTCTCATTAGATACACTTTATTTGATGCCGTCTCTTTTTCATATGTATTGCATAACTTCTTCCAAAGCTCCTCTGCACTTTCAAAGTCTAATATTGTAAAGTAAACATTATCTTCCAAGTGCAATTTTATGGTAGACATGGCCATTTCATCTAACTCATTCCAATCAGCTTCATCCATGTTAGCACGCTTCTTTAGGATTCCATTTACTGGCTTCAATTACCTCATTTGCATCATCATATCTTTAATATGATTCTTCCATAGAGCAAAGTTTGTGCCATCAAATTTTCAGATCTCAAAGTGGTCTTTGCCCTGCAAGTTATAGCTCCTTGTTGCTCTAGCACAATGGTAAGTACCATGTTAAGAAGTTCCACCTCATTAATTGTCAATCCACAGAGAGATAAGAGTGATATGAAGATCATGAACACATGATGTTAGTGAAGGTGAAGATGAGAAGCATGAGAATGCACACACACATACACACACACATGGAAGAGATAAGAGAGAAGCAATGGAAGATCATGAACAAGCTCTATTTACTCAAGAAGATTCTTACAACACAAAATAAGCTCTAATCTCCAACAAGCTTACCTCAAAAATGAGCTCTCTAGCTCTTTTTATAGATTCTAGACTAGTTTTGATCGTAAAAAATAGTTTAACATGCAGGTAAATACTTGATGTGGCAGTGCCATGCGTAACATACCCGGAGTGATGGCGTGGTGCTCATATCATATGCGAGGTCTTGATTGCCATGCTTAAAACTCAAGGTATTGACATGTGGTGCTTTGATGCAGTGAAAGATCTTAAAAACTATTTGCATCATATCAAAGATCTTAAAAACTATTTGCATCATATCAAAGATCTTAATGGCCATATGTATGGCAACATCATCCATGCAGTGGAGTTAGGGGAGCCAGAGGTGGATGGTCACCATGTATCCAACTGTTGGAGGGCCATGCGGTGGTGCTAGATAGGGATAGTTCAGCCAATCCTGGCACTGCTTATTGTTTTGGACTTCAATGGCAAAGGCAGTCCATGATCGATGTCATGGCACTAAGCCAGCATGGATTGTACTTTTAGTGTAGTGGGGCCTTGGTCCAGGTATGCATCATTTTGGTGTATTCCTGAAGGAGTTCCTTACGCCAGTTCGGTTGAAAGATTTTTCCTTTTTGTGCTTGAAGGGGTAGGTCATCGAGCTCAAACTAGGTGGCATAAGTTGGTTTCTTCCCCGTTTCCTTTTCAATAGCTAATTGGTATTTTGCCATCCACAAGAAGTAGGGTTTATATTGAAGCTCGTTGATGGAGATGTACCTGCAAGGTACCAATTGAGAAAAATAAGGCGATTGGACTATGCGTTCTTCGATGAGGGACATCAAATGTAGTTGGGCCTCTACGCATGCGGAGTGAGTCTGACCTAGCTCTTTAATTGATTTGAGTCATGCGGGAGTAGGAAGTTCAAATGTGTCTTGACCTTCTGCCATGACATGCCTGCTTGGGATTGGTTGTGGTTCATATGCTTCTTCATATGTGTCCTCCACCGGGATTGAGATTGTCTCTTCATCAGCAGGAATCTCATGTAGGGAATCTAGTCTGGGGGGTTCTGAGTGAGCTTCCACCTAAGCCTACGAGTACACATGCCCATAAGGTAGTGAGTTCATCTAGGATTTTTGGAGGTGTGACTTTGAGGACATTTTGTGGCTGTGCAAGTTCCCGTAGTAGTAAGGCTTTGTGATTGGTCTAGAGCTTTTGATATTCTTCGTTGATCTTATCGTAATCGTCAAGTAATTGCACATGAACGTCCAATAGGACTTGCATGGTCTCAGAGGGGACCGCTTTGAATCTGATGGGACTTAATGGTTCATCAGATCTATCCACTGCAACTTCAGAGTTCTCATGATTTTGCTCTTGTAGCTTTTGGTTCTCTTCTTTGGCGGTGCGAGATGTCTTCGTAAAAGTCCCATATTTCCTATTAGCATGGCATTCTGTACTATTTGGGCATGTAGAAGATTCTCGACATCTATGAGGGCTTCTTTCGTCTTTTGTTTAGATTCTAACTCCAAGGAGTGATAAGCCTCACGTAGTTCTTGATTGCGTGCATTAAGGGAAGCATTCTCAATGGTCAAAGAATTTAATTGTGCTTGCAATTGTGTGGTAGTCTATTGCAAGGCCTGGTAGTTGCTTTCGAGAGAGGCAAATTCATTTCTCACTTGAGTCATACATGCAAACATTTGACAAAATGCGGTGTCGATAATGTGTGATATTAGAAATGGCATGGGGATGATGCTAGTGTGAGTGTAGATGTAGGGAAAGGGAAAGGGGAGTGGGAGGGTGAATGTAGTGTTGACCATAGGAAGTTGTGATGTGTCGAGATGTTGTGGTGAAATGGTGGATGTTAGTGGTGGTGCTATAGGTGGCGAAATATCCATGTCACAGGACATGGCATCTAGTGCACTAACACTGAATAGTGGTGTGACGGAGTGAATAGTGGTGTGACGGTGGGTGCATTGGTGGGTGTGAACACCAGATTTACAAAGGAGGAGGAATATATGTCCTATTGAGTTTTGAGGATGGCTTGTTGTATAGGAGAGGGCAAATGTGATGTAATCAGATGGGGAGGGGATACGGGTGAGAAGGTCATCATTTGAGGGAAGGGGAAAAGAAGTCGTGAAGGAAGGGGAGATGAAGGAAAGGATGGGGTAAATGGACGGGGGGAAATTAGGTTTGAGGTACTAGGGGTAAAGGTTTTGGGTACTGGAGGTGCTATGGCTCCTGCTGCAACACTTACTATGAATGAGGATACTAGAGGTGCATTGGGGTGTACAAGGGAAGTTGGATGTATAGGAGAAGGAAGAGTTTCAGTGAAAGTGGAGGTGATTTTGATGGTGGTTGCTTGCAGCAAGGTTGCTGGTTGTGGTGGGAAGTCAATGATGATTGTAGCTCCTATTGCAGGTGATTCGGGTAGGGGTTCTGGTATTAAGCATGCTTCTTCTAGATGTCAGGAGGATTGGGAGTCAGTAGGCACTCAGATGTATTGACCTGGTTTGGACATTAGATGGATTTGTTGAGGGTTGAATTGTGGTAAAGGTTTCCTCTTCAAAAAATGAAGTGCCTCGACATCCAACTGACTTGATTAGTTCATTAAAGCCCTGAATGAAGGAGTCTTCAAATCCTATGCTAGTGAGTTCCTGTTGTAGTATTTCTTGACTTTGCTCTTTTGATAACTGTTGGTGCTCCCATAGGGTTTGCATATTGCGATATAGTTTCTGAATGGCCAAGGTATAGGAGACGGCTTCGAAGGTGTCCCCTTCATGCGTGCTCGTATCTCCTTGAGCTTCCATTTGCTTCTACTGCTGTTCTGGTTGGTCCTTTACTTGCGAGACAAGACTGGTTTGACTCTCTTTGTCATCATGTTCTTCATCATCAGCCACCATCCGATCTGCCTCATCTGAATTGGAAACTAACTATTCTTGTTGCTGGTCAAGTGGCGTGGTAGGGTAACTCGGGCTCTCATATTCTTATGAGAAAAATTGTCCTTCCAAAAATTGAAATTCACTCAAAAAGGCATCATGCCCCTTGAAATCAAATGTGGCGTTAGTGGGCTCTACCTAGAGATTAGGTATGGGAAAAGTGAACGCATCTGCACCAATGGTGGTGGGAATCTCTCTGGCTTCTGTAGTAGTTGCTTGAGTGGAGATTTCCAAGCAATCACTCCACTAGTGGTGCCTTCAGTTATTATAGGGTGTGATAGGCGAATGCGTATCAGTGGGACAAGTGCACGAGGTTCTGTGGGAGACTGTCGGGGTGATGGTTGAGGGGAGAGTGACTTCGGGATCTCTAGGCATGGAATTGAGCCCTTCATACACTTTCCTACTCTGGCCTTGCTGGATTTGCAAGCCTTCTTGGTGGTTCCCTTAAACCGTTTTAGCTCCTTGCTGGTCATAGCATGTTCAATTGGTAAGTCGTAAGCCAAACACATGTAGAAATGTCTGCCCACTTCAAAACATCACCTCTCTTCTATGAGGTCTTTTGAGATATAAAATTTCTTCTATGGGGGATCATTCACTAGCGATGGCAAAGTAAAAGTTCGAAGCAATTCCTTTCGCACTGGCAGTTCAAGAGTGGTTACCAAATAGTAGCATCGATAGAAATGAGGTTTTGGTAAAGATTCACTGAAGTACTTTGTGAATCCAACCCTAGCCCAAATATGTTGTAATTCCTCTGAGTTCTGAAGTTCTTCAAACTCACGTGAGAAAAACTGATATCTGCCCCACATGTAGCCACTAAAACAAAGCATAGAATCATAGATGTAGTTCACGACTACGCCTCTTGGCCTGATCTTAGGACCTGACTCACCCTCCGTGGACGAACCTTGCGTCTGTTAGAGGTCCTGCAAGTCCTTGGAACCAACGTGAGTTGCTGTGGAGTTTTTCAGTTCTTCCAAGGGGAGGATCATCAATTTGCATGGGTTCCATGAAACCTTGAAGTTCTGATGGTTGCGATGTAGGGTAAAACATAGCTAACAGATGATCAAAACTAACTACTGGTGCATTGGGGCCAGCCCTGGAAGCTCCTTCAGCTTGCTTGATGAGCGAAATGAGTGCATAAGTGATCTACTAGAAAAGGATAACACATTACTATGGAAATTAATTATGATCCCAATAAAGTGAGACCGCAATCCCTTTCCATAGCCGATGTGTAACCCGTGTAGTCTAGTGTCGTGAGGTGATTTATTGAATGATTTCTCATAAACTAATTGAGGTCACTAGACAGCCTACATGCTTTAGATAATGCATACATTGCTTTTGATGAGATGTTATTACAAGTGATGGTGGGTTAGTGTGGATGAATTTATATAGGGTTTAATTGGGGGTGAATTATTACAAGGATAAGGGTTAGTCGGGATAGGTGTTATGTCATACAAAGGATTGTGTGGAGGCTTCTGGACATGTTTTGGCATCTATTTCATAAGAGCCGACGAGTGGGTTAGGTTCTTCTACTGAGGTACAAAAGGTGAATCAAGCAGTAGTGGTGTCGATGGGTGGGGTGATGTCAAAGGGATGTATATTACATGGCTTGGGTTTTGAGTTGAAATACAATTCGTGGGTACCCAAATTTGCATGGGTGTGGGTCAGTTTGTTAAGTATTTCTTGGAATCCAAATCTGTCTGGTCGTCATCGACGTAGAAGAAAGTTGAGGAGATGTTGGGTGTTGATTCTGCCTTGTCTTCTTGTTGTCATAGCCTGTGCTTTTGGAAATTGTTGGTACTTTTAGACCTTTTGGAACCCATACTTGTTTTGTGCCAGTTGCTTGGACATACTTATGTTGCTTCCACCTTGGGGTTGTTTTGTATGGTCATCGATTGGGGTGCTTAAGTCATGGATGACTTCTCGATGGGTGAGGTTGAGAGGTCTAGTTGACACTCTAGTTTGGAAGAGAAGGGAGGTCCAACACTTGTGTGACCTACCCATCAAGATTCTGTACCATAGATCTAGGCTGGTTTGCCGCAAGTGTGGAGGATGGGTCACAAAAGGCTATGGTGCCCATTTGATCGCTAATGCAACCCACCTGACCGCTGATGTAACCCCCTTCTTGTGCAAACAAAGACCAGGGGGAGATCTCTTGATGTCTTTTTGAGTGGCAATGATCCATCGCCAAGCCCTCCTGGGTCAACCTTGCATTGATCTAGCTTATCTGATGGATTTGACCAAAAGTCTTTCGGTCCTTCTTCCCATTCATTTCATCAAGGCTGGGGTTACATTCCTGAAGAGGTGTATTGTTAGGGAATTCAAGCGGTATCACTCGCTTCTGGTCTTAGGTCCTGATCTGTAGGGAGCATTTCCTAAGATTTAAGTCCAGAGAGTGATCGTATAACCAATCTTGGCCAAGGATTAACGGTCTTATCAGGTCATCGTCATGGCACACTAGGAGTTTCACAGTCATGATCATCTTGTGTATGAGAATAGGAAGGTCCAGCTCACCCATGCAAGGGGTTTCCATGCCTCATAGCCCTATGCGGTATGCTTCAATTGGCTTCATTTCTAATCCTGAGTTCTTATAGAGGGACCACCTAATTGCAGTAGTCGTAGTACCTGAATTAATTAAAGCCCTATGCTCATGGCGGTTGGTGCCTTGTTCTAGCATGACTGTAATGAATGGTCTCCTATCAACTATGCTAGGATGAGCAATTGACTTTGGACACATGGCCATATGATATTTTGGTGTTTCTTCATGATGGTTATAATGTTCTCTCCCTAATCCTTGTCTTCTTAGTTTCATACGTTTAATGCATTCTAGATCTTCTACCTGAGCTTCATATCATATTAGCTTTTCTTCCTCCTTATGCTTCTTTGCAAATGTGAGTCGTTGAAGCATATCCTCTGTAACGGGTTCTTCATAAAGCTTGACTCTATAACCACTAATGTAATTAGATATTATCTCTCCTTCTAGGGTGGCTGATTGTACCGCTCCACTTGTCAAAAATCTGTTAATAATCATAGGTCCACGACCATGTTTCTCTAGTTTCTGTGCGTGTTGTTTCAGTGTATACACTAAGACTAAGTCACCTATGTTTAAGCCTTTATCCTTCACATGTGCATCAAAATAGGCTTTCTATTGCTTCTTGGCTACATATATGCCTGCTGCTGCTTTCAGCCTGGTTTCTCCTAATCGTTCCAAGTCCATTATCCTTGATGATAAGTGATGACCGGTCCATTGATGTTCTTGTGCAACCTTAAGGGTGGGAATCAAAAAGTCCAAAGGAAGTACTGCATTTTGATCAAAAACCATATGAAAGGGAGTTGCATTAAGTACGGTCTTATAGGCCACTTGATATTCCCAAATAGCATGATGTAACTGTTTGTCCCAATCTGAACGTTTGTTGTTCATGAGTTTCGTCGATACATAACAAAGGATCTTGTTAGTACTTTCTGCTTGACCATTGGCTTGAGGATGATATGGTGCGGATTTCTTGTGAATCACCATAAAATCCTATAACAAATATTCAATGACCTAGTTTGAGTTCCTCGATCACTACTAGTTCTATAGGTAATCCATATCTTGTAAAGACATTTTCAAATACGAAATTTGCAGTCATGTGTGCATCATTCTTTTTGGTGGCCTTAGCCTCTACCCATTTGATAAGATAATCTATCATTACTATGATGTATCTAGCATGAGTACCTTTAGTAGGGGGTGAATGGGTCCTACAAAGTCTATACCCCACTTAGAGAATGCATGTCCTCCCATCATGGGTTTCAGTGGCATTTCATTTCTACAAGTAGGAAACTGAGTCCTTTGGCACACATCACATCTCTTAACATAAGTATATGCATCAATGTGAAGAGTAGGCCACCATAATCCTACGAATAGTACAACTTTGATTATCCTGTCAGGTCCAAAATGACCTCTTGCAACACCTTGGTGTGCAGTCTCTAATATGCTCAAATAATCACTCTCGTGAAGACACTGTCTTAGGTATCCATCTCTTCCTCGTTTGTATAGGTTATCGTTAACAAGTGTGTAGTCTGGAGCATCCTGCTCTAGACTTCATTGTCTTGCTAAAGTCATTCCTTCATTGTTAGAGATGACCTAGGTCCAGATCCACATCCAAGTATCACTTTTGAGCCTTGCAAGTTTAGAAATTCTAGAGAGAGAATAAAATCAAGGGATTTTCTTACAGTGAACTAAATGTAGACCCTTGAATGAGGTACTTAAAACATGATTCACAAAAAAATCGCAAAGGCACTTTTATCCTCTTATGCATGCTGTACCTTTCTCTCATATAGACTTTTTCCTAATTCCTTTATCTTCACGTTCAATTTTCAACCAAAAAACATGATGCATATAAGGTCTAGAGAGAGAATATAAAACTTTTCATCAAAAAACTTTGCCTACATGCATATTCATTGTAAAAATTATCCCATAGATCTATTTCTAAGTAATCTTTCCCTCCTATCTAATACTATTTCAGGTCGAAGGTCAAAAGAGCCATCATCTATTAGCTTATAATTGTCGTGGAAAACATGAACAACATTAGGTACATATCGTTTAAGTAATCTAACATGAAATACAGGATGAACATTTAAATGTTCAAGTAATTCCAACAAATAAGCAAGAGATCCCATCTTTTTCAAAACTTTAAAAGGACCTGCATATCAAGGAGAAAGTATGTGATCTTTACCTAGCAACAAGTTAGATCGGTGAGGATTAACTTCAAGAAATACCATGTCATCTGTTTGAAATTCAAGTGGTCTTCTCTTCAAATTGTAGAATTTATTTTGTCTTTTATGAGCTTCTTTTATGTGTTGCTTAATTTTTACAAGTTCTTCATCCATCCTCTCAAGCATTGCTTTAGATACGCCTACTTTATTTGAAAAACCCAAAAACGAAGGTGGAGTCAAACAATTATAGCCATACATAGCCTCAAACGGAGTCATTTTTATAGATGCATGCCATGCACTATTGTATACAAACTCGACTAAGGGCAAATATTCACTCCAATTATCTTGCTTTTTATTCACACACATATGCAATATATCTTGAAGTACCCCATTAACCCTCTCGGTTTCCCCATCAGTTTGTGGATGGAAAGTTGTACTCATATGAAGTTGAGTTCCAATGGATTCAAATGTTGGTCTCCAAAATTTTGATGTGAACCTAGAGTTTGTATCAAAAATTTTCTTTTGCAAATAGTCTTGCAACATTCTAGGTAGTATGAGTCTTTTTCATAGGGAAGAAATGTGCAAACTTGGTAAGTTGATCAACTACCATAAATATGGTATCATTTTTACTTTTTGTCATAGGCAATTAAGTGATAAAGTCCATAGAGTTAGAATCCCACTTTTGATTCGGAACATCCAAAGGTTGAAGCATTCTAGGCATTCTCCTAAACTTAGATTTCACCTATTGGCACTTTAAACATTCACTAACATATTTTCTAATATCTCGCTTCATACATGGCTAGAAGTAAGGACATTTTGTTTTAACATAGGTCCTTGAATAACCTAGATGTGCAAAAAAAGGTGCATCATGACAAAACGTGCCTCATGACAATCATGCAATATTCTAACTTTTAATGGAGACTCAAAAGAGATACATAATCGATTGTTACGATACAAAGATCCATTATGCAAATGAAATTTGTCCTTATACATTGATCCCCTTCTTGCAAGCAAAAAAATCAAAATGGTGCATAAAAAGATACTTGTTTTAGTTCTTCTTGAATTTGATTGAGGAACTCAAAATTTATTACAAAAAGTTTGGAGATATGCATCATACTCATGGGAGAAGTATTTTCCCATGATAATTTTCCTAGTTCTTCAGAGTTCTTAACAGACCTCCCAAGAAAATCTAGAAATAGCTAAAGCCAATATGTAGCAAGTAGCTCATAGGGCAGAAGAGTATGTTGATAGGAAGAGATCTCCTAGAGTCTTTGAGGAAGGAGATAGATTTTTCCTCCAGCTAGATCTACTTCAGTATCCACAAGGAAGTGTAGTAAGCTTTCACCAAGGTTTTGTGGACCTTGGAAGATAGTAAAGAAGCTTAGTGATGTTGCATACCGATTAGAGCCCATCTAGTGTTTCATGTTAGTTAACTTAGAAAGTATATTTCCAAGGAGGATAATCTAATAGAGGGTATTGTTTTTTTGCACGAAAGTGATAGCACAGATCATTCTCTAGATAAGACACTAGATCAGAGACAAAAGCGGTTGAGAATTCGTGTCATCCTATCTAGAGAATGATCTGTGCTATCACTTGGGAATCAGAAGCTCTAGTTTGCAAGGACTTTTCCTCATTGATCATTTGGGACAATGATCTTTAGAAGGGGGAGAGAGTGTTAGATATTGGTCTACAGAGACCATTCCATGTGTGTGTGTGTGTGGGATAAAGGCCAACCATAGCCAAGGTCCCAAGCTTGGGGGATATCCTAAGGTATTCAATAGTAATGGGGATGAGTGTTGCACGATGACCACATGGCAACACTAGATCATCTAGATCATTGCTATTTTTAGAATACAAGAGGATATAAAGGATGGGAGGAGAATTGCACACACATCATTTGCAAGTCTTTCATTGCATGAGATAGTTCTCACATAGCCTCATCAATAATTTGTAAGACCTCTAATATGAATTTTTCATCCATATTTATCAGCTCAAAAATACTAACCTCTATTTTGATAGATTTGAATAATCTTGAAGCTCCAGATTCCCTAGGATCTTTTTTGATATTTGACTTTTCAAATTCCTTGTGAGCTTGGTTGAATGCATTCCCTGTGACATCATTGGTATCTGTAAGCTCTTATTTTTGTCTTGTATGTTCACATGTAATCACTTTGTCCTCATGTATCCACTTGTCCTTGTTCAATCCCTTAGTACTTGAAACTTGGCATGTTTCTTCTTGAATTTTCCCATTATTCCTTGTTTGCATAACCATGGAGTTGATTTCTTTTAACTGTACTACTCTAGCAAATGGTGATGGTGCAACATTGACTTCTTCTATTACTCTTTGTTTATTCACAAAGATCATTTGGATGTGGGGCTCCAATGTAGATGCTTTGTTTGTGGGCAAGAATTTGTGTAATGGTCTCTGGCATCTGGCAATTCTTGCAAGGAGGGGCATTTTTCGGTAGAGTACATTTACCTTGATAGTGCCCACATTCTCCACACTTGAAACAAATAATTGGCCTTCTAGGCCTGTTGTCAGGATCTTGCTCACGCGCATACAGAGATTACGGACGCAGAAAAACACACAGAAAATAGAGGCAACAAGAGACGAGACCGAACGCAAGATTGGGTGCAATCCCCCCCTATGCACTCTGTTTCGATAGTCCATAGAGTGCATGTATTTATAGGACTTTTGATTAGGTCGAAAATAGTGGTTACATGAGGGCGGCTTCAAAAAGTAGGCGTGAAACTAAAAGTTAGTAACTTTTACAGAAAGCCATTACTTTGAATAACAGAAACTGCTGTCTACAACGACCCTTATTCTCACCATTACTTTTGTAACAATAGAACCTTCTACGCAGGTTTATTTACAAGCTAAATAATAATTATTCGGATTATTGATGTCCGCCCTTTCACGCCTTGCACGCTCCTCACGAACCTTCAGCTCCTATATCAGAAACATCAAAAACATATTAATACATTAATAATATAACACTTTAGCAATGTATTGTTCAATAATATACAACATGCCTCCCAGTTGACAAGCAACTGACCTCAGTTGATAAAATAATTCAACACTCTAACAATTATAATGCAGTGTTCAACATATTCCATGTGACAATCCAACAATGCATTGGCTATTCTATATTTCAATCCAACAATGCATTGGCTATTTTATATTTCAATCCAACAATGCATTGGCCAACATCTTCCATAATACATTAATAATTTAACACTCCAACAATTACTTGTTCAACATATTCCATAATTCATAACATGCCCCTCAGTTGAAAAGACAACTGACCTCAGTTGATAAAATAATAAACATGGATAGCCAGTCACATGTTTCATCACTGAACGGAAAAAAAAAAACATAGGCATGTTCCATGTAAAAACACATGCATGGAAATGTTCATGGAGGTGTTAAGTTATTAAAAGTATCTGTGAGATGCGGACATAGTCTTTCTTATGAATTTGGGCAAGCAAAACTTGAATATGCTCCTATGGACTAAATTCAATATGTAAATGCATCACAATTTTCAAACATGTAGGGTAAACTTTAAAGGTAGAAATGAATCCTTAAACTCTTCTTGAAAAGCCTTCCAGGTGCGTGGACAATCTGCACTATGACAAAGATCATTCCACCATTGCTGCGCTCTTCCTACCAAATAATTAGTGGCAAACTCGATTTTCTTATTTTCTGAATATAACTCATCGGAAAAGAAATCGTTGAATAGGGATAGCCATGATAAGACAAAGCGGCCATCTTTTCGTCCGTCGAATTGAAGCATAGCATAACGTCCTTGTATGGCTTGTTGAAGTGCTTGAAGTTCTTGGTTCATAATCTCTAACTCTTGCTCGAATGAAACTCCAGGTAAAGGTGAATTACAGAAATCTTCCATGGTGCTCTTGGACCCTTGCTCTCAACCTTGGTGTATTGAACCTTCTTGTTTGCAACCTTGGTGTCTCGATCCCGTATTCTCAACCTTGCTTGGTATCTTGAACACTCAATCAAGTGCCACCTAAGGATTTTTGAAGGAATTCACACTTCCAAGCTAGCTCATTGGAAAGTTCGTTCCGAGAGCTTTCCAACGGTATATTACACGCCTCAATCCGACCTACGGATTGAGAGATACACTTGATTCTTTCTTGGGTCCAATCTTGAAATCGACGCGCGCGCCTTCCACAAGTAATAAAGAGAGAGAACTTGAGTACAACTCCAAGAGATGGTGGAGTGGTCAAAGTACTTCCCTTGAAAGTAGGAGGTTGTGGGTTCAAATCCTCCTACCTTAGGGACTCTAAACCTCTCTATTACCACTCAAAAATTAAAATTGCCTTGCGCGTAGCCAATGGTCGCCAAGGGAGCCTTGGGTGCCAATGTTGCCAATGTATTGCCTAAGTTCTTTGCCTTAGTCGATGCCTTGGAGTAAACGTAGGTGAAAACGTAGGTGAAAACGTAGGTTCTGGTTCTGGAACAGAAACCGAAACAGAAACAGAAACCGAAACCGAAACCGAAGACGAAACAGAAACAGAAACCGAAACCGAAGACGAAGACGGAGACGGAGACGGAGATGGAGATGGAGATAGAGATGGAGATGGAATCGGAATTTAGAATCACGAACATAGAACAGAACCCTCTGTATTGACGCGTGTAGAGCTCTGATACCACTGTTGTCAGGATCTTGCTCACGCGCATACAGAGATTACGGACGCAGAAAAACACACAGAAAATAGAGGCAACAAGAGACAAGACCGAACGCAAGATTGGGTGCAATCTCCCCCTATGCACTCTGTTTCGACAGTCCACAGAGTGCATGTATTTATAGGACTTTTGATTACGTCGAAAATAGTGGTTACATGAGGGCAGCTTCAAAAAGTAGGCGTGAAACTAAAAGTTAGTAACTTTTATAGAAAGCCATTACTTTGAATAATAGAAACTGCGGTCTACAACGACCCTTATTCTAACCATTACTTTTCTAACAATAGAACCTTCTACGCAGGTTTATTTACAAGCTAAATAATAATTATTCGGATTATTGATGTCCGCCCTTTCACGCCTTGCACGCTCCTCACGAACCTTCAGCTGCTATATCAGAAACATCAAAAACATATTAATACATTAATAATATAACACTTTAGCAATGTATTGTTCAATAATATACAACAAGGCCCATTTCCAAAACTACCCCTGGGTTATGGGTTATAATTGTTACCTTGACTGGGTGGTGTTACCATCAAATTGGTTGATAGTTGAGCTCCTCCTTGTCCCCTATAAGTTTGTGTAGGTATCCCTCTTGAGTGACATTCATGAGCTTCATGTCTAGCTTTCCTGTATAACTGGCAAGTAATGCTTAGAAGAGGGTAGTCACTTACCACATGAATCTATTTGCTGCACATGGTGCACCACAATCCATTTTTGATGCCCGTCCATGAAGTTCCTGTAGTTCTTGTCGTAGTGCTAACTCCTCTGCTTGGACCTCTTCTTCTTCTTGTAACTTTAAAGCTTCAATTTCCCTCCTCAATTGAGTTACTACATTTTCTTCTTCTTTCTGGGGCTTGTTCCTCCTTAGATTCTCAAGTTCCTTTCTTAACTATCACTAGGTCCTCAAGTTCCATATGATATGATAACTAGAAGAACCTGTTCCATATTGGTATCTAATTTGCTCTATCCTTGTTATCATAGAAATAAATTCCTCAATTGCTGCTATAGGTAATACCAACTCTTTATTTTGCATTGTGTTGAAATTGGAAGTGGTTTGGCCAACCACTCCTTGACAAAGAAATCATGAGGGGGTCGGATAATTTAGCAATGAGGGCTTTTTGATCTAGTGACAAATTCTAGAAACGTTTTCCCAGTGACCAATCTTAAATTGTCTAATTCTTCAATAATATTCTCTGCTGTGTTCCCTTGTTGGAATTGTGTCTTAAAAGCTTCCTTCATTAAGTCCCATGTAGTGAAATGATTATCGACAAATTGACTAAACCATTTATTTGCTAACCCTTCCAATGTTGCTAGGAAAACAATTAAAAATGCATCTTCCTTTCCCAATAGACCCCTTGTCTTGCATAAGGCCAAAAATCTTCTAATATGTTCATCTCGGTCTTCTTGTGCTAATGCCTTGAAATATGGAAATTTAAACCTAGAGAGTAGAGTTTCTAAGTCTACCTAAGCATCCATATTTCTTATTGATGATGTTGATGACAAAGGGCTAGTCGAGCTTTGAATAGCTTTTCTTTCTGTTGCTTTGCAAGGGACCCTCAAAGTTTGAGATTGTTTTGTAGTCATAAGCTTCTCATTCTCCCCTTAGGCTAAGAGAATTCCAAGTAAAAGAAAGATTACCTCTCAAACCAGTAGTGTCAAGATCCTTGCCCTTCTTCGACACTTTGAAAATATTGCACAACCTCACTTGTTGCAACATACTCTGCTTTTGTGGTGGAAACAATTGTATATTCTTGAAGAGGAGATCTCCAAGAGATAGCACCTCCAACAAACTAAAAAATCTACCCTGATGTAGAGTTACAATTGTCTATACAACCAGTGTAGTTCGAATCTGTGTAACCAATAATGGATGATTTTCCCTCTACCTAAGCATACACACTTGTCCTATGTGTGATGTCACATGGAAAGAAGCACCAGAAACTAGCAGCCATGTGTGGGAAAGAGGATCAACCATAAAAGCCTCAGTTGGCACAATACTTATCAAGTGTCAACACATCAGCATCATAAAACATAGCATTAATTTCTTCAATCTTCATAGTCATAGTAGATGGTGCAGGTAACTGTTTAACATGCCCATCAACATTTTTTCCTTTCCCTTTAGCATTCTTTAATGCATAACAACCTTTCTTCATGTGTCCTTTCTTATGACAATGATGGCATTTGATATCCCTCTTCCTTGATTTACTTCTAATCTTATTTAGTTGACCATTCTTTTCCTTATTCTTGCTCCTGCCATGTTGCTGATTCTTTCCTTGGTAAGAATCATTAACATTATATGCATCTCCACTTTGACTGCCAATCATAGATTTTCTACGAATTTCCTCACTCAAGAGTGCTCCACATATGTCATCATAGACCATTTTATCACCAAGTGCATTATTGCTGATAGCTATGCAAAACGTATCTCATGATGATGGCAAGGTGCGTAACAACAAGATTGCTTTCATTTCATTATACATATCCATTTTCTGAGCCTGTAAGGGGGAGAATATATCATCAAACTCATTTAGATGAGCAAAAACACTATCTGTGTCCTTCATGTGAAGGTCATATAACTTTTTCATCAGATACACTTTATTTGATGCCATCTCTTTTTCATATGTATTGCATAACTTCTTCCAAAGCTCCTCTACACTTTCATAGTCTAATATTGTAAAGTAAACATTATCTTCCAAGTGCAATTGAATGGTAGACGTGGCCATTTCATCTAACTCATTCCAATCAGCTTCATCCATGTCAGCGGGCTTCTTTGAGATTCCGTTTAGTGGCTTCAATTACCTCATTTGGATCAGCATATCTTTAATATGATTCTTCCATAGAGCAAAGTTTGTGCCATCAAATTTTCAGATCTCAAAGTGGTCTTTGCCCTACAAGCTATAGATCCTTGTTGCTCTAGCACAGTGGTAAGTACCATGTTAAGAAGTTCCACCTCCTTAATTGTCAATCTGTAGAGAGATAAAAGTGATATGAAGATCATGAACACATGATGTGAGTGAGGGTGAAGGTGAGAAGCATGAGAATGCACACACACATACACACACACATGGAAGAGATAAGAGAGAAGCAATGGAAGATCATAAACAAGCTCTATTTACTCAAGAAGATTCGTACAACACAAAATAAGCTCTAATCTCCAACAGGCTAACCTCAAAAATGGGCTCTCTAGCTCTTTTTACTAGTTTTGACCGTAAAAAATCGTTTCTAGGGGTTATTCAAAGGTCTAAACGAGATCTAAAAATAGCTAAAATTGGTATGATCATTCGACCTAAGCTCCTCAAGCTTTAGGACTCCTCGGCTTGCAAAAAATGGAGCTACTTAATACAAAATTGGGTGTTTTATGATACATATATTATAATAATGATGAAAATCACTAGTTGAATTTTTTGAAAAAGTAATATAAAGCATATTTCTTTGAAAAAATTAATGCGTTCCCCCCTGCAACACATTGCACTTCCATCTTTACAAACTTCCTCTACATCGATGCCTTTGACTACCACCAGATGTATTGGCATCTTACGTCTGTCGTCCCTGATAGATCCTTGTTGTGGGGTTGCGTAATGTAGTTTTTCAAGAAGTCTTGTGCGAGGGTGTGCTCAGCGATGCAAATTCCCTGTGCGAGATCAAGTTCTAATTTTTCATAATTTATGGTTTGGGGTTCATTTGGGAGTAGGAGCCGATAGTGTGTCAAGTATACGATTTGCTCACAAGCGAACAACTGAAGGAGATGGGTAGGTCGATTGATGAAAACTTCAGAATGGTATTCCCAAAATACCATCGTGAACATTTCTTCAAAAGTCATCTTGTAACATGGAGGTAAATACTTGATGTGGTAGTGCCATGCATAACATACCCGGAGTGATGGTGTGGTACTCATATCATATGCAAGGTCTTGGTTGCCATGCTTAAAACCCAAGGTATTGACATGTGGTGCTTTGATGCAGTGAAAGATCTTAAAAACTATTTGCATCATATCAAAGATCTTAATGGTCATATGTACGACAACGTTCTCCATGCGGTGGAGTCAAGGGAGCCAGTGGTGGATGGTCACCATGTATCCAACTATTGGAGGGCCATGCGGTGGTGCTAGATAGGGATAGTTCAGCCAATCTTGGTGCTTCTTATTGTTTTGGACTTTAATGGCAAAGGCAGTCCAGGATTGATGTCACGGCACTGGACCCAACATGGATTGTACTTTAAGTGTAGTGGGGCCTTGGTCCCAGTATGCATCATTTCGGGGTATTCCTGAAGGAGTTCCTTGTGCCAGTTCGATTGAAAGATTTTTCCTTTCTGTGCTTCAAGGGGTTGGTTGTCGAGCTCAAACTAGGTGGCATAAGTTGGTGTCTTCCCCGTTTCCTTTTCAATAGCTAATTGGTATTTTGCCATCCACAAGAAGTAGGGTTTGTATTGAAGCTCGTTGATGGAGATATACCTGCAAGGTGCCAGTTGAGAAAAATAAGGCGATTGCAGTATGCATTCTTCGATGAGGAACAACGCATGTAGTTGGGCCTCTACGCATGCGGAGTGAGTCTGACTTAGCTCTTTAAATGATTTTAGTCATGTGGGAATAGGAAGTTCAAATGTGTCTTGCCCTTCTACCACATGTCTGCTTGGGATTGGTTGTGTTTCATATGCCTCTTCATATGTGTCCTCCACCGCGATTGAGATTGTCTCTTCATCAGTAGGAATCTCGAGCAGGGAATCTAGCCTAGGGGGTTCTGAGTGAGATTCCACCTCAGCCTACAAGTATACATGCCTGTAAGGTAGTGAGTTCATCTAGTTTTTGGAGGTGTGACTTCGAGGACATTTTGTGGCTGTGCAGGTTCCTGTAGTAGTAAGGCTTTGTGATTGGTCTAGAGCTTTTGATATTCTTCGTTGATCCTATCGTAATCGTCAAGTAATTGTGCATGATCGTCCAATAGGACTTGCATGGTCTCAGAGGGGACCGCTTTGAATCTGATGGGACTTAATGGTTCATGAGGTCTATCCATTGCAACTTCAGAGTTCTCATGATTTTGCTCTTGTAGCCTTTGGTTCTCTTCTTTGGCGGTGCGAGGTGTCTTTGTAAAAGTCCCATATTTCATGTTAGCATGGCATTCCATCTGTCTAGACATGTAGAAGATTCTCAACATCTATGAGGGCTTCTTTCCTCTTTTGTTCAAATTCTAACTCCAAGGAGTGATAAGCCTCACGTAGTTCTTGATTGCATGCATTAAGGGAAGCATTCTCAATGGTCAAAGAATTTAATTGTGCTTGCAATTGTGTGGTAGTCTGTTGCAAGGCCTGGTAGTTGTTTCGAGAGAGGAAAATTCATTTCTGACTTGAGTCATACATGCAAACATTTGACAAAATGCGGTGTCGTGTGATAATAAAAATGGCGTGGGGATGATGCTAGTGTGGGTGTAGATGCAGGGAAAGGGAAAGGGGAGTGGGAGGGTGAATGTAGTGGTGACCATAGAAAGTTGTGATGTGTCGAGATGTTGTGGTGAAATGGTGGATGTGAGTAGTGGTGCTGTAGGTGGCGAAATATCCATGTCACTGGACGTGGCATCTAGTGCACTAATAGTGAATAGTGTGTGACGGAGTGAATAGTGGTGTGATGGTGGGTGCATTGGTGGGTGTGAACACGGGATTTACAAAGGAGGAGGAATATATGACCTGTTCAGTTTTGAGGATGGCTTATTGTAGAGGAGCGGACACATGTGATGTAATCGGATGGGGAGGGGATATGGGTGAGAAGGTCATCGGTTGAGGGAAGGGGAAAAGAAGTCGTGAAGGAAGGGGAGATGAAGGAGAGGATGGGGTAAATGGACTGGGGGGAATCAGGTTTGAGGTACTAGGGGTAAAGGTTTCGGGTATTGGGGGTGCTATGGCTCCTGCTGCAACACTTACTATGAATGAGGATACTAGAGGTGCGTTGGGGTGTACAAGGCAAGTTGGATGTATAGGAGAAGGAAGAGTTTCGGTGGAAGTGGAAGTGATTTCGATGGTGGTTGCTTGCATGAAGGTTGCTGGTTGTGGTGGGAAGTCGATGATGATTGTAGCTCCTATTGCAGATGATTAGGGTAGGGGTTCTGGTAATAAGCGTGCTTCTTCTAGATGTCAGGAGGATAGGGCGTCGGTAGGCACTCAGATGTATTTACTTGGTTTGGACATTAGATGGATTTGTTGAGGGTTAAATTGTGGTAAAGGTTTCCTCTTCAAAAAATGAAGCGCCTCAATAGTTCGAACTGACTTGATTAGTTCATTAAAGCCCTGAGTGAAGGAGTCTTCAAATCCTATGCTAGTGAGTTTGTGTTGTAGTATTTCTTCACTTTGCTCTTTTGATAACTGTCAGTGCTCCCATAGGGCTTGCATATTGTGATATAGTTTCTGAATGGCCAAGGTATAGGTGGCGGCTTCGAAGGTGTCCCCTTCGTGCATGCTTGTATCTCCTTGAGCTTCCATTTGCTGCTACTGGTGTTCTGGTTGGTCCTATGCTTGCGAGTCAAGACTGGTTTGACTCTCTTTGTCATCACGTTCTTGATCATCAGCCACCATCTGATCTGCCTCATCTGAACTGGAAACTAACTATTCTTGTTGCTAGTCAAGTGGCGTGGTAGGGTAGCTCAACCTCTCATATTATTGTGAGAAAAATTGTCCTTCGAAAAATTGAAATTCACTCGAAAAGGCATCATGCATCTCGAAATCAAATGTGGCATTAGTGGGCTCTACCTCGAGATTAGGTATGGGAAAAGTGTACGCATCTGCACCAATAGTGGTGGGAATCTCTCTGGCTTCTATAGTAGCTGCTTGAGTGGAGATTTCCAGTGGAATCAATGCACTGGTGGTGCCTTCAGTTATTATAGGGTGTGATAGGTGAATGCGTATCGGTGGTAGAGGTGCAGGAGGTTCCATGGGAGACTGTTGGGGTGATGGTTGAGGGGAGGGTGACTCCGGGATCTCTAGGAATGGAATTGAGCCCCTCATATGCTTTCCTACTCTATCCTTGCTAGATTTGCAATCCTTCTTAGTGGTTCCCGTAAACCGTTTTAGCTCCTTGCTGGTCATGGCACGCTCAATTGGTAAAACATAAGCCAAACACATGTATAATATTCTTGTGATAGCACAACATCCATGGATGACATGCTTTTGTTCCCACTGTGCTAAGTACAATTGATCTTGAATCCACGTAGCAAGGTTGATTGTTTAAGGGCCTATATTGGCTAGATATAGACCAAACCAAATGCGTTTTTGTAGATTAGTGAAGCGATCCTACACAGGGAAAGCAAAATGCTGCATGCAAATACGCAGTGGCTTTGATAGCTCGGGTGTGATGGCAGAAATGTCTGCCCACTTCAAAACATTACCTCTCTTCATAGGCGTGAGAATGAGCCTTTCTCGTTCTATTGGCATGTGAGTGCCATGGATCTTTAGGGTAGCTCGAACGAGGTCTTTTGAGAGATAAAATTTCTTATATGGGGGATCATTCACTAACGATGGCAAAATAAAAGTTCGAAGCAATTCCTTTCCCATTGGCAGTTCAAGAGTGGTTACCAAATAGTAGCATCGATAGAAATGAGGTTTTGGTAAAGGTTCACTGAAGTACTCTGTGAATCCAACCCTAGCCCAAATATGTTGTAATTCCTCTGAGTTCTGAAGTTCTTCAAACTCACGTGAGAAAAACTGATATCTGCCCCACATGTAGCCACTAAAACAAAGCATATAATCATAGATGTAGTTCACGTCTGTTAGAGGTCCTGCAAGTCCTTGGAACCAATGTGAGTTGCTGTGCAGTTTTTCAGTTCTTCCAAGGGGAGGATCATCAATTGGCATGGGTTCCATGAAACCTTGAAGTTCTGATGGTTGCGATGTAGGGTAAAATGCAGCTAACAGATGATCAAAACTAACTATTCGTGCATTGTGAGCGAAATGAGTGCATAAGTGATATGCTAGAAAAGGATAATACATTACAATAGAAATTAATTATGGTCCCAATAAAGTGAGACCGCAATCCCTTTCCATAGCCGATGTGTAACCCGTTTAGCCGAGTGTTGTGAGGTGATTTATTGAATGATTTCTCATAAACTAATGTAGGTCACTAGACAGCCTACATGCTTTAGATAATGCATACATTGCTTTTGATGAGATGTTATTACAAGTGATGGTGGGTTAGTGTGGATGAATTTATATAGGGTTTAATTGGGGGTGAATTATTACAAGGATAAGGGTTAGTCGGGATAGGTGTTATGTCATACAAAGGATCGTGTGGAGGCTTTTGGACATGTTTTGGCATCTATTTCATAAGAGCCGATGAGTGGGTTAGGTTCTTCTATTGAGGTACAAAAGGTGAATCAAGCAGTAGTGGTGTCGATGGGTGGGGTGATGTCAAAGGGATGTATATTACATGGCTTGGGTTTTGAGCTGAAATACAATTCGTGGGTACCCAAGTTTGCATGGGTGTGGGTCAGTTTGTTAAGTACTTCTTGGAATCCAAATCTGTCTGGTCCTCGTCGATAGAAAAGAAAGTTGAGGAGATGTTGGATGTTGATTCTGCCTTGTCTTCTTGTTGTCATAGCCTGTGCTTTTGGAAATTGTTGGTACTTTCAGACCTTTTGGAACCTATACTTGTTTTGTGCCAGTGGCTTGGACATACTTATGTTGCTTCCACCTTGGGGTTGTTTGGTATGGTCATCGATTGGGGTTCTTAAGTCATGGTTGACTTCTTGATGGGTGACGTTAAGAGGTCTAGTTGACACTCTGCTTTGGAAAAAGGTCTAGTTGACACTCTGCTTTGGAAAAGAAGGGAGTTCCAACACTTGCGTGACCTGCCCATCAGGATTCTGTACCATAGATCTAGGTTGGTTTGCCGCAAGTGTGGAGGATGGCTCACAGAAGGCTATGGTGCCCATTTGATCGCTAATGCAACCCACTTGACCGCTGATGTAATACCCTTCTTGTGCAAACGAAGACCAGGGGGAGATCTCTTGACGTCCTCTTGAGTGGGAATGATCCATCGCCAAGCCCTCTTGGGTCGACCTTGAATTGATCTAGCTTATCTCATGGATTTGACCAAAAGTCTTTCCCTTCTTCTTCGCATTCATTTCATCAGGGTTGCGGTTACATTCCTCAAGGGGTGTATTGTTAGGGAATTCAAGCGGTATCAATCGCTTTTGGTCTAAGGTCTTGATATGTAGGCAGCATTTCCTAAGATTTAAGTCCACAGAGTGAGCGTATAACCAATCTTGGCCAAGGATTAACGATTTTATCAAGTCATCGTCATGGCACACTAGGAGTTTCACAGTCATGATCATCTTGTGTATGAGGATAGGAAGGTCCACCTCACCCATGCAAGGGGTTTCCATGCCTCATAGCCATATGAGGTATGCGTCAATTTGCCGCATTTCTAATCCTGATTTCTTACAGAGGGACCACCTAATTGCACTAGTCATAGTACCTGAATCAATTAAGGCCCTAAGCTCATGGTAGGTGGTGCCTTGTTCTAGCATGACTGTAATGAATGGTCTCGTATCCACTATGCTAGGATGAGCATATGACTTTGTTTGACACATGGTCATATGATATTTTGGTGTTTCTTCATGATGGTTATAATGTTCTCTCCCTAATCCTTGTCTTCTTAGTTTCATATGTTTAATGCATTCTAGAGCTTCTACCTGAGCTTCATACCAAATTCACTTTTCTCTCTCCTTATGCTTCTTTGCAAATGTGAGTCATTGAAGCATATCCTCTGTAAGGGGTTCTTGATAAAGCTTGACTCTACAACCACTAATGTAATTAGGCATTATGTCTCCTTCTAAGGTGGCTAATTGTACCGTTCCATTTGTCAAAAGTCTGTTAATAATCATAGGTCCATGACCATGTTTCTCTAGTTTCCATGCGTGCTATTTCAGTGTATACAGTAAGACTAAGTCACCTTCTTTTAAGCCTTTATCCTTCACATGTGCATCAAAATAGGCTTTCTATTGCTTCGTGGCTACATATATGCCTGGTGTTGCTTTCAGCCTGGTTTCTCCTAATCGTTCCAAGTCCAGTATCCTTGATGATAATTCATGATTGGTCCATTGATGTTCTTGTGCAACCTTAAGGATGGGAATAAAAAAATCCAAAGGAAGTACTACATTTTGATAAAAAACCATATGAAAGGGAGTTGCATTGAGTACGGTCTTAGAGGCCACTCAATATTCCCAAATGGCATGATGTAAGTGTTTGTCCCAATCTGAATTTTTGTTGTTCATGAGTTTCATCGATACATAACAAAGGATCTTGTTAGTACTTTCTGCTTGACCATTGGATCTTGTTAGTACTTCCTTGTTAGTACTTTCTGCAGTCATGTGTGCATCATTCTTTTTGGTAGCCTTAGCCTCTACCCATTTGGTAAGATAATCTATTTTAGTATTTTAGTAAGTGAATGGGTCCTACAAAGTCTATACCCCACTTAGAGAATGCATGTCCTCCCATCATGGGTTTCAGTGGTATTTCATTTCTACAAGTAGGAAACTGAGTCCTTTGGCACACATCACATCTCTTAACATAAGTATATGCATCAATGTGAAGAGTAGACCACCATAATTCTGCGAATAGTACAACTTTGATTATCTTGTAAAGTCCAAAATGACCTCTTGCAACACCTTGGTATGTAGTCTCTAATATGCTCAAATAATCACTCTCGTGAAGACACTATCTTAGGTATCCATCTCTTCCTTGTTTGTATAGGTTATCGTTAATAAGTGTGTAGTCTCAAGCATCTTGCTCTAGACTTCATTGTCTTGCTAAAGTCATTCCTTCGTTGTTAGAGATGACCTAGGTCCAGATCCACCTCCAAGTATCACTTTTGAGCCTTGCAAGTTTAGAAATTCTAGAGGGAGAATAAAATCAAGGCATTTTTTTATAGTGAACTAAATGTAGACCCGTGAATGAGGTACTTAAAACATGATTCACAAAAAAATTGCAAAGGCACTTTTATTCTCTTATGCATGCCCTACCTTTCTCTCATATAGACTTTTTCCTAATTCTTTTATCTTCATGTTCAATTTTCAACCAAAAAACATGATGCAGATAAGGTCTAGAGAGAGAATATAAAACTTTTCATCCCAAAATTTTACCTACATGCATATTCATTCTAAAAATTATCCCCACAATGTAATTCAGAAAATTCAAAATGATTTATTTCACTATCGAAAGGCCTATTACAATTTTTCCCCCCATTTAGGAACTCTATCCTCAGGTTTGGAAAGAAGGATAATATGCCACAAAATCATCTAAGTTTACGCAAGTCAAATCTTCTACTGGATATGTGTGCCATTTCACCAAAATCTCTACTATAGATTTATTTCTAAGTAATCTTTCCCTCCTGTCTAATACTATTTCAAGTCGAAGGTCAAAAGAGCCATCATCTGTTAGCTTATAATTGTCTTGGAAAACATGAACAACATTAGGTACATATCGTTTAAGTAAGCTAACACGAAATACAGGATGAACATTTAAATGTTCAGGTAATTTCAACAAATAAACAAGAGATCCCATCTTTTTCAAAACTTTAAAAGAACCTGCATATCAAGGAGAGAGTATATGATCTTTCCCTAGCAACAAGTTAGATCGGTGAGGATTGACTTTAAGAAATACCATGTGTGTACCTAAGTACCAACTTAGGGACTTGTGGAGAAAAAGACTATACCTCGATTCTCCTCAAGTGCATATAGTGGGGATTCAAACTTTATTTATCAATCCGAGGAGTATCAAAACCTAGCTGAGTGTATGAAGACATGCATTCAAATGATGATCAATGCAAGTGAGCTTTTAAAGAGTGCAAATAAGTCTAAATCTATTCCAAACAAGTTTTAGGGATCCGTTGAGATGTCACGATACTTGGAGCAGTAGTCAACAGTAAATCGAGCTTTTCTCTCAGCTCGAAACTTCAAATATAGTGAATAGCAGATTCTTTTCGAAGCTCTCGAGAAGACGCATCCAATGATGGTCTTTTCACTCGATTCTGATGCTCCTGCTTCAAGTTATGAGCAAAATACTAAGTCACGGGAATGACCTTCCTACACTTCAACACTTCCTACACTCCACACACACCTTACCCACAACAAACAAGCACTCTTTCCAAGCATCACTCTTTCCAAGCATCACTCATGCATACAAGCTCACAAAGAAGAAGATACAGAGAGGAGGACACAAATTCAAAATTCTGTGCTCTTGATTCTCACAATGGCAAAAAGTCTCTATAAAGAGTCACAAATTGACTTATATACATGTGCCCTAAAAATGGTCCTTTCACACAAGAGACCGACACTCTATTAACTGAAAGGCTAATTTCCTACTAATTTACAAAGGTAAGCTACAATTCTCTATGGGTATGCATCTAGAGGACTCCTCTAGTGCATTTACATCAGAAAATATGTTACAAAATGGCTATAATACAAGAATAAAGTGTCCAAATCAGAAAAATTTTTGGGGCCCCTCTTTTTCTCTGCCTCTTTGCTCTTCTTAGCTCTGCAACACTCTCCCCCTCTTTGTCTCTGTCGTCCTTTGACAGGCTTCAGTCTTGTCTGCAGCTTGTTTACTTCTTTCCACCGCTCGCAACCCGTGGATAATTTTCCAATCACTCCTTTTAAATCTGGGTTGTTGTGTTAAGTCGGGCTGCCACGCACGCCACCAGTGGAAGGTATGAAGGTGTGGTTCTTCAGCCTTCGATCTGGACCTTCCAAAGATCAAGAGGTTGAAGCACCTTCTTGGGGTTCTGGATCCGCCGGGTATATTCTTGCACTTCTTCATGGATACTTGTTGGCCTTGATCCGCCTTGTCACCGACGTACTTTCCCCTGATGTATGCCCCTGCAGGGCTCTGTGCAGAGATGGGAGTTGCGTGCCCCTGCGGGGCTTCCTGCAGAGATATGTCTTCAGATGTAATACTTTTAGTGAAGCTTCTTTCTTGGTCTTCTTCTTTTCTTCTTTTTGTTGGACTCTCCCTCAACACTACCCCCCTCCTGAATTCTATCATCCCCGACAGGCTTTGGAATTCGACGGGAGCATGTTTTGTAAACCTTTTGCTCTGTATCATTAAGCAGATTAGCTTCACATATCAGTAGTTGCTTCCATTGTTCAGCTTTCACACCATCATGTGGTGGCTATCTGTGATCTGCAAAGAAGCTCAATTCATATGCCACCATTCGAGCATTCAACATTAGGGCAAAAAATGGCCAAAAAAGGACCGTGTAAGGATTTCAATTAGTTGTGCTTAATCTAGATTACAGTTGTCAAATCATTTTAAAAAATTTCGTGTAAGCGCATTTAAAACGTATCTTGTGCAAATTTTGAAGAGAGAGAAACTCGTGTGATAATCATGAAAAGTATGTGTGATATCTTATGCCTCGGAGTTTGTGCTCATCGGGCGTTCATGAAAATTTGAATTTTCTTCTTGTTCACGGACCTATATAATGTGTGCTTATGATGTTTTGCACTTTTTTTGCTCTACTTTCCATAGCAGGCTTGTTTCTCTCTTTCATGTCATTTGAGACTGATTGACTAGGGGTACGATAGGAACACTCAAGTTTGAAGAGCCCTTAATTTCTCAAGTGCAAGGGTAGGCAAAATTGTAGTCAAGGGATAACTTAAAGGAAAAGAACTTGAACTAAGCGGACGCAGAACATCAAGTACGACCCACGAAAGTGCTCCTGATGACGCTTAACTAAAAACAAGAAAACACATCCAAAGGAACTTAAAAGGAACAAGTGACTGGTACCAAAGAATCAGCAACGTACAAAGGGCATATGAACCTTAGGTCAGATAGACACCTAGGGAGAGACAGACAAAGTCTTAGATCTTCAGAGGCTAGTGTCAATCATACCGTGAGGTCTTGGGCCCAGCAGTTGAGCCATCATTCGTATTACCCTAGTTCTGAGACTAGCGAGTCTGAGATGTCCCACGGTATGGAGAGACCTACAGGAAGTTCTGGGGTGCCATATTTACATAGGGTGGAAGACCCTTACAAGATGCAACTCGAGTACCTTAGGACCAACCGATTAGGTGCTAGCATCTATGAGGACGGCCTAGGAAGAGCGGTGGTCTAGATTAAAAACCCCGACCAATCCATTGGACTAGAGCACCCAGCTGTCAAGTTTGAAAATGGAGCATACTTGGACAAGGAAGGGACAATATATGTAGTCACCAGTCATCCCGATAGGACAGATGAATTTGGGAGTGTGGTCCCGGAAACGGACTTAGGTGACCTAGAGCAAGGAAACATGGGCGAAGAACCTAGAACCCCCCGAGGCAAATCTGTTCTCACGAGGATTATCACACCAGAGTGGATTCCCCAAGATAATAAGAGCATAGATCTCCTCTTGAACCGAGAGACGGATGAAGCCTTTTGGAGATATAGACCTAGTCAACCGAGTGAGGTAGGAACAATCATGATATATGAGTTCAAAGATCCTGATATTCCAGGAAGAGTGACCTACTTAGATCACTCTTCAGAGAGGATCTTTGGGGTTACAGAAAATGATAGGCATGCTTACACTTGGAAAGGAGAATTTATCTTCCCCCAACCAAGATCGAATGTGTCCTTTGGTCGCCAAGGAGCTGGAACATCTCAAGCTCAGGGGACTCAAAGAGAAAGGAGTCGAGAGAGACCTGAGGTAAGCTTTGCCAAATCTTGGGGAAGAGAAAGAACGAGAATGGAAACGAATAGAGGGGAACCTGAGGGACATAGAGCCCCAGGGAACCGAAGAAATGCCGATGATTTCCCTTTGCCAAGACCAAGAGAGCACACGAGGACCTTGAGACCGACCCAGCTAGTTAAGTCCATGAAAAACTACTTCGATGGCACTGGAGACCCCTACGATCATGTAGCCGAGTTTAAGCAAGTCTTGAGAGCTGAACAAGTTGAAGACTTGTTCACGCAATACAATGCCTTTGGTTTAACCCTTAGAAACACCGCCCTGACATGGTTTCAGCCACTAAATGAGAGGCAGTTTAGAAGCATAGATCAACTTTTAGAGGCATTCATTATCGAATTCTCTAAAAGTGGCATAAGGCATAATACTTCCTCATTGATATACAGCTTCAAGCAGACCCCGCAAGAGACTGTGAGACTTGCAGGAAGAAGATTTAGGCAATATCTTGAGCGATGTCCTGGTCTTGAGTTACCCACAGCCGCTAAGCAAGTGGCTTTATTCTTGGATGGATTGCTAAGTACCAAATTGAGATCATATGTGTACTTGAAGGACCCCCGGACTATAGAAGAATGTGTACGCATGTGCATCGATATTGAGGATAACCTAGGGGAGGAGTTAGAGCTATCCAAAATCTAGAAAGATTCAGATAGTACCTCTAGCCTCTCTTCCTCACAGTCCACATCAATTGAGGAACTTGCGGAAAAAGTAGCTCAAAAACTAGGCGTCTCTAGTAAACAAATTCCTAGATTTGCCCCAGTAAAGAGGTGCTATACTTGCGGTGGTGACCATATGGCAAACGCATGTCCCATCACGGCTCAACCCCAAGTGAACCCTAGCAGCCAATATTGCACCATAGAGCGAAGGTACACAAATCACTCAGCACAGGACTGCCCATACAATAAGCAAGCAGTTAGGCAAACCTACCCTCAGCCATACCCTCAACAAGGCAGATACCAGAGTCAATATTCACCACAACAGTATATTAGGCCTCAGCAAAATTACCAACCGCAATATCAGGCCCAACTGAGACCCCAGCCAGTGCTAGCACAACAACCACCTGCTCCTACTAATGTGATTCCGGTCAAGTATGCTGCTGCAGAAGAAAACCTGAATAGAGCGATAGTCCCAGTAACACCATTAATCTCAGAAAGTGATCCCAGTGACCATAGCTTTGATTCTACACATGTTGATAGTCCCCAGGCGTACTACATGTAGTCTCCTGAACATGGTGAGTCTTATTACAGTGAGGAACCGAGTGAACCTATTTGGGAGCCTGAATATGCTAATGTCATGTACACAAACCCCAACTCTAGACCTCAACCTAGGCAGATACGACCCCCTTTTCCTAGAGGACCTTGCTTCAGATGCCACGGTGATCACCTCATACGTGATTGCCCCATGCCTGCACCTACACAACCCCAATCAGTGACGATCCAAGGCTTTTGCCAGAAGTGCGGAAAGGAACATCTCTTACGAGATTGTCCCAAAAATCCCAGCAATATGCCAAAAATCACTCCGATTAATGTTATTGGGTTAGTGGTTAATTCCACAGGAAGTGTCACTTCCACTGCACCAGTGCAGGTAATCACTAGAGCTCAAGCATTGCAGCAAAACCAAGGGGTAAGCCAAGAAAAGAGCCCAGACGCTAGCGATACTGAGAGCCAAAATAAGAAGAGAACAAGAGCTTGGAGAGATAGCCGTGAACGTATGAAAAGGCAATGGGCAAAGAAGATGAGTGAACTTGAGGAAAGTCTACGAGAAACCAAGGCCAAAATCATAGATATCACATCTCAACCGCACTCTCACACATTCCCACCGCTACCATCCCCATCACCCTCCATCCCTCCACCCTCTAATACACCCCACGTAACCCACCCACCACCCCGAGCCGGATCAGTATTAGCTGATCCCACTCCTGAAGACATAGACATGATGCTTAAAGCATATCAGGCCAGAATCCAAGAAGGGCCAAATGTAACGGATCATGACAAGTGCTACCCTAGAGCTGACCTAGAGATAGAAAGAACCAAGCTTTGCGCGAAAATGGTCGCATTGGCTCAGACTATGTTTGAAGCCAGTCGCCTTTTCAATTACTCGGGCTCATCCAAGACGCAATTACACTTGCATGGACTTCTAGAGAAGTTAGAGGGCATAATTGCAAGATCTGCCAAGGAAGAAAAAAATCAAGAAAGAGATAAAGCAAGCAAAAACATGACCCATCCCCCACCAAAAGCTTATGTGCCCAATTCCACTGAACCAGACAACCCCCCCCCCTAGAAAGAATAGAGAATCTAATTGCACAATCACAAAAGGAACCCGCCCCTCAACACCATGACAAGGCTAGTGAAAGAGCAGGTCTTCCTACCCAGAAAGCCTATGTGCCTGAGGCCTACGTGCCTAACTCTACGGAGCCAGACACCTCTTCTTCTATGAATCAATACACACCAGAATTCTTGCGAGCGATTCAAGAAGAGAAATGGGCTAAAGAGAGTGAGGTTCCTCCTCCCATTGAACTTGTGGATGACACACACGATCAATTCCCACAGGACCTTCCTTCCATTTATGGAGAGTAGGAGAGTGCCCAATCTCAATAAAGATTAGACTTAGAGTCTAATTCTTTACAAGAACTACCCCATTTCACAGGCCCATGGGAAGCAAAGTCCACCTGTATGAGAGCACCTACAGTCATGGTAAGAAACGAAGATTCAGTCATACCTAGGAACACAGAGGTAGTGAAGAACACCAAAGTGCAGTGCAATCTCACTTTGGAAGAGCTGCTTAAGGTTAGACCAGAAGTGTGGAAACATACAGCCAATCAAGTGCCCGAGATAGCAAAACCTCGTTCCCAGGTAGGATCCGAGAGAACAGTGCCAGAAATACCCTTAGACAAGATCGGAGACATGAGTGAGGGCAAAGAGGGAAACACGTATCTCCCCATCACTCATCAGGGATACACAACCAAGGCCATCTTGGACTCAGGTGCAGGAGTTGCAATTGTTACCACTTCCTTATGGAAACGTTGGGGCAAGTCAGCTCTCAGGCCAACGAGAATAAAATTGCAGATGGCTGACGGGCACATAGAAAGACCCTTAGGACTACTCGAGGGGATAACTCTCACTACTTGTGGTGTAGAGTTTGAGCACACATTTGCTATCTGTGACTTTAGCAAAAATCAAGCCTATGAGATGATTTTGGGAAGACCATTTATGCGGCAGTTGCAAGTGGTACAGGATTGGGGAACCAATTCCTTGTATTTGCAGCACTTAGGTGTTACAACCAAAGTCAATCTCAAGGATTACTCTCATAGAGATGTCCCTCCTATCCAATGGAACCCCATCCATAGAGCCAAAGATGATACGGAATCGGTGCATTCCCTAGGATCAGGATCCTCATGGATGCATGAAGACACTCACTTATGGATGTGTAAGGTAGCAGTAGAAGAAGAGAAGAGAGAAAAATCCAGGGAGATAGGTGCAAAAGAAACCCATAGATCAATCCAAGACCCAGCCTATGCACCTGTAGTTTTTCCAGACAAAGAATTCGAACCTCACGGCTGGGCAGAAATTCTAGCAACCATGGATGTAGCCATCAATGAAGAACAATGGACACCTCACTGTGACGAGGATGGCTATGACATTTCAGTCTTCTCCATAGAGCCGATCATGGGAGAGGTAGTTTTAGAAGAGTGTGAACCTAGCCCTGATGCATTTGAGGATGCGAGTGACTCCGATCTAGAGTCAATCATTATGGACCCACCTTTTGCATCAGATGAAGAATACTTCTATGAAGTAGAATTTCAACCCCAGAAGCACAGAGAGCTTACAAAGGATGTAAGGCTAGCCACACATGTAACCCATAAGGAAGAAGGAAAGAAAAGAAAGAAGAGAGAAGTCACACTAGAAGAGGAAGAATCTTTGTTTGAGGTCCCAGAAAATTTTAAGAAGTATGAGATAGATGACAGGAGAGTCATGATTAGAATGCCTAAACGAGAGGCACAATCAGGAGAGGCCTATGATAACAAAGAAACTACCAAGAAAATAGTGGTAGCCATAGAAGAAGGAGAAGAGAGGTGCACTTACATAGGACATGACCTCACTGAGGAAGAAGAGCATGAGCTGATAGCCTTGCTAAGAGAATACAGAGATGTATTTGCTTGGAGTTACAAGGATTTGAAAGGAGTGGACCCGTACATATGCTCACATACGATTCCCATGACTACAGAGGCCAGACCCTCAAAACAAAAGCCATACACATACAATGACAACTATGCTGCCAAGATCAAAGAAGAAATAGACCGCTTGATTGAAGCTGGATTTATCTATGAAATTGAGCACACTGAATGGGTATCTCCCATTGTGGTGGTGCCCAAGAAGAACGGCAAATTACGAGTATGCATTAACTTGAAGAAGGTTAACGCAGCCACGATCAGGGATAATTACCCGCTTCCTATCACTGAGCATCTATTAGAAAGGGTGGCAGGCAAGGAAGTGTACAGCTTCCTAGATGGGTTCTCTGGCTACAATCAAGTGGCCATTGCACCAGAAGATCAGCATAAAACGGCTTTTGCCACAGAGTGGGGTATATTCGCTTTTAGGGTAATGCCATTCGGGCTGACCAATGCTCCCGCAACCTTCCAAAGGCTGATGTGCCATGTATTTAAGGAGTTCCTGAGAAAGAACTTAGAAGTCTATGTTGATGATCTTGTGCTCATTCCAACATTAGACAAACCCATATTCCTGAACTCAGACAAATCTTTGACAAATGTAGAGAATATCAAGTCTGCCTAAACCCAGAAAAATGTGTTTTTATGGTCAGGCAAGGAAAAAGTCTACGACACATAGTGTCAAGGAATGGCATATCTACGGATGAAGAGAAAGTAAGAGCTATAGCCGAATTACCTAGGCCAAAGAATGTCAAGGAAGTACAAGCTTTCATGGGGCATTGTGGTTATTACCGACGATTTATACACATGTATGCCATCATTGCAAAGCCCCTGTACGGACTTCTGACAAACTTTGAGTGGACTGAGGAATGTGAGAATTCCTTCAATGAGCTTAAACGGCGATTATGTTCAGCACCAATCTTAACCACACCGGATTGGAATAAGCCTTTCCATGTTCATGTGGATGCATCCAATTCTGCCATTGGATGTGTGCTTGCACAACCTACTGGTGAAGGTAATATGGATCTTCCAATTGCCTATGCTAATAGACAATTGAATGCAACTGAACGAAATTATACCACTACTGAGAGAGAAGGCTTAGGCATGGTATATGCAGTTAAGAAATTTAGACACTATTTGCTTGCAAATAAGTTTAAATTTTTTACTGATCATCAGGCATTGCTATACCTCGTAAACAAGCCATGCAATACAGGAAGATTAGTAAGATGGTTTCTCTTGCTAATGCAATATGATTTTGAGGTTGTGGTAAGGAAAGGGAAGACTCATTTGAGAGCAGATCACCTTTCTAGGCTCACATCGGGAGAAGCCCCACAAGGAGTGTCAGATGACCTTCCTGATGCTTACTTGTTTAATTTGGAAGTGGTGCCGCAGTGGGCTAAGCCATTGGTACCAGTGTTGACATACGGACCTAACCACCCAGTAATAAACACACAGGATAGAGAGGTAGTAAAAGCCCAAAAGTATCACATCATGGCAGGAAGTATGTACAAGCACACAGATCAAGGGATCTTGGCTTGTTGTGTGGAAGAGGATGAGTACGCTAAATGGTTGCAATTAGCACATGTAGGTGCGTTAGAGCAACACTACTCAAAGCAACGAACCTTACAGACACTAAGGAGACTCGGAGTGCATTGGCCGACTATGGAGGCTGATGTCCAAAAGTTGTGCAAGGAATGCCCAATCTGCTGCACTAAACCACCTGTGGAACATGCCACTCTTGATCAAGTGTCCATAGTGCCAGATTGGAGTGAACCTCTAGTATCCTTCTTAAGGACGAGAACATTCCCTCCAGACATGACTCTGGCTAGGCAAAGGAGTTTAGAACAAGAAGCCCAGGATTATTCACTCATTGGTGACAATCTATACAAGCGTGGTAAAGATGGTTACCTGAGACTATGTGTCCATGAGAGTGAATATCTCAAAATCTTGGATACTGCTCACCAAGGTGTAGCAGGGGGACACTTTGGACCAGATCGGGTAATCAAGGCAATACTATTTGCAGGCTTTTGGTGGCCAACCCTTCACATGGATGCACATACCTATGTGAAACGGTGTGATGTTTGTCAGAGAACTCAGTACCCTATACGCAAGGATGAGATGCCATTGAAGCCTATGATGGGCGGACGTGCGTTCTCTAAATGGGGAATAGACTTTGTTGGTCCTATTAATCCCCCAGCTAAGGGTTCACATGCTGAATATATCATCGTGGCCACAGACTATCTAACCAAGTGGGTAGAAGCGAAAGCTACTACAAAAAATGATGCTCAAACAACAGCAAAGTTCTTATTTGAAAATGTATTCACGAGGTACGGATTGCCAATAGAGTTGGTGAGTGATAGAGGCTGAATGAAGTCATAGAACACCTTCTCCAAGAATTCTTGGTGATACATAAGAAATCGGCCCCCTATCATCCACAAGCTAATGGCCAGGCTGAGAGCACTAATAAGATCTTATGCAATGTGCTGACTAAACTAGTGAACAATAAACGCTCTGATTGGGACAAACAGCTACACCATGCTGTTTGGGCATACCGGGTTGCCTATAAAACGGTACTCCAAGCCACCCCCTTTCAGATGGTATTCGGCCAAAATGTTGTGCTACCCCTAGACTTTTTGATACCTACATTGAAGGTAGCACAAGAGCATGACTAGATAGGCCATGAACTCTCCTCTCGAATCTTTGATCTTGAACGTCTAGGTGAAACACGATTGAGAGCTGCAGCAGGAATCTATGCAGCGAAGAAGAGGCAAAAGGCATATTTTGATACACATGTGAAGGATAAAGGCTTGAAAGCAGGCGACCTAGTCCTAGTCTACACATTGAAGCAGCATGCACGAAAATTAGAGAAAAGAGGTTACGGGCCAATGATTATCAATAGAATCTCCACAAGTGGCGCAGTTCAACTAGCCACTTTAGAGGGCGATATTCTACCAAGTTACATAAGTGGATGCAGAGTCAAGTTATATCAGGAACCCCTTACTGAAGAGATGCTAAATCGACTCAACACTGCCAAGAAACGTAAAGAAGAAGAGAAACGAATTAGAAGAGAAGCACAGGCAGAAGCTTTAGAACGCATCCGACGAATGAAATTGAGGAGACAAGGTAGAGACCCGCCTATGCTTGACACTCAAGAATCTGTAGGCTATCCTATGGCCATGTGCGAGACTTCAGGTGGGAATTCCCATAGAATAATCGACCGACGGCCTTTTGTAACCCTAGGAGTAGGACAAGGAAAGGGTGCAAAGATTGTAAGAGCTTTGATTGACTCAGGTGCATCCACTAGTGCTGTCAAGTTGTCTTACTGTCAAGAATTGAAATTAACTGTCGATCCTATAGAAGCATATCTCATAGGATTGGGAGGTGTGGAAACTCCTTGCATGGGCGAGGTGGATCTTCCCATCTCCATTCAAGACGAAGTGATGACAGTCAAAGTACTAGTGTGTCAAGATGAGGACCTCACTGAGCCTCTTGTCTTCGGTCAGGACTGGATCTATGATCATGCAGTCAACCTCAACCTAAGAAGTGGACTTCTTCAGGTATGGGTAGATCATAGCCGAATTACAGTTGAATTGGAAAATGAGGCACTCAAGGAACTAGGCAAGGCACAAACTCCTGGTCCTTCCAGGGGCGCACATGAAGTTGACAATGCTATTTTTGTCCAAAACTGTATGATGCAGAAAGAGGCTAATCTCAACAACGGACAAGGGAGAGGACAGAACTCCCTTCTTTTCCAAAGACCAGAAGGTTGCAACAACCCACGGCAGATCAAATGCAGAAGAAGCAGAACACTACCGATACTAAATGCCAAAAAAAGGAGCAGAGCAGATTGTTTCAGCCATGGAAGCAAGTATGGAGGCGAAAAGGCGAATACCCTGTTCAGACCAAGCCGACCCCATTGCCAAAACCTCTTATTAGTATTCAACAACATGACACTAATGAGAAGTCCTTCATTAATTCTTCTGCGAAGGTGAAGTCTATTTGGGTACCCAAGAAGTCAATGAAGGCCAGCCCACAATCACGACAAATTTGGGTGCCTAAGGCTTGCTTGCGGGCTCAAATAGCTACACCAAGGCCGCAACCGGTACAACATGTTTTACTCACTCGAACATCTGAGGCCCAGTCTTATGCATCACGCACGGACACATATTCTTCTATGAGCACTAGTAGAGTCACTTGTAAATGGGTCCCTAAAAAGCCTCATCTTCAAGCAGATACCCCTATCAAACTCTTCAGAGTCTCCACAAAATCAAGATCAAAGCCCATCCACTGCATTTGGCAACCTAAAACTTGTAATAAACCCCCGGACCCCAATTGTAAATCCATGCCCACCCACTAACTACGTCACTCTCACACTACATCATTCCACTTAGTTCTTAGGTCCAACCAATTCCTAACTACACACACAAGCACTGAGCACTTATTAACCTACTAATCTCTCCCGAACCTCATAATAATGTTGTAATGGGGACAAAAACGGTTCTAACTTGTCCTTTACAAGGTTAACACATGTTTCTATATTCTCACAGAATCAGGAGGCAAGAAGTAACATGGCAGAAGCGACAGGTCCGAGCTCACAAGTAGGAATACTTACTGCAGGAATCGATGTGGATAGTCTACTTGTGGATGTGCCACCAACTGAACGACCTGTGGAGCTGCAACACCTTCAGCAGATCCCGGTACCGGATCCACCCATAGGGATCACAGAAAGAGTCCATGCCAATTCTCATTGGTTCAATGGCATGCCAGGTCCATTAGGAGAGGCCAAGTATATATGGGAGTCTAAGTGCGAGTATGACAGATCATGGGTTCGATTCCAATTTTTCTCCAAGGAGTTTGAGACTCTACAGAACACCGAGGATCTCCAGACCATATGACAACGTGCAGGGCTAGCAGAATACTTTGAAGCACCACTACCTAAACCGGATCTCCTCTGATGCTATTATTTGGTCTCCACATTACAAGCTAATGAAGAAAAGTACAAACCAGGATCATTTGTTCTTCCTTCCTTGCTGGGCAACAACGAGTTAAAGAGGTTTGAACTTACTGTGGAGTTGGTGAGCGCTGCTTTGAATATGCACGGCACACATGTACCTTCTGAGAAGGATGCTCTTGTTCCTACTAACATGAAGGATAGGAAACTATTGAAGCTTAAAGACATGGCAGCACTCACACCAAACGTATCCATCCCTCTCCGTATGTGCATGCAACATTTTGCTTTCCCCGGTCAAGACCGCTTCACACAACCACACAAAAGAATCTGGTTCGCTCTCTACTTAGCGGAGGCAGGTGCGTTACCAATTAAGCTGCCGGTATGGATTATAGATCAATTGTATGAAGCAAATAAAAGGTCTTCTAGGAAATTAGTGGTGAACGGTTGCTGTGCAATCACACGCATTATTTACCGGTGCCTAGCATACGATGTTCCCATTGAACGTGCCTTAACTTGGGCACAATTACAAATGTTTAAGAAGCTCAAGCTGTCTGCACATCAATCCAAGCGCATGAGGGGTGCAATCCCTTGTGTCCAGACAAGGGAAGTTCTGACTACTCCTGAAGTATCGCCACGAAGGGAGACCACTGTACCTCCCTTTACCATTAGGATACCCAGGTCTGGATCTGAAACTACGACACAAGCTACCCCTTCAGCTCCTCCTGCTCCATCTGAATTTGAATTTGCTACAATTGGAGATGCTGAAGGAATGGATCCTCAGGACTTCGAAGCATTCTTACAAAGTACACAACTCTCTGATGTAGAGTATTATTCAGATGCAGAAGAACAAGGCACATCTTCACAAAGAAGAAGAAAATCTACAGACGACTGCCATGTACATTGGAGTGACGCCCAGCAAGGTCAACAACAAGGACACCTAGAAGAAGAAGGAGCATATGAAGAGGAGACCACTGAAGCCCCAACCTATACAGCAGAACTCCGAAGGCTGTATCAAATTATGGAACGAGTGCGATCGCAACAACTGCTCACCGAACAGAGCAGTAGAGTACTCATGACTCAGCTGTTGGAAGAAGCAGGAGTTGACTCAGAATATAGTGAAGGTCTCTTATTGATGGCAGAAACATATGGGGTAGTAGAAGCAGTGCGGACCGCCATTAGGAGGTCTCCAGTTCAATATGATCCACGAAGATTCCAGACATGACCACGCTCAGGTAAGAATATCCAGATCCCCATTACAACGGCAGAAGGGCCAAATATTACATCCGAACCCATCATGACCACCTCCCAAGCAACAGAAACTGCTAGCCAAGAGCACCCAGTCACCCATGAGGAATCCACCGAGCCACTACCACCCACACCCCCACCATTGCCTCCTAGAGCAGAAACCGTGGAACTCACCTCGACCACTCAACCCACCGAACCAACCTTCATCTTCCGTACTCCCATATCTAGTTCAACCCTATTCTCCACCTCTGATAACCCAATCTTTGAAGCAACCCCCATCACTACACAATCCACCGAATCGCTCATAGAGCCTGCCCTAGGACAACCATCCCCCATGCCCTCAGCCATAGGTCATCCTGACCCTAGATCCATATTCATGGGTTCCCTGCTACCACGCAACCCTTCATGCCCTCCTCAACTCTACAACCTCAACCCCCGACCTCCATCTCTCCACTTCTCCAATCCCTCCATAGCTTCCTTGCTAGAACTTTTCAACCCAGGTCTCAACCATTCCCTTTATTTTCAGCTCCCCACTCCACTTCTCATCTATTCACCACTTTCACACACACACCACCTACCATTCCAATGTATATGGTAGACCCCACACTCGCACCCACTCCTGAAAGTATGGACATTTCACCACCCACGGCACCTCCCCCTCCCCCCACGCTTTCACCTCCTCCCATTCCCCCTCCACCAATTTCACCCACACACTCGTCTTCAATAGACACATCATTCACTCTTCCCCTTCCCCAATTCCCTTCCCATGCATCTTCCATTGTAAACACCACCCCCCCATCTATAGGAAATGCATTGGACACCACGCTAGCTTGTATATCAAACTTAAGGACAGATTACAATCAGCTCCAGCAACAGAATGAACGCCTGCAAGAGCACTCGGAGACACTAGAACACAGACTTGCTGCACTAGTGGAGGAAAATGCTCGCCTCCACACACAATTCCAAACTCTCCAAACTTTCCGACAAGCCCTAGAGCTCAAAAAATGGATTTCGTATGAAAAAGTTATGACCGTTCAGGGTTTAGGGGGTTAACCAGACAAACAGAACCTTTCAGGAGTTTTAATGCATTTTTCTAAGGCCTTTGCAAGTGTGTGAGTACTTGAGAGTGCAAATATGCCCAATATTTAGCCTAAATTTCCAAAAAATTTACCCCTTAATTTTTGCCGAAAATGTCTGTCTATCACGATAGACGGTGTCTGTCGCGATAGAGTGGTCTGTCGCGATAGACGGTGTCTGTCGCGATAGAGTGGTCTGTCGCGATAGACGGTGTCTGTCGTCTGTCGTGATTTGGTCTGTCGCGATAGACGGAGTCTGTCGCAATAGAGTGATCTGTCGCGATAGACGCTGTCTGTCGTCTGTCGTGATTTGGTCTGTCACGATAGACGGTGTCTATCGCGATAGACGGTGTCTGTTGCGATAGAGTGGTCTATCGCGATAGACGGTGTCTGTCGTCTGTCATGATTTGGTTTGTCGCGATAGACGGTGTCTGTCGCGATAGACGGTGTCTATCGCGATAGAGTGGTCTGTCGCGATAGACGGTGTTTGTCGCGATAGAGTGATCTGACGCGATAGACGCTGTCTGTCGTCTGTCGTGATTTGGTCTATCGCGATAGACGGTGTCTATCGCGATAGACGATGTCTGTCGCGATAGAGTGGTCTGTCGCGATAGACGGTGTCTGTCGTCTGTCGTGATTTGGTCTGTCGCGATAGACGGTGTCTGTCGCAATAGACGGTGTCTGTCGCGATAGAGTGGTCTGTCGCGATAGACGGTGTCTGTCGCGATAGACTAAAAAAACGCAAATTTTTGAGAAACTTCTAGTGATTTGGAGTGCTCTAATGGTGTAGGTTACCGTGCCAAACACGCATTCACAAAATATTAAGTTTTTTTGTCTATCGCGACAGACAGAGGTTGTCATCCCGAGACCTGTGTAGAGTCTATCGTACCTGCGCACACTGCTGGAGAAGGTGGTACAGCTAGTTCCTGCAACAAAAGCTCAAAAACACACCAAAAACAGATAGCATGCAAGCTCTCTCTCACAATGAAATGAGGGAAATGAGGTGGGGAGTGTCATATGACCAAAAAAACTAAAATTTTTTGTGGAGATGGAGATGGAGGTGGGAGATGGTGGGGATGATGATGGTGATGATGGTGATGCGAAAGTAAGGAAAAAATGAAGAAAAATAAAGAGAAGGAAGGATATTACCTATAACTCCAATGTCTCAACTCGACGTCTTACCATCACACGCTCGTCCTCGAAGCTCTCTCCCCGGCAACGGCGCCAATTTTGGTGTCACTCTAGCACAATGGTGAGTACCAACGTGAGAAGATTCACTTCATAATTGTCAATCCGTGGAGACGTGAGGACTAGTATGAAGACTATGAGCAAGTGAAGGCACAAGTGTGTGAGTGAGAAGCACACAAGCATGCACACACATACACACACACGCGCACACAAGGCAAGAACAAGGAGAGGAACAATGGAGTTCTTTGCATTAGTCAAAAAGTCTCTTACATATGCTCAATTCACAAACAATCTAACCTCAAAAATGAGCTCTCTAGCTCTTTTTATAGTTTTTTAACTAGCTTTGGTCTTGTCCAGACCTAGTGTCCAGCCTAGTTAAAAATTAGGTTCTAGAGCCTATTTGAGGGCTCAAACAGAGTCTAAAAATTATGAAAATTGATATGTAGCTAGTTCTAATACTCCTCAAGCTCGAGGACTCCTCGGCTTGCACAAAATGGAGTCTATTCTACCAAAAACGGAATTTACAATGTTTGTGTAGTGATTAAAATCACTTGAGTTGTAAATGGTCCATGGAAAAAATGATTGGGCCTTGTTGCCGTATTGTGCATGACTCCTCCGTTGCGCTAGTATGCTCTTCATCTGACTTGTATGCCAACACGAATTCTTCTTCAAATGTTTGTTCCACAGGAATTTGTACTACTTCTTCGTCGGTGGGAGCCTCTGGAGGGGAAGGTGGTCTCTCATATTGTAGTAGACGTGCTTGCAATTCGGTGACCTGTTTCTGGAGATCTTTTAAGGCCTCTGAGTTTGTGAGAAGTGAAGCCGCGGAGGAGGTGGAGAGTTTGGAATTGTGTGTGGAGGCGAGCATTTTCCTCCACTAGTGCAGCAAGTCTGTGTTCTAGTGTCTCCGAGTGCTCTTGCAGGCGTTCATTCTGTTGCTGGAGCTGATTGTAATCTGTCCTTAAGTTTGATATACAAGCTAGCATGGTGTCCAATGCATTTCCTATAGATGAGGGGGTGGTGTTTACAATGGAAGATGCATGGGAAGGGAATTGGGGAAGGGGAAGAGTGAATGATGTGTCTATTGAAGACGAGTGTGTGGGTGAAATTGGTGGAGGGGGAATGGGAGGAGGTGGAAGCGTGGGGGGAGGGGGAGGTGCCGTGGGTGGTGAAATGTCCATACTTTCAGGAGTGGGTGCGAGTGTGGGGTCTACCATATACATTGGAATGGTAGGTGGTGTGTGTGTGAAAGTGGTGAATAGATGAGAAGTGGAGTGGGGAGCTGAAAATAAAGGGAATGGTTGAGACCTGGGTTGAAAAGTTCTAGCAAGGAAGCTATGGAGGGATTGGAGAAGTGGAGAGATGGAGGTCGGGGGTTGAGGTTGTAGAGTTGAGGAGGGCATGAAGGGTTGCGTGGTAGCAGGGAACCCATGAATATGGATCTAGGGTCAGGATGACCTATGGCTGAGGGCATGGGGGATGGTTGTCCTAGGGCAGGCTCTATGAGCGATTCGGTGGATTGTGTAGTGATGGGGGTTGCTTCAAAGATTGGGTTATCAGAGGTGGAGAATAGGGTTGAACTAGATATGGGAGTACGGAAGATGAAGGTTGGTTCGGTGGGTTGAGTGGTCGAGGTGAGTTCCACGGTTTCTGCTCTAGGAGGCGATGGTGGGGGTGTGGGTGGTAGTGGCTCGGTGGATTCCTCATGGGTGACTGGGTGCTCTTGGCTAGCAGTTTCTGTTGCTTGGGAGGTGGTCATGATGGGTTCGGATGTAATATTTGGCCCTTCTGCCGTTGTAATGGGGATCTGGATATTCTTACCTGAGCGTGGTCATGTCTGGAATCTTCGTGGATCATATTGAACTAGAGACCTCCTAATGGCGGTCCGCATTGCTTCTACTACCCCATATGTTTCTGCCATCAATAAGAGACCTTCACTATATTCTGAGTCAACTCCTGCTTCTTCCAACAGCTGAGTCATGAGTACTCTACTGCTCTGTTCGGTGAGCAGTTGTTGCGATCGCACTCGTTCCATAATTTGATACAGCCTTTGGAGTTCTGCTATATAGGCTGGGGCTTCAGTGGTCTCCTCTTCATATGCTCCTTCTTCTTCTAGGTGTCCTTGTTGTTGACCTTGCTGGGCGTCACTCCAATGTACATGGCGGTCGTCTGTAGATTTTCTTCTTCTTTGTGAAGATGTGCCTTGTTCTTCTGCATCTGAATAATACTCTACATCAGAGAGTTGTGTACTTTGTAAGAATGCTTCGAAGTCCTGAGGATCCATTCCTTCAGCATCTCCGATTGTAGCAAATTCAAATTCAGATGGAGCAGGAGGAGCTGAAGGGGTAGCTTGTGTCGTAGTTTCAGATCCAGACCTGGGTATCCTAATGGTAAAGGGAGGTACAGTGGTCTCCCTTCGTGGCGATACTTCAGGAGTAGTCAGAACTTCCCTTGTCTGGACACAAGGGATTGCACCCCTCATGCGCTTGGATTGATGTGCGGACATCTTGAGCTTCTTAAACATTTGTAATTGTGCCCAAGTTAAGGCACGTTCAATGGGAACATCGTATGCTAGGCACCGGTAAATAATGCGTGTGATTGCACAGCAACCGTTCACCACTAATTTCCTAGAAGACCTTTTATTTGCTTCATACAATTGATCTATAATCCATACCGGCAGCTTAATTGGTAACGCACCTACCTCCGCTAAGTAGAGAGCGAACCAGATTCTTTTGTGTGATTGTGTGAAGCGGTCTTGGCCGGGGAAAGCAAAATGTTGCATGCACATACGGAGAGGGATGGATACGTTTGGTGTGAGTGCTGCCATGTCTTTAAGCTTCAATAGTTTCCTATCCTTCATGTTAGTAGGAACAAGAGCATTCTTCTCAGAAGGTACATGTGTGCCGTGCATATTCAAAGCAGCGCTCACCAACTCCACAGTAAGTTCAAACCTCTTTAACTCGTTGTTGCCCAGCAAGGAAGGAAGAACAAATGATCCTGGTTTGTACTTTTCTTCATTAGCTTGTAATGTGGAGACCAAATAATAGCATCAGAGGAGATCCGGTTTAGGTAGTGGTGCTTCAAAGTATTCTGCTAGCCCTGCACATTGTCATATGGTCCGGAGATCCTCGGTGTTCTGTAGAGTCTCAAACTCCTTGGAGAAAAATTGGAATCGAACCCATGATCTGTCATACTCGCACTTAGACTCCCATATATACTTGGCCTCTCCTAATGGACCTGGCATGCCATTGAACCAATGAGAATTGGCATGGACTCTTTCTGTGATCCCTGTGGGTGGATCCGGTACCGGGATCTGCTGAAGGTGTTGCAGCTCCACAGGTCGTTCAGTTGGTGGCACATCCACAAGTAGACTATCCACATCGATTCCTGCAGTAAGTATTCCTACTTGTGAGCTCGGACCTGTCGCTTCTGCCATGTTACTTCTTGCCTCCTGATTCTATGAGAATATAGAAACATGTGTTAACATTGTAAAGGACAAGTTAGAACCGTTTTTGTCCCCATTACAACATTATCATGAGGTTCGGGAGAGATTAGTAGGTTAATAAGTGCTCGGTGCTTGTGTGTGTAGTTAGGAATTGGTTGGACCTAAGAACTAAGTGGAATGATGTAGTGTGAGAGTGACGTAGTTAGTAGGTGGGCATGGATTTACAATTGGGGTCCGGGGGTTTATTACAAGTTTTAGGTTGCCAAATGCAGTGGATGGGCTTTGATCTTGATTTTGTGGAGACTCTGAAGAGTTTGATAGGGGTATCTGCTTGAAGATGAGGCTTTTTAGGGACCCATTTACAAGTGACTCTACTAGTGCTCATAGAAGAATATGTGTCTGTGCGTGATGCATAAGACTGGGCCTCAGATGTTCGAGTGAGTAAAACATGTTGTACCGGTTGCGGCCTTGGTGTAGCTATTTGAGCCCGCAAGCAAGCCTTAGGCACCCAGATTTGTCGTGATTGTGGGCTGGCCTTCATTGACTTCTTGGGTACCCAAATAGACTTCACCTTCGCAGAAGAATTAATGAAGGACTTCTCATTAGTGTCATGTTGTTGAATACTAATAAGAGGTTTTGGCAATGGGGTCGGCTTGGTCTGAACAGGGTATTCGCCTTTTCGCCTCCATACTTGCTTCCATGGCTGAAACAATCTGCTCTGCTCCTTTTTTTGGCATTTAGTATCGGTAGTGTTCTGCTTCTTCTGCATTTGATCTGCCGTGGGTTGTTGCAACCTTCTGGTCTTTGGAAAAGAAGGGAGTTCTGTCCTCTCCCTGGCTCCGTTGTTGAGATTAGCCTCTTTCTGCATCATACAGTTTTGGACAAAAATAGCATTGTCAACTTCATGTGCGCCCCTGGAAGGACCAGGAGTTTGTGCCTTGCCTAGTTCCTTGAGTGCCTCATTTTCCAATTCAACTGTAATTCGGCTATGATCTACCCATACCTGAAGAAGTCCACTTCTTAGGTTGAGGTTGACTGCATGATCATAGATCCAGTCCTGACCGAAGACAAGAGGCTCAGTGAGGTCCTCATCTTGACACACTAGTACTTTGACTGTCATCACTTCGTCTTGAATTGAGATGGGAAGATCCACCTCGCCCATGCAAGGAGTTTCCACACCTCCCAATCCTATGAGATATGCTTCTATAGGATCGACAGTTAATTTCAATTCTTGACAGTAAGACAACTTGACAGCACTAGTGGATGCACCTGAGTCAATCAAAGCTCTTACAATCTTTGCACCCTTTCCTTGTCCTACTCCTAGGGTTACAAAAGGCCGTCGGTCGATTATTCTATGGGAATTCCCACCTGAAGTCTCGCACATGGCCATAGGATAGCCTACAGATTCTTGAGTGTCAAGCATAGGCGGGTCTCTACCTTGTCTCCTCAATTTCATTCGTCGGATGCGTTCTAAAGCTTCTGCCTGTGCTTCTCTTCTAATTCGTTTCTCTTCTTCTTTACGTTTCTTGGCAGTGTTGAGTCGATTTAGCATCTCTTCAGTAAGGGGTTCCTGATATAACTTGACTCTGCATCCACTTATGTAACTTGGTAGAATATCGCCCTCTAAAGTGGCTAGTTGAACTGCGCCACTTGTGGAGATTCTATTGATAATCATTGGCCCGTAACCTCTTTTCTCTAATTTTCGTGCATGCTGCTTCAATGTGTAGACTAGGACTAGGTCGCCTGCTTTCAAGCCTTTATCCTTCACATGTGTATCAAAATATGCCTTTTGCCTCTTCTTCGCTGCATAGATTCCTGCTGCAGCTCTCAATCGTGTTTCGCCTAGACGTTCAAGATCAAAGATTCGAGAGGAGAGTTCATGGCCTATCTAGTCATGCTCTTGTGCTACCTTCAATGTAGGTATCAAAAAGTCTAGGGGTAGCACAACATTTTGGACGAATACCATCTGAAAGGGGGTGGCTTGGAGTACCGTTTTATAGGCAACCCGGTATGCCCAAACAACATGGTGTAGCTGTTTGTCCCAATCAGAGCGTTTATTGTTCACTAGTTTAGTCAGCACATTGCATAAGATCTTATTAGTGCTCTCAGCCTGGCCATTAGCTTGTGGATGATAGGGGGCCGATTTCTTATGTATCACCAAGAATTCTTGGAGAAGGTGTTCTATGACTTCATTCAGCCTCTATCACTCACCAACTCTATTGGCAATCCGTACCTCGTGAATACATTTTCAAATAAGAACTTTGCTGTTGTTTGAGCATCATTTTTTGTAGTAGCTTTCGCTTCTACCCACTTGGTTAGATAGTCTGTGGCCACAATGATATATTCAGCATGTGAACCCTTAGCTGGGGGATTAATAGGACCAACAAAGTCTATTCCCCATTTAGAGAATGCACGTCCGCCCATCATAGGCTTCAGTGGCATCTCATCCTTGCGTATAGGGTACTGAGTTCTCTGACAAACATCACACCGTTTCACATAGGTATGTGCATCCATGTGAAGGGTTGGCCACCAAAAGCCTGCAAATAGTATTGCCTTGATTACCCGATCTGGTCCAAAGTGTCCCCCTGCTACACCTTGGTGAGCAGTATCCAAGATTTTGAGATATTCACTCTCATGGACACATAGTCTCAGGTAACCATCTTTACCACGCTTGTATAGATTGTCACCAATGAGTGAATAATCCTGGGCTTCTTGTTCTAAACTCCTTTGCCTAGCCAGAGTCATGTCTGGAGGGAATGTTCTCGTCCTTAAGAAGGATACTAGAGGTTCACTCCAATCTGGCACTATGGACACTTGATCAAGAGTGGCATGTTCCACAGGTGGTTTAGTGCAGCAGATTGGGCATTCCTTGCACAACTTTTGGACATCAGCCTCCATAGTCGGCCAATGCACTCCGAGTCTCCTTAGTGTCTGTAAGGTTCGTTGCTTTGAGTAGTGTTGCTCTAACGCACCTACATGTGCTAATTGCAACCATTTAGCGTACTCATCCTCTTCCACACAACAAGCCAAGATCCCTTGATCTGTGTGCTTGTACATACTTCCTGCCATGATGTGATACTTTTGGGCTTTTACTACCTCTCTATCCTGTGTGTTTATTACTGGGTGGTTAGGTCCGTATGTCAACACTGGTACCAATGGCTTAGCCCACTGCGGCACCACTTCCAAATTAAACAAGTAAGCATCAGGAAGGTCATCTGACACTCCTTGTGGGGCTTCTCCCGATGTGAGCCTAGAAAGGTGATCTGCTCTCAAATGAGTCTTCCCTTTCCTTACCACAACCTCAAAATCATATTGCATTAGCAAGAGAAACCATCTTACTAATCTTCCTGTATTGCATGGCTTGTTTACGAGGTATAGCAATGCCTGATGATCAGTAAAAAATTTAAACTTATTTGCAAGCAAATAGTGTCTAAATTTCTTAACTGCATATACCATGCCTAAGCCTTCTCTCTCAGTAGTGGTATAATTTCGTTCAGTTGCATTCAATTGTCTATTAGCATAGGCAATTGGAAGATCCATATTACCTTCACGAGTAGGTTGTGCAAGCACACATCCAATGGCAGAATTGGATGCATCCACATGAACATGGAAAGGCTTATTCCAATCCGGTGTGGTTAAGATTGGTGCTGAACATAATCGCCGTTTAAGCTCATTGAAGGAATTCTCACATTCCTCAGTCCACTCAAAGTTTGTCAGAAGTCCGTACAGGGGCTTTGCAATGATGGCATACATGTGTATAAATCGTCGGTAATAACCACAATGCCCCATGAAAGCTTGTACTTCCTTGACATTCTTTGGCCTAGGTAATTCGGCTATAGCTCTTACTTTCTCTTCATCCGTAGATATGCCATTCTTTGACACTATGTGTCCTAGAATTTTGCCTTGCCTGACCATAAAAACATATTTTTCTGGGTTTAGGCAGACTTGATATTCTCTACATTTGTCAAAGATTTGTCTGAGTTCAGGAATATGGGTTTGTCTAATGTTGGAATGAGCACAAAGATCATCAACATAGACTTCTAAGTTCTTTCTCAGGAATTCCTTAAATACATGGCACATCAGCCTTTGGAAGGTTGCGGGAGCATTGGTCAGCCCGAATGGCATTACCCTAAAAGCAAATATACCCCACTCTGTGGCAAAAGCCGTTTTATGCTGATCTTCTGGTGCAATGGCCACTTGATTGTAGCCAGAGAACCCATCTAGGAAGTTGTACACTTCCTTGCCTGCCACCCTTTCTAATAGATGCTCAATGATAGGAAGCGGGTAATTATCCCTGATCGTGGCTGCGTTAACCTTCTTCAAGTTAATGCATACTCGTAATTTGCCGTTCTTCTTGGGCACCACCACAATGGGGGATACCCATTCAGTGTGCTCAATTTCATAGATAAATCCAGCTTCAATCAAGCGGTCTATCTCTTCTTTGATCTTGGCAGCATAGTTGTCATTGTATGTGTATGGCTTTTGTTTTGAGGGTCTGGCCTCTGTAGTCATGGGAATCGTATGTGAGCATATGTACGGGTCCACTCCTTTCAAATCCTTGTAACTCCAAGCAAATACATCTTTGTATTCTCTTAGCAAGGCTATCAGCTCATGCTCTTCTTCCTCAGTGAGGTCATGTCCTATGTAAGTGCACCTCTCTTCTCCTTCTTCTATGGCTACCACTATTTTCTTGGTAGTTTCTTTGTTATCATAGGCCCCTCCCGATTGTGCCTCTCGTTTAGGCATTCTAATCATGACTCTCCTGGCATCTATCTCATACTTCTTAAAATTTTCCGGGACCTCAAACAAAGATTCTTCCTCTTCTGGTGTGACTTCTCTCTTCTTTCTTTTCTTTCCTTCTTCCTTATGGGTTACATGTGTGGCTAGCCTTACATCCTTTGTAAGCTCTCCGTGCTTCTGGGGTTGAAATTCTGCTTCATAGAAGTATTCTTCATCTGATGCAAAAGGTGGGTCCATAATGATTGACTCTAGATCGGAGTCACTCGCATCCTCAAATGCATCAGGGCTAGGTTCACACTCTTCTAAAACTGCCTCTCCCATGATCGGCTCTATGGAGAAGACTGAAATGTCATAGCCATCCTCGTCACAGTGAGGTGTCCATTGTTCTTCATTGATGGCTACATCCATGGTTGCTAGAATTTCTGCCCTGCCGTGAGGTTCGAATTCTTCGTCTGGAAAAACTACAGGTGCATAGGCTGGGTCTTGGATTGATCTATGGGTTTCTTTTGCACCTATCTCCCTGGATTTTTCTCTCTTCTCTTCTTCTACTGCTACCTTACACATCCATAAGTGAGTGTCTTCATGCATCCATGAGGATCCTGATCCTAGGGAATGCACCGATTCCGTATCATCTTTGGCTCTATGGATGGGGTTCTATTGGATAGGAGGGACATCTCTATGAGAGTAATCCTTGAGATTGACTTTGGTTGTAACACCTAAGTGCTGCAAATACAAGGAATTGGTTCCCCAATCCTGTACCACTTGCAACTGCCGCATAAATGGTCTTCCCAAAATCATCTCATAGGCTTGATTTTTGCTAAAGTCACAGATAGCAAATGTGTGCTCAAACTCTACACCACAAGTAGTGAGAGTTATCCCCTCGAGTAGTCCTAAGGGTCTTTCTATGTGCCCGTCAGCCATCTGCAATTTCATTCTCGTTGGCCTGAGAGCTGGCTTGCCCCAACGTTTCCATAAGGAAGTGGTAACAATTGCAACTCCTGCACCTGAGTCCAAGATGGCCTTGGTTGTGTATCCCTGATGAGTGATGGGGAGATATGTGTTTCCCTCTTCGCCCTCACTCATGTCTCCTATCTTGTCTAAGGGTATTTTTGGCACTGTTCTCTGGGATCCTACCTGGGAACGAGGTTTTGCTATCTCGGGCACTTGATTGGCTACATGTTTCCACACTTCTGGTCTAACCTTAAGCAGCTCTTCCAAAGTGAGATTGCACTGCACTTTGGTGTTCTTCACTACCTCTGTGTTCCTAGGTATGACTGAATCTTCGTTTCTTACCATGACTGTAGGTGCCCTCATACAGGTGGACTTTGCTTCCCATGGGCCTGTGAAATGGGGTAGTTCTTGTAAAGAATTAGACTCGAAGTCTAATCTTTCTTGAGATTGGGCACTCTCCTGCTCTCCATAAATGGAAGGAAGGTCTTGTGGGAATTGATCGTGTGTGTCATCCACAAGTTCAATGGGAGGAGGAACTTCACTCTCTTTAGCCCATTTCTCTTCTTCAATCTCTCGCAAGAATTTTGGTGTGTATTGATTCATAGAAGAAGAGGTGTCTGGCTCCGTAGAGTTAGGCACGTAGGCCTCAGGCACATAGGCTTTCTGGGTAGGAAGACCTGCTCTTTCACTAGCCTTGTCATGGTGTTGAGGGGCGGGCTCCTTTTGTGATTGTGCAATTAGATTCTCTATTTTTTCTAGGGAGGGGGGGTTGTCTGGTTCAGTGGAATTGGGCACATAAGCTTTTGGTGGGGGGTGGGTCATGTTTTTGCTTGCTTTATCTCTTTCTTGATTTTTTTCTTCCTTGGCAGATCTTGCAATTATGCCCTCTAACTTCTCTAGAAGTCCATCCAAGTGCAGTTGCGTCTTGGCTGAGCCGGAGTAGTTGAAAAGGCGACTGGCTTCAAACATAGTCTGAGCCAATGCGACCATTTTCGCGCAAAGCTTGGTTCTTTCTATCTCTAGGTCAGCTCTAGGGTAGCACTTGTCATGATCCGTTACATTTGGCCCTTCTTGGATTCTGGCCTGATATGCTTTAAGCATCATGTCTATGTCTTCAGGAGTGGGATCAGCTAATACTGATCCTGCTCGGGGTGGTGGGTGGGTTACGTGGGGTGTATTAGAGGGTGGAGGGATGGAGGGTGATGGGGATGGTAGTGGTGGGAATGTGTGAGAGTGTGGTTGAGATGTGATCTCTATGATTTTGGCCTTGGTTTCTCGTAGACTTTCCTCAAGTTCACTCATCTTCTTTTCCCATTGCCTTTTCATACGTTCACGGCTATCTCTCCAGGCTCTTGTTCTCTTCTTATTTTGGCTCTCGGTATCGCTAGCCTCTGGGATCTTTTCTTGGCTTACCCCTTGGTTTTGCTGCAATGCTTGAGCTCTAGTGATTACCTGCACTGGTGAAGTGGAAGTGACACTTCTTGTGGAATTGACCACTAACCCAATAACATTAATCGGAGTGATTTTTGGCATATTGCTGGGATTCTTGGGACAATATCGTAAGAGATGTTCCTTTCCGCACTCCTGGCAAAAGCCTTGGATCGTCACTGATTGGGGTTGTGTAGGTGCAGGCATGGGGCAATCACGTATGAGGTGATCACCCTGGCATCTGAAGCAAGGTCCTCTAGGGAAAGGGGATCGTATCTACCTAGGTTGAGGTCTAGAGTTGGGGTTGGTGTACATGACATTAGCATATTCAGGCTCCCAAATAGGTTCACTCGGTTCCTCACTGTAGTAAGACTCATCATGTTCAGGAGACTGCATGTAGTAAGCCTGGGGACTATCAACATGTGTAGAATCAAAGCTATGGTCACTGGGATCACTTTCTGAGATTAATGGTGTTATTGGGACTATCGCTCTATTCAGGTTTTCTTCTGCAGCAGCATACTTGACCGGAATCACATTAGTAGGAGCAGGTGGTTGCTGTGCTAGCATTGGCTGGGGTCTCAGTTGGGCCTGATATTGTGGTTGGTAATTTTGCTGAGGCCTAATATACTGTTGTGGTGAATATTGACTCTGGTATCTGCCTTGTTGAGGGTATGGCTGAGGGTAGGTTTGCCTAACCGCTTGCTTATTGTATGGGCAGTCCTGTGCTGAGTGATTTGTGTACCTTCGCTCTATGGTGCAATATTGGCTGCTAGGATTCACTTGGGGTTGAGCCGTGATGGGACATGCGTTTGCCATATGGTCACCACCGCAAGTATAGCACCTCTTTACTGGGGCAAATCTAGGAATTTGTTTACTAGAGACGCCTAGTTTTTGAGCTACCTTCTCTGCAAGTTCCTCAATTGATGTGGATTGCGTGGAAGAGAGGCTAGAGGCACTATCTGAATATTTGTATATCTTGGAAAGCTCTAACTCCTCCCCTAGGTTATCCTCAATGTCAATACACATGCGTACACACTCTTCTATGGTCCTAGGGTCCTTCAAGTACACATATGATCTTAATTTGGTACTTAGCAGTCCGTCCAAGAATAGAGCCACTTGCTTAGCTGGTGTGGGGAGCTCCGAAACAGGGCATCTTTCAAGATATTGTCTAAATCTTCTTCCTGCAAGTCTCACGGTTTCTTGAGGGGTTTGCTTAAAGCTGTGAATCAATGAGGAGGTATTATGTCTTATGCCACTCTTAGAGAATTCAATAATGAAAGCCTCTAGGAGTTGGTCTATGCTCCTGAACTGTCTCTCATTTAGTGGCTAAAACCATGTGAGGGCGGTGTTCCTAAGGGTAGACCAAAGGCATTGTACTGCGTGAATAGATCCTCCACTTGTTCAGCTCTCAAGACTTGCCTAAGCTCAGCCACATGATCGTATGGATCTCCAGTGCCATCGAAGTAGTTCTTCATGGACTTAACTAGCTGAGTCGGTCTCAAAGTCCTTGTGTGCTCTCTAGGTCGTGGTAGAGGGAACTCATCCGCATTTCTTTGATTCCTGTGAGCTCTAAGTATCTCAGGTTCTACTCTATTTGTTTCCATTCTTGTTCTTTCTCTACCCCCTGTGTTGGCAAAGCTTACTTCTGGCCTATCTCTACTTCTGTCTCCTTGAATTCCATGAGCTTGGGATGTTCCAGCTCCAGGGTGACCATAGGATACATTCGATCTTGGTTGGGGAAAAACGAATTCACCCTTCCAAGTGTAAGCATGTCTATCATGTTCTGTCACCACAAAAATCCTCTCTGAAGCGTGATCCAAGTAGGTCACTCTGCCTGGGTTATCAGGATCCTTAAAATCATAGATCATGATTGTTCCTATATCAATTGGCTGATCAGATTTATACCTCCAAAAGGCTTCGTCAGTCTCTCGGTTCAGAAGCAGATCTATGCTCTTGTTGTCTTGGGGAATCCACTCTGGTGTGATAATCCTAGTGAGAATCGATTTGCCTCGAGGGGTTCTAGGTTCTGTACCTATGTTTCCTTGCTCTAGGTCGCCTAAGTCCGCTTCTAGGATCACATTTCCGAATTCGTCCGTCCTATCTGGGTGAATGGTGACTACGTATATGGTTCCTTCTTTGTCCAAGTATGCTCCGTTTTCAAACTTGACAGCTGGGTGCTCTAGTCCAATGGATTGATCAGGATTCTTAATCTGTACCACAGACCTTCCTAGGCCGTCCTCATAGATGCTAGCACCTAATCGGTTGGTCCTAAGGTACTCGAGTTGCATCTTGTAAGGGCCTTCCACCCTATGTAAATATGGCACCCCAGAACTTCCTGTAGGTCTCTCCATACCGTGGGACATCTCAGAGTCGCTAGTCTCAGAACTAGGGTAATACGAATGATGGCTCAACTGCTGGGCCCAAGACCTCGCAGTATGATTGACACTAGCCTCTGAAGATCTAAGACTTTGTCTGTCTCTCCCTAGGTGTCTACCTGACCTAAGGTTCATATGCCCTTTGTACGTTGCTGATTCTTTGGTACCAGTCACTTGTTCCTTTTAAGTTCCTTTGGATGTGTTTTCTTGTTTTTAGTTAAGCGTCATCAGGAGTACTTTCGTGGGTCGTACTTGATGTTCTGCGTCCGCTTAGCTTAAGTTCTTTTTCCTTTAAGTTATCCCTTGACTACAATTTTGCCTACCCTTGCACTTGAGAAATTAAGGGCGCTTCAAACTTGAGTGTTCCTATCGTACCCCTAGTCAATCAGAACAACTACTCGCACTTAGCCTATGCTAAGAATAGACTGAGGGGGTTAAGTGATGTTCCAACCTCAAGTCGCTCCTCCTGGCGATGCTGGTCTACCCAGGAAGCACGTTCCCGAGCTTGTTCTCCTTGGCACTTACTTTGCTTTCTCCAAGGGCTCTCGATGATCCTGTAAGAATCCCAAGTTTAGCTTCAAGTTGATCCTTCAATTGACAGACAATTTATTTCAGACACTTTTTTAATGACCCTTCTTCCCCCTTTTGTATTGCTAAAAATTTCCTCTAGAGCTCCCTTGGTGTTCCTACCCCTCAGTGTGTCAACTTCCAAATATCCTATCTGAAAATCAACGCATTATTCTTATAAAAAACAGTTGAGGGCGTGTAGGATATGCCACGAGCTTTCCGACAAGCCCTAGAGCTCAAAAAATGGATTTCGTATGAAAAAGTTATGACCGTTCAGGGGTTAGGGGGTTAACCAGACAAAAAGAACCTTTCAAGAGTTTTAATGCATTTTTCTAAGGCCTTTGCAAGTGTGTGAGTATTTGAGAATGCAAATATGCCCAAAATTTAGCTTAAATTTCCAAAAAATTTACCCCTTAATTTTTGCCGAAAATGTCTGTCTATCGCGATAGACGGTGTCTGTCGCGATAGACACAAACTATCGTGGGGGGCTGTCTGTCGCGATAGACGGTGTCTGTCGCGATAGACGGTGTCTGTCGCGATAGAGTGGTCTGTCACGATAGACGGTGTCTGTCGCGATAGACGGTGTCTGTCGCGATAGAGTGGTCTGTCGCGATAGACGGTGTCTGTCGCGATAGACGGTGTCTGTCGCGATAGAGTGGTCTGTCGCGATAGACGGTGTCTGTCGCGATAGACGGGGTCTATCGTGGGTCTTTGTCTGTCGCGATAGACGGTGTCTGTCGCGATAGACAGGTGTCTGTCGCGATAGATTGAAAAAACGCAAATTTTTGAGAAACTTCTAGTGATTTGGAGTGCTCTAATGGTGTAGGATACCGTGCCAAACACGCATTCACAAAATATTAAGTTTTTCTGTCTGTCGCGACAGATAGAGGTCGTCGTCCCGGGACCTGTGCAGAGTCTGTCGTACCTGCGCACACTGCTGGAGAAGGTGGTACAGCTAGTTCCTGCAACAAAAGCTCAAAAACACACAAAAAATAGATAGCAAGTAAGCTCTCTCTCGCTCTCTCTCACAATGAAATGAGGGAAATGAGGTGGGGAGTGTAATATGACCAAAAAACTGAATTTTTTTGTGGAGATGGAGATGGAGGTGGGAGATGGTGGGGATGATGATGGTGATGATGGTGATGCGAAAGTAAGGAAAAAATGAAGAAAAATAAAGAGAAGGAAGGATATTACCTATAACTCCAATGTCTCAACTCGACGTCTTACCATTCACACGCTCGTCCTCGAAGCTCTCTCCCCGGCAACGGCGCCAAATTTGGTGTCACTCTAGCACAATGGTGAGTACCAACGTGAGAAGATTCACCTCATAATTGTCAATCCGTGGAGACGTGAGGACTAGTATGAAGACTATGAGCAAGTGAAGGCACAAGTGTGTGAGTGAGAAGCACACAAGCATGCACACACATACACACACACGCGCCCACAAGGCAAGAACAAGGAGAGGAACAATGGAGTTCTTTGCATTAGTCAAAAAGTCTCTTACATAAGCATTCACAAACAATCTAACCTCAAAAATGAGTTCTCTAGCTCTTTTTATAGTTTTCTAACTAGCTTTGGTCTTGTCTTGACCTAGTGTCCGGCCTAGTTAAAAATTAGGTTCTAGAGCCTATTTGAGGGCTCAAACAGAGTCTAAAAATTATGAAAATTGATATTTAGCTAGTTCTAATACTCCTCAAGCTCGAGGACTCCTCGGCTTGCACAAAATGGAGTCTATTCTACCAAAAATGGAATTTACAATGTTTGTGTAGTGATTAAAATCACTTGAGTTGTAAATGGTCCATGGAAAAAATGATTGGGCCTTGTTGCCGTATTGTGCATGACTCCTCCGTTGCGCTAGTATGCTCTTCATCTGACTTGTATGCCAACAGAGACACTTTCACGTCACGCTTCATAGTAGACCATGGAGAACCTCAACCCAAACACTCTCACTCAGCTTTCAACCAGCCAAAATCATTATGATAAGTTCGTTATCAACATTGCAGTTAGTCATGAGTATGCAATGACAAGAAAGGTATGGCGAAGGGCTCTTCAACATTCTAAAGTCTATGGAACATTTGATGAGGTTTCAATGGTGCAATGATTATACAGGAACTTGCATATGACAAAATGGATGGTATGACAAAATGGATGGTATGAAAAAATGGAAAAGATTGGATGACACGACCGATACAAGCGATACGAGCCATCCGAAATTCTCCGATTGCCTATATCGCTTGCATCGGTCGTGTCATAAAAACTTCTCTATCCTCTTCACATTTAACTTCTCAACATGAATAAAACAAAAAGCACACAAAAAAGACATTTTGATGATAGGACCAATTCAATTTTGCTTGAACCATGCAATGAAGTCACTTTTGCTTAGTTCTCAAGAGGATCAATTCAACATTACATTACTCAAGGCAAAATATAGTTACAATGATCGTCTTCCAGATGAAGACTGGCATAATTACATACAATTGGTACATCAATAAATCTTCCAACATATGTTGGTTACGCATTAGATTACAATATTACATTCCAAAAATATAATGTTTCACCCTTCTTTTTTGTCCTTTTTGGAGCCCTCACCTCTACTCTTATTCTTTGGCCCATGCTTCAATGGGGAGTGAATAGGAAACCTTTTCTTCTTTTCTTTAGACTTCCTTTTATGTGGTGTGGTGGTGGAGGTGAGTTTGGATCATAAGGGCATATTGCCTGTTTCATAATGGCATTTATTGCTCTCTCCTTGATCAAGATGACCCAAGCATATGGATAGTCTGACAAGTTTAACTCAGGATTGTAAAACCTGCTTTCCAAGAACCTTACTGCATTTGCAATCACTCTCTAGCCACATGAGGTGTTGTCTTTCTGTAATGGCACATGTATTTGAATGTATCCAAACCTTTTTTCTTCATTCAATTTAGGAATTTCTGGAATGTTTTGATCAATATGCATTTTGAAAAGCTTAGCACCCTTGCAAGGTAAACTTAAATTTAAAATGGATGGCAAGGCTTTAAAATAGAACACAACAAAATGTATGGCAAGGCTTACACTTTGGAGTTTCCATGTTGTGATTGGAGAGAATTCCTTGCTGTCTTCTTTGTCCTATCCATAACCTACAAAAAAAAAAGATTATTATCATCAGATAAATAGGACTTTCACTAGAGAAAAACAGATCATGGATCAATAAGGATTAATATTAGGACATGGATCAATTACACAAAAAAAGATTACATCCTTCATATTTGCAATGTCTTGTATCCCTTTAGGCAATAAATATGTGTATCTATGTACATTTCATGAGTAATAAGCTTTGAAAAGAAATATATTTAATCCTTCTTGAGTCTTTTGAATGAAATTGGCTCTAGCAAATCTCCTCTATATCTGAGGTACTCTTTTCCTGTAGCAAGCAATACTTTTAACATCTGACACCCCTGCAACCATTGCATAGCTTGAGTAACAAAGGAAGTAGCCTGCTCTTGAAGCATTGAATCCTAGGGCATATCCAAAAATTCTAAATGCAGTTGTTCTTTCAAGTAGCAAAACTCTGTATGCATTAAAGGGTATTGAAGTAAAACCCATGTATCTTGAAAGAGTCCTTAAGGAGAATAGTGCAAAATCTGTCTCTTCACTATATTGCTTATGAATAACACAAAATAATTTGGATTCAATTTTGGAAGATAGTGGATCACTGAACGAATATCCATCTTTGTCTTTCCTTTCTCCTCTATGGTTTTCCTTGTTCCCTTCCCCCTGCCAATATAGTTGTCTTCATCCAATATAGATAACTATGGAAAAAATTAAAAACCTAGGTCAGAAAAAAGTCCAAATTTATTGCATCGAGGATGTGCAAAAACCCTAAGATTGACAGTCTATTTGCATGATTTTGATACCTAGAGGTCTTGATAAGCCTTTTTGTATTAATTTGTAGACACGACCGATGCAAGCGATTAGGCCCATCCAACATTTCCGGATGAGCTTAATCACTTGCATTGGTCGTGTCCTAGATTCATGCACAAATAGGCTCATCAAGACCTCTCGATATCAGAATCATGCAAATAGACAGTCAATCTTAGGGTTTTGGCACGTTCCGGATGCAATGGTAGCATTAGTTACTTGAAATTCTAAGCCAATAGTAAGATAGGGAAGTTCATGACCGATGCAAGCGAAATAAGCTAGTCAAAGGTGGGTCAAACGCATGTAATCGCTTGCATTGGTCGTATTGGGTATGAAGCGATTAGGGACATCTGAGGATTATGGCTAGGACAAAGAAGAGGAATTAAAAAAAAGAGTTTAAGAGCTTGGAAGAAATTTAAAAAGAAAAAAAACTAATGTAAAAAAGCTCTCACAAAGCACTCAAGAAACACGACCGATGCAAGCGATTACAGTCATCTCGAAATCCACGGATGTCCCTAATCGCTTGTATCGGTCGTGTTAAGTTGCACAAAAGAGAGTGTAAAAGCTTGGAAAAAATTTAAAAAGCAGAAAAACTAATTAAAAAAGCTTTCACAAAGCACTCAAGAAACATGACCAATGCAAGCGATTAGGGTCATCCGAAAATCCTCGAATGTCCCTAATCGCTTGTATCGGTTGTGTTGTAAAATAATTGATCATGATGACCCTAAACCCTGACACAAAATGCGGTCTATGGAAAGTTTTGAAAAGCATGTAAAAACTTGAAGACAATGGAAAGTCAGTGGTAGCAAGGAGTTCACAAAAAAATGAAAAAAAGTGAATAGAGGAGCTTAAATAGGTCTCTGGAATGAGTTGACCATTGGTGACACGTGGTAATGTGTGATTGGTCCATGTCATCTAGCCATTGCAAATCCCAATGTACAATGCCACATGGCATCATTTGACTGGGCCACATCATCTAGCAGCTATGATTCCCAATGTCCTTTTGCCATGTGGCATCGCTTATTGGTCCACGTCATGTGACCATTACCCGGTCCTCCTCGACTATAAATATGAGTCCCCTTCACCATTTCACATTTTCAACCTTCATAGAATTTCTCTCTTCATCACCCATGCAGACTTGTGCTTCATACCCGATACGGCTGATACAAGAGATTACATGCGTTTGACCCACCTTTGACTAGCTTATTTCGCTTGCATCGGTCGTGAACTTCCCTATCTTACTATTGGTTCAGAATTTCAAGAAACTAATGCTACCATTGCATCCGGAATGTGCCAAAACCCTAAGATTGACTGTCTATTTGCATGATTCTGATATCAAGAGGTCTTGAGGAGCCTATTTGTGCATGAATATGAGACACGACCAATGCAAGCGATTAGGCTCATCTAGAAATGTTGGATGGGATTAATCACATGCATCGATCGTGTCTGGAAATAAATACAAACAGGCTCATCAAGACCTTTGGGTATCAAAATCATGCAAATAGACAGTCAATCTTAGGGTTTCGACACATTCCGGACGCAATGGTTACATTATTTTCTCCAAATTCTTAACCAATAATAAGATACAAACGTTCACATGCAATCTAAGCTTCAAGATGACCTTCTTTGGAGACGACCAATTCAAGCGATTAGGGACCATCTAAGCTTCTTTGATGGGCCTAATCGCTTGAATTGGTTGTGTCCAATCAAGTATCATATTTATAGCTCTATGAATGAATGCTCCATATAAAACAACTTAATGTGTGTATAAATATTATTTTCAACATTAATTATATGTTTCTATAAAGTTAAGGACGAGAAATCAAACATGACTGATGCAAGCGATTAGGCCCATCCGATATTCTCTGATGACCCTAATTGCTTGGATCCATCGTGTCTCCTGCTTTGTTTTTGCTTGTGTTTCCAGTTATTTCTATGACTTTAAAAGTTTCCTTGGACTTTTTTTGGCCTAGGTTTTCAATTTTTTCCACAGTTATCTATATTGGATGAAGACAACTACATTGGAAGGGGGAAGGGAACAAGGAAAACCATAGAGGAGAAAGGAAAGACAAAGATGGATATTCATTCAGTGATCCACTATCTTCCAAAATTGAATCCAAAATTAATTCGTGTTATTCATAAGCAGTATAGTGAAGAGGCAGATTTTGCACTATTCTCCTTGAGGACTCTTTCAAGATACATGGGTTTTACTTCAATACCCTTTAATACATACAGAGTTTTGCTACTTGAAAGAACAGCTGCATTTAGAATTTTTGGATATGCCCCAAGATTCAAGGACAAGCTACTTCCTTTGTTACTCAAGCTATGCAATGGCTGTAGGGGTGTCAGATGTTAAAAGTATTGTTGGCTACAGGAGAAAAGACTACCTCAGATATAGAGGAGATTTGCTAGAGCCAAGTTCATTCAAAAGACTCAAGAAGGATTAAATATATTTCTTTTCAAAGCTTATTACTCATGAAATGTACATAGATACACATATTTATTGCCCAACGGGATACAAGACATTGCAAATATGAAGGATGTAATCTTTTTTTGTGTAATTGATCCATGTCCTAATATTAATCCTTATTGATCCATGATATGTTTCTCTCTAGTGAAAGTCCTATTTGTAGGTTATGGCTAGAACAAAGAAGACAACAAGGAATTCTCTCCAATCACAACATGGGAGCTCCAAAGTGTATGCCGTGCCATAGGTTTTGTTGTGTTCTATTTTAAAGCCTTGCCATCCTTTTTGAATTTAAGTTTACCTTGCAGTGCTGCTAAGCTTCTCAAAATGCATATTGATCAAAACACTCCAAGAATTCCTAAATTGAATGAAGAAAAAAGGTTTGGATACATTCAAATACATGTGCCATTACAGAAAGACAACACCTCATGTGGCTGGAGAGTGATTGAAAATGCAATAAGGTTCTTGGAAAGCAGGTTTTACAATCCTGAGTTAAACTTGTCAGACTATCCAGATGCTTGGGTCATCTTGATCAAGGAGAGAGCAATAAATGCCATTATGAAACATGAAATATGCCCTTATGATCTAGACTCACCTCCACCACCACACTAGATAAAAAGAAGTCTAAAGAAAAGAAGAAAGGGTTTCCTATTCACTCCCCATTGAAGCATGGGCCAAAGAATAAGAGTAGAGATGAGGGCTCCAAAAAGGACAGAAAAGAAGGGTGAAACATTATATTTTTGGAATGTAAGATTGTAATCTAATGTGTAACCAACATATGTTGGAAGATTTATTGATGTACAAATTGTATGTAATTATGCCAGTCTTCATCTGGAAGATGGTCATTGTAACTATATTTATATGCCTTGAGTAATGTAATGTTGAATTGATCCTCTTGAGAACTAAGCAAAAGTGACTTCATTGCATGGTTCAAGAAAAAGTGAATTGTTCCTATCATCAAGATGTCTATTTTGTGTGCTTTTTGCTTTATTCTTGTTGAAAAGTTAAATGTGAAGAGGATAGAGAAGTTTTTATGACACGACTAATGCAAGCGATACAGGCAATCAGAGAATTTTGGATGGCTCGTATGGTTTGTATCGGTCATGTTATCCAATCTTTTCCATTTTTTCATACCATCCATTTTGTCATATGCAAGTTCTTGTATAATCATTGCACCATTGAGACCTCATCAAAATGTTAAAATTAAACAAAAAAATTGCCAATATGAATATAGTCCATAAAAAGCCATAATTGAAATGTAATGAGTCACATTCTTAGTTACCATCCTGCAAAGGAAAATCAATGGAAGTATGGAAAAAGGTTCTCAATGGGGAGATATATTATGTAAGAATTTCTTGGTTTATATTCTTGAATCACCTAGAATTTACTCATGCAAGTTCCTTTATGATCATTGCACAATAGAAACCTGATTAGAATCTTGAAAGTAAACAAAAAAATGCCAATATGATTGTAGTCCATAAAAAGACATAATTGAAGTGATGTAATCAGTCACATTCTTAGTCACCATTTTGCAGAAAAGTTAAATGTGAAGAGGATAGAGAAGTTTTTATGACACGATGGATGCAAGCGATACGGGCAATCGAAGAATTTCAGATGGCCCATATCACTTGTATCGGTCGTGTCATCCAATATTTTCCATTTTGTCATATGCAAGTTCCTGTATAATCATTGCACCATTGAAACCTCCTCAGAATCTTGAAATTAAACAAAAAAATGCCAATATGAATATAGTCCATAAAAAGACATAATTGAAGTGATCTAATCAGTCACATTCTTAGTCACCATCCTGCAAAGAAAAATCAATGGAAGTTTGAAAAAAAGCTTCTTAAAAAAGGAGACTTGTTACAATCTAAAGGGTTGGAACTTGATCACCCTGGGTGGCAGGCAAGTTATGCAAGATAATGTTTTCTCTGATCTTATGTTAACTATTGCATCATCAATTGAGAATCTGAACTGTGATGATGCCTCATCAAGGTATTCTAGGAGCTCCCTTACATTTCTGAATTTCCAATTTGCGGTGACAATTATCTTCCTAGATTGAAAATCTGGATGAATCAGTACTTCTGGACAACTCTCCTCTGAGTCCAAGGCTATCCAAAGTCCAAGCTTTCTTTTCCACGTTTTGTTGGATGATTAGGAGCATCCCAATCTATTGAAGAGATGCAAGGAGCAGGCAAATGTATAAGATTTCCATAAGAGCTCCTCCCTAATGGCACCTGATAATATGCAAAATGGACAAATAACTCTATGCTATTGAAAAATTGAGCAGATTTGTCTGCATACATAGGCTCTGCATATTCCTTACGAGGAACTCTGAATGTTCGTGTTAAACATTCAAGAGGTTGCCACTCTAGAATATTGGAAGGGAAAATATCTGCAATACAAAAACATATATGTTGTTATACAAAAACAACTGAAATGATAGAAGAGCATTGTAAAACTTCACTTACAGTACAAAGGGAATTGCATATGATTTTCTAGAACAAGATCCTTAGTGTTATATACATGTTGTACTCTTGCAAATCAACCACATCTCTTCAATTTGAAACTAAGAATACGTCCCCTCCAATGGTTTCTTGTGTCATCTCTTTTAGCATGCTTGAGTTTATGGGCACCTCTACAGCTAGGAAGCATAGTTACTCATTCATTTAACTTCACAGAAAGAGGTTTCCATAAAGAATCCTATCTTTTGTTGTAAACCTCACATGAGGTTGCATGATTGGAAGGACGACGAGAAGAAGAAGCCATTAGAATCAAGAAGAAGAAGAATGCTCAAAGCGAGAAACCGACATTCATAAACTTTGCCAACATTTATAGATGAAAAGGCTTTGTACACGTGGAAACTTTTGATTTGATGTAAACCCTGTCGCTGAATGACCATGGAATTTCGTGAACCCAAAAATATTTCATATCTTCAAAAATCATTTCCTTCTTGGAACTTTAAAAATATGCATTGTGTGGTGTGCAAAAATATCTTTTTTTTTGCATCAAACCAAGAAATTGTACACTGAATACAAGAATCTTCATCATTTTGCGGCGCTTTTAGATCATATTCTCTTAAAAAAAGAATTTCTTCATACAGTTAAAGGAGACAATAATGTTATATTCTTGTACATGTAGTAAGACTCTATTTGTCAATTTCCTTAATCTCTCATTAGCAAACAACCCCTTTTCGGCTGTTTTTTGCCCTTATGGATTCATTGACATTTTTAAGAAAATCTCGGAATCAATTTCAAAAAATCCTGTAAAAAAGGCTTCTTCAAAGGTTTGCATATACGGGCTTGGTAAAAACATGAGCCTTGAATAATATGCCATGATTGTAGGTCAGCTGGGCATAACTGATAGATAAAAAATAAAGATATCTGTGCCCTGGTTAATGCCAATAAAATTTAAAAAGGTATATGCTGCATGCTTGAACACCTTCAAAACTGTAAGTATCATGCTGAGTATTTTATTAGTCATCTTGATAGTTAGATCAGGTATTGTCGCATATCGATGTAGCCAAAATTAAATGGTTTTCACGATATAATCCTCAGTGGGTAAGTAATTGTGAGGTGGACTTGGAAGTAGTGGGTAATTCAGCCACTGTTTATTGATCACACCACTCTTTTGCATATCCAAAAATTCGCGTGCTTCTCTGCGACGTGGTGTTGGGCAAAATGAAGGATTTACCTGTAATAAATATGGGGCTTCTTGCTAGTGCACCCGCAAAGTAGGATTTTTCTCCAAAAATTTCTCCGCCATATAGGTTGCGCAGCTTCAAATTCCTTTTGAGTGTAATTGAATGTATTATCTCTGAAGTATAGCTGCTCATCTAGATCCTTCTGTGTGATCTTTTTTATATATTGTCTTGTTTTCTCTTTCAAGAGTCCATACGGAATGTTGAAAGGCTTCATTATTGTATCCAAGTCTTTGCCCTTTATTTTGGCTTCTTTCATGACTTTGACCACTTCATTTTCAAAATTTTCCGTTAATCGAGACACCAATAGTGCCCGTTCCTTCTGACCTATTTCTGCAGTATATGGCATGGGATGATCATCACATGGTTCCGCTGTCGGGATGAAATCCCGCAGGGAGTGTGCATTGTTTTTTTTCAAAAGTTCATTGTTTTTGAGTTTCTGTGTGATGTTTTGACTAAAGAGGGGTATATTTCATGCATAATTTGGTAGAATTGATTGATTGTGTGATGCGGAAACATGTTTGAGATGTATGTTAGACCCGTGTGTATAAACAACTGACATTTGACCCATGAAAACCTAGGTTTGACCCTTCAAAACCCCTGAAAACCTGAACTTACCCCCTGAAAATGCAGGTTTACCCCATGAAAACCGGACTTGAACCCTTGGAAACCCTTGGATTTTAGGTCCGAATTGTAAATAAATTGTTGAATTAACAAGCTTGACTTGATTGTGAGCGAACCCCTAATTTTCCCGACCAAAAACCCTAGGTCGGACCCTTGGAATTGGTGTTTATCCTTGCCCAAACCCTTAGATTAATTAACCCTGTATATAGTGTGAAACCAAAACATTAATTTAGGGAAAATAAAAAGGACAAAAATCAAAAATAGAATCAAGAGATGGGATTTTCCAAGAATAGTAAGTGAACATGCATGATGGTCTAAAATTGGAAAGTTGGTTAAGGAGGTTGGAAGTTTCTAGAGGAAAGTCCAAGGGTGGGGAGGCCTATAAATAGGTGCCTAAACTCATTTGTTCCTCCCCGTGGTCTTTCTTGTGGAACCTTCCTACAGGTATGCTCCTTGACCTTACTTGTTCATTCATGTTTTACTTCCTTCTTCATACTTCCATGATGGCCGAGATGGAGGCGCTCTTTCCGTTAGTTGTGTATGAGTTTTGTAAGAATGCATTCCTTGCTCTATCTTAAGTGTAAAACTTTTCGACCCATTAGAGAACTATGTTATGATGCTTCAGAAAACTTATGGGTGTATGTATCTATGCTATCATATGTATGTTCCATTGAGAGTATATGCTGGATACGAGAGAGAGATAGAGATTTCTGGCGATGACACGTTGCAGGTTCCGTGGAGAGAGAGAATGGTCTTCCAGATTTCTTCTGTCTTGTTCTTCTCTGTTCTTCTCTGGAGAGATGTTTCATGCGTTTTTGACGTAGCGGCAGCCATTCTCTGCATATGAGAGAGAGAGATTCAGAGAGAGAGAGAAAGGAAGGCACGCCGGCCCCCTACTGTCGCGCACGGCTGCTGGCGGAAGTGAGAGAGAGATTTCACGAGCTCTACAGAGAAAACGTTGGTAGAGAGTTGCGGGGTTGTGGAGAAACGTGCGCACAACTGTAGACTTCGAGTTCTGCGTAGAGAGAGAAACGTGTCGGTGGCGGTGCAGAGTTCTTGACTGTTCTGCCGGAGAAAGAGAGAATCTATAGATCGTCAAAGTCCACTGCTGTGTTAGCACTGCAGAGATTCACGGTGATTCGACGGAGAGAGAAAGACTTAGGAGCTATAGCCTGGTGGAGAGAGAGAGAAAGCCATAATCGGTGGTTGCCTGAAGCCTCTACGTGCTGTAGAGTGTAACGGGTAGAGATAGATTTCCAAAGATGACTGCGGATGCACAAACGTAGCGCAAGAGAGAGAGACAGATTTGACACACTCGACGGAGTGAGCATACAGAGAGATGGGAGGCCATGGAAATTGAGGATGGAATTCCGGCTATTGCACATGGATAATTTGATGATTGACATGTCGGCGACAGTGCTGATGTGTTCATCACGTGATTGGAGAGGATGGTGCACTGCTCTGTGCGTGTCAGACGGTAGTGGAGAGAGTTGGCCAGGAGGCGCCAGATGCGCGCACACAGATAGGATGAGAGAGAGGTGTTGGAGCTCTATCGGCGTTGCACAACTTGAGAGAGAGAGAGTTTGTTGTTGAGTTACAGGCATAGAGGTCACTGCCCGCGTATGGATGAAAGAGAGAAATTGAGAGAGAGATCACGCGGGGAGAGATATGTGCACCAACAGACGAAGAGGTTGTCCGACGATGGTGCTGCAGTGGAATCCGGAGGAGATGCATGGACACAGACACGGATGCCTATCGCTCGCATGTGAAAGAGAGAGGGAGAGAGGCGGCGCGGTCGGGCTGCCGTGCAGAAAACACGGGAGAGAGAGTCACGCACTCGTGGCTGTAGGTAACCCTGAAGGAAGGGATGCAGGCGGCTTCAGATCCTATACCCGCAGAATTTGGCGGAGGATTATCCAGAGAAAGAGATTTGCAGGAGAGCAATCTGGCGGCTGTTTGTGTGAGTTGTGAGGAGCTCCAATGCATACAGAGAGAGAGGAGAGGTTGGCTGTCACGCGCATCCTCAGAGATAGGTTTCAGGCGGTCATAGAATCGAAGAGTGGCGGAGGTACGTGGAGGAGAAAAACCTGGAGGCGGCAGAGGATACTTAGAGAGAGAGAGAGAGAGAGAGAGAGAGAGAGAGAGAGACTACGCTTAGTAGCAGATCGAGCGGCAGATAAATATGCTCATATAAATAGCGATGGATGCTATGCTGTAGAATTCAGAGAGAGAGATCAAAACCCAAAGGGCGGTGCCAAAGAATGTTTGAGGTTGGGACAATCACAGAGATCGATGTTTAGAACAAAAGGCTAACATAATTATGTGACAAATTCGCATTGAAATACTAAGGATGGCTAAACGATGACTAAGAAGTGGGATTTAATGGCTGGGAATGATATATAAATGATGCAAAATGTAAAGGGTTAAATTAAATGAAATTGTGCTCAACTACATGCCAAGTTAATCAAAACGATTTAGCTAGAAGCTAGCACTTTTTGAAGGTCTAATTGAATTTGTGTTCGTCATTATCATCTTATGGTAATTTGGAAAAAGGAGAAACAATATTTTAGAAGGTTATAAAACCCATGGCATACATATGGAGTACCATAAAGTTTGATCATGACAAAGCTTGAGAAGGAGGGTAATAAAGAGGAAAGAAGAAAGGGGTTAAAAGAGAAATAAGGAGGGAAGAGAAGGGGTATTTTTTTTTTACTATGAATATGATTTTTTCATATGTTTATGTGTGTATGTCATAATAATTAAGCTTAATGTGTGTTTTGTCATGAGATCTAAATGTACTAACATGTTACCCCCTCCCCCCCGTGGACTATCCTTGTTGATCTTCCCTCCAGGTTTATGCGTGGATTTTGAAGTAAAGAGAAGGGAGGCTACTGCTGAGGATACTTGAAGAAAAGAAAGGATCGAAGATTGGAAGAAAATCTTGGACCGTGAAGATCGAAGCGGAATCTCGTGGGCGATTTCTCGCACTATAGCGAGGGGTCTAGTTTACATTGGCTGATCCACACTGTAGCGGCGGCATTTATCTTGTATCATCACACCGCACTGTAGCGGTTTCATTGTACCAGCGGCCCGCATTGTAGTGACATATTTGTATCATTCATTTTTATTGGAGGACTTCAATTTCATTTCCATTGTATCATTGAGATTTGTACGCACAACGATTCCGAGTATCAAGGCTGTATCTGATTTGTCTGTTTCCCGATGCCTACGGTCTCACGCATACGCATGTCTCGTCACTTCCGAGGGGCAGGGCCCTATGAGGATCGCACACACTCCAGAGAGTCTAGGTGAGGCGCCCAGCGCATAGACGCCGCTCGTAGGACAGCGGGAAGGGCGCGCACCAGAGGGGCCTGATCCAACCCCAGCGCCTGCTTCCTGCCCGACCTCCTTCTTCCCGACACCGCCATCTGCTCTTTTATGGGAGAATGATAGATCGGGGGAGATAGAGGACATACCTCTACCTCGTCAGTTGGATTCTCTAGTTGTGGCTCTACTGGTGTCCCGATGTTTTCTCTTTGTTGTATTTGAGCTTCTAGTTGTGCAAGACGTTCAGTCTTTTCTTTAACTTCTAGAAGAGCTATCTGGAGTGCGTCTTTAGCTGTGAGAAGCTCATTACAGATTTTTGCTATTTGATCTACATTCTCAGTGTGGCTCACTACGAGTTTGGCCTTGGCATTTTGTAGTTGTTTTTTGAGCTCATTGGTTTCGTCGATATACCTGCATTCCCATTCTTCTTTTAGCGCCTGCTCTTGTTTCAGCAAATTGTCATATTTTGCTATTTGGTCGTTCAATTCCTTTTGGTCAGCTGCTATTGTCTCTTGTTTTTCTATAGGTTGGTCATACAGCAATGCCTTCATCAATTCTTTATTGCTGTTGCGTAAGTTATCATTTTCCTCCATGTATGCTTTTAGTTGTGTTTCTAGCAGGTTGCTTCTAGCTTTCATCCTCTCTTTGTCCGCTTCACTTACTTCATGGTGTCTTTGAAGCTCTATCAGTTGTTCCTGGAGCTTGCGATTCTACTCCATTAATGTGGTGCATTATCCTTTGACTTCAGTTATTTGCATTTCCTTAGCTGAAACCACTTGTTGCATTTCGATTAGCTGTGCAGATAGTTGTTCACCCATTACTTGAAATTGATTTTTTTCTCTCATGGCCTTGTCGTAATCTGCATCTGTGTCCATCATTTGCTGCTGCGTGTCCATGGCCGTTTGTATCATTTGCTTGACTACGGGTTTTAGTTGAGTAACATCTACATTTAACCATGTGGTCGGGATGCCAGGTTCTTCACCTATGGTAACATCTTTCCCTTGTGCCACATGTAGCATAGTGTCATGGGGCTGCCGAATATGAAGTTGTATCCTTGGCTCAGCCTCCCTGTATTCAGTCTTGCCTTGTGGTGTATCATCAGGGACTTCAATCACAATTTGCTCCATATTTCGTTGTAAACACCCTTCTTTTTCTATGTGTGTTTGTATTTCCTCTTTCACGGGTGGCACTGCATCTTTATGTGAGATTGGAGCTTCTTTTATGCTAATTTGTGACTTTTTGTTTAACTAAATGAGGTGTGTTTGTTCTGTGGACGCTTCCTGGTTTGGCATGCGTGATTCTTGATTGTCTGGCGTGACTTTGATCTGGTCTATTTCTGTCCATTCTTCATTGTTCGTTTCCGTTCTTATGTTGGTGTCCAAAGTGTCCTTCTCCTAACTAGATTCCTCATTCGAACTAAAATCCTCCAGTCCCAATTCTTTGTATCTGGCTGCTAATTCTAGAGTATGTTCTTTGTCCTTTTGTTGCTGCACTCGTCTGGCCTATCTATATTGGTGTCCTTGGACATTTGGGTTCACTTGGCCCTTCATATACATATGCATTTCCTCTAGAGCCGCTGAAAGATCTCTTTTTGTGATGGTGGGTTGTGTTAGAGGAATCTTTGGTAATATGTGCGTCCGCTTGGACTGTGGTGTTTCTTGTACTGCTTCCTCCCTAGCATGCTTAGTTCCTCTCATTGGTTGCTTGGAACTTGTTCCCACTTCCTCTGTGGAAATAACTGTTTTCTTTTTCTTTGGAACAGTAGCCGCTTTTACATATTTCTCCATTTCTATGGAGGTTGGCATCACCTGTAGACATTCTTTCATCTCAAGTGCCTCATAGATTAGCAAGGTCAATGCCGAACTTCCATTCAAAAACTTCTTCTGACTCCACTTCTTCTTAGCTTCGAATAGGCGGTCTTGAATATATGGAGTAAGATTTATTTTATTTCCAATTTGCCTCATTGCATGGGAAAGTAATTGAACTATGATTTTCTGAGGTGCTGTATATCTGTGCATACTAGGAAAACAAAAATGTTGGTGCACTAATCGAACGGATTCTTCTATATCTGTCCTATTTATTTCTAGAAAGGTTCTCTTTTTTGGATCATGACATTCATCTTTAACATTAGTGAGACCATTTTGACTCCAACCAAAAGCTTTGTTGATCAGTTCATGGGTGAATCGGATTGTCTTCCATGTACCAACTTTATCGAGTACTTTCACTTTCGGAATTGACAGCTTGTCTGCTGCAGATTGGAGTGTGTTCATGACTTGTGTGCATCTTTGAAAATCTGGTAGATATATAGGAAGTCGCAAAAATGCATCAATTCCAGCTCTTGTCCAAATGTCTATGATGCGAGGTAATCCCTGTATTATAGTTTAAAAATCTTGTGACATGATTGGAAAGTAGTGATCCCTGTCCATAATCTTAATGGTGGCCATGAAAAGAAGTTCTGACACCGGCTGGTCTTCAAGGAACCAATGACCTCTTGCTTTAGAAATGGATTCCAAGGGAAGAAGTAGGACCTCTTCCTCTTGTGTAGCCTCAGAATTCGAAGATGCCATCTGCACTCAATACATACCAGTAATCAGTGTAAAGCTGGTACCATGAGTTATTCTTTACTTATTCTCCATAAATTTGACACTTCTCCGAGTGATGTGAGTCGTCCCCTTTCCGTGAGTATGAGAAAGGTAGTACCTAGGATTTTCTTCCTCTATATATATTTTTCTATATTTTTGACAGAAAACAAAAGCATTAGTACCTAGCCGAAGCTTTTATTGAATCATTACTTATTTTCGTTGAGATTATTATACAAGTGCTCTCCTATTCCCTAAGAGGGAAATGTGCTTCTCTATCCAGTATAAGAAGAAGTAGGTGCCGAATGCATGGCCTAGTAATGTGGCCCTATTATGCATACTTTGGGCTTTTGCAACTCAAGATGTGTGCAAACTAAATTGTCTGGTCGATGCATATAGATTGTTTTGCCTTTAGGTATCCAGATCTTCTTTATTCTACTGTGGCAGACTGTATCTCCAACTGTAGCTCAGTGATGAGTAGCACCTCCTTTAATGTCAATCCGGGAAGACGTGAGGATGGTATGAAGACCACGAGCAAGTGGAAGCACAAGTGCGTGAGTGAGAAGCACACAAGCATGCACACACATACACGCACACGCGCACACACGGCAAGAACAAAGAGAGTAAGACAATGGAATCACTTCTATTGCAACCAAGTTCTCATACAAGCTCAAACTACAAGAAGCTCCCCAAAAATGAGCTCTCTAGCTCTATTTATAGTTTTTGACTAGCTTTGGCCCTATCCAGACCTAGTGTCCGGCCTAGTTAAAAATTAGGTTCCAGGGCTTATTTGAGGGCTCAGACGAGATCTAAAAATTATGAAAATTGGCAGGCAACTACTTCTAAGGCTCCCCAAGCTTGAGGACTCCTCGGCTTGTACAAAATGGAGCTACAAAAAGGTGAAATGATATTTACAAGGGTTTTTAGTGATGAGAATCACTTAAAAATGATGTAAGGGTTTTGAAAAAAATGAAGGGTTGCCTTAGTGCTAGATCTGCATGTGTGTCCGTACTTGCTTCTTCCCGTATACTGTCAACACTCTCCCCCCCCTAGGGTCTGTCGCCTCTGACAGACCTCTGCTCCACTGTTTGATCAATGTACTCTTGCAGGAGGTCGGTTGCCACTTCTTGTTCCTTGATGCGTAGTCCCCTAACCAAGTCTCTCTGGAGGGTCTCCCAATTGACTGCACCCGATATGTCCGGTTGTGGCGTTGTGTAGAGTTCTGAGTGCATGGTTTGTTCACACGCGAATAGATGTAGCAGGTGGGTTGGGCGTGGTGCGAACACTTCTGAGTGTGACTCCCAGAACCCCGTGGTAAACATATCGTCGAAAGTTTGCTTATAGCAGGCAGGGAGATATTTGATGCGTGCGTGCCATGCATAAGCAACTCGTATGCTGGGGGTTGTGCTCATATCATACAGGAGGTCATAATTACCATTGATGAAGCCGGGAATCGGAGGCTGAATATGGCATACATTACGGAAAGTTTTGAGCACCACCTGCATCATATCGAATATCTTGAGCATCATCTGGGCCGCCACATCTGGCATGGGGTGGAGGCGTGGCAACCAATGTCTGATGGTTGCTATCATGTAAGATACTATGGGGGTGCCGGTTGGGGGTGCAATGGCGGGGTAATTAAGCCATTCTCTACAGTTTACATTGTTCTGAACTTTGATGGCGAAGGCTTTCCATGATCTTCTTCTTTGTACTGGCCCATAACAAGGGTTATACTTCAAATGCATGGGAGCGTGATCCCATGTTCTCAGCATGTCCGGGTATGTTTCCAGTAATCTTTGCCTCCATATGGGCTGGAATATGGCCCCTTTTTTGGCTGCCTCTGGGATGTCCTCGGGTTCGAATTGTGTTGCGAAGGAGGGGTACTTGTTGGTTATGCGTTTGATCTCAGCATTGTAGTCTGCCAGCAATACAAAATAAGGTTTGTATTGTAACTCTGAGCTAGTTATCAGCCGCTTAGGAGCCAAGTTCGAGAAATATTCAGATTTGAGTATGGTCTCCTCTATGGCTTTCATGGCTAGCATCTGAGTTGCAACACGCTCTTCGTGAGTGTGACCCATTTCCTCTACCTGCTTCATCCATGCTGACGGGGGTTCCTCATATGTATCCTGGCCTTCCTCTGTAATTCTGCCTCCTGAAAGGGGTTGAGGCTCATAATTGTCTTCAAATGCCTCCTCCACTGGAATGACTACTGTGTCTTCTTCTATGGTTTGATCAGGTGGAGAGGGAGGTCGTTCATACTGTAATAATTTAATTTTTAGTTCTCCCACCTGTTGCCGTAGCTCAAGTACCTCATTGGTTACTGATAATTCTGGCTCTGGTGAGGTTGCAGCGTTGGCCATCTCTTTAGGTTCTTGTTGGTGTGGTGCAGGCACTTGGGCTTTCTGTAGGTCTTTGACTTGGTCAGCAAGCTGATCATGAGCTTCTAAGAGAGTGGCATAGGTTTCTAATATTTGTTGTATATTCTCTGAGGGGATGGCTTGGAATTTAGCAGGGTCGATGGGTGCCCCTGGAGTATTTTCCATGGCTGCTTCGAGGTTGTCTTGATTTTGTTGCTGTAGTCTTTTGTTTTCTTCTTGGGCAGCCGCTAAATGGCGTCGGAGTAGAGCCATGTTTCGTTGTAGTCTAGCGTTACGGGCTAGCTGATCTCTAAGTTGTTCTTCCGTTGTCCTACTCTTCTCTGTATGTGTGGACTCGAGCTCCACCTGATATTGTTGGAGGGTGGTCACCTCCTGCTGTAACTCCGTATTAGACAACTCCAAGGCAGTGACACGTGCCTGGAGGTGGGATGACAATGTACAGAGTTCCTTATTGTTTTCTTCTAATAACCTGTATTCCTGTTTAAGTTGGGCAGCAGCTTTGAGCATGGTGTTGAGTGCATGACTAAATGAGGTGGGTGCAGGGGTGAGGGTGGAAGATGCAGGGGGTCGGGAGATGGGAAAGGGAAAAGTGGATGCTGTGCCTACAGTGTTTGGAAATGGCGACGTAAGTGAAATGACACGTGGTGATGTTGGAATAACGGTGGTGGTGGGTGATCCTGTGGATGGTGAGATGTCCATGGGATCGGACGTGAGAGTGTGTGATTCGTGAACTGTGAATACAGGAATGGTGGGTGGTGTGATAGTGGTGGCAGTGAATGTGGGGGAGTGGGGTTGGGAAAGGGACTTTTTATTATAATTATCCACCTGCTGGAGTATATTTACAAGGTTCGTCCAGAATGACGGTTGTGTGACTTGGGTTGAGCATGAGGTGGTTACTAGGGAAGTGGTGGAGAGGGTTTGGGTGTGGGTGAATGGAAAAGGATGGGATGAGTGCTGGCTAGTGGCAAGTGGTTGTCCAAGGGCGGGGAGATAGGAAGGGTGACCTATTATGGTTTGATCGGTGGCAGGATGACCGGTGTGAGGTTCAAAATTTAGGGTGGAAGTGATGGATGTGGGTAAAGGGAAGGATGTAAAAACAGAGGTGTGTACAATGGTTTCATGATGGGTGGACATCGGTTGTTCAGAAAGGCTAGTGGAGAAGGGTTCTGAGGGTCGAATGGAAGGTGACGGTGGAGATGGTACCTGAGTAATTACCTCTTGTTCGTCAGCGGGACTTGGGCTCGTCATGTGAACATCCTCTGAAATGGTGGTAGGCAAGGCAGTAGAGACTTCCATTTGAATCATTTTCCCTCGTCGTGGCCGTGTATCAATCCTTCGTTGATCATAGATAGGGTTTTCTTGATAGACCATTGTCCTCAATGCTTCTCCGATCCCACATGTCTCTACCAATAGATTCAATGATTCCACAAAATGTGAGTCGACATTCTCGGTTTGAAGCATCTGGTTCACTAGAGCTCTGTTCGCCTCTTCTGTCATCTTATGCCTTCTTTGTACCTGCTTGATTGTCTTGTACAGCCGTCTGAGTTGTGCTGTGTAGGCAGGGGCCTCCTCTTCACTGTCTTCTGGTTCATTTCTTTGTGCACCTTCCTGAATTTGAGTGTTTGGGTCATGAGGATGTTGTGCCACTTCTTCCCCATGTACTCTGCTTGTCTCGCCCCGTGGCTGTTCTCTTTGGACGGATGCTCCCGGATCAACATTGTCAGGGGAATCTTCACTGTCTGATAGGGGGACCGTCTGCAGGAATCTTTCAAAATCGAAGTTTGGATGGTGAAATGGTGGATGTGAGTGGTGGTGTTGTAGGTGGCAAAATATCCATGTCACTGGACGTGGCATCTAGTGCACTAACAGTGAATAGTGGTGTGACAGAGTGAATAGTGGTATGACGATGGGTGCGTTGGTGGGTGTGAACATGGGATTTACAAAGGAGGAAGAATATATGACCTGTTGAGTTTCGAGGATGGATTGTTGTAGAGGAGAGGGCAAATGTGATGTAATCGGATGGGGAGGGGATACGGGTGAGAAGGTCATTGGTTGAGGGAAGGGGAAAAGAGGTCATGAAGGAAGGGGAGATGAAGGAAAGGATGGGGTAAATGGACTGGGGGGAATTAGGTTTGAGGTACTAGGGGTAAAGGTTTCGGGTACTAGAGGTGCTATGGCTCCTGCTGCAACACTTACTATGAATGAGGATAGCAGAGGTGCATTGGGGTGTACAAGGGAAGTTGGATGTATAGGAGAAGGAAGAGTTTGGGTGGAAGTGGAGGTGATTTCGATGGTGGTTGCTGGTTGTGGTGGGAAGTCGATGATGATTGTAGCTCCTATTGCAGGTGATTCGGGTAGGGGTTCTAGTACTAAGCATTGTTCTTCTAGATGTCAGGAGGATTGGGCATTGGTAGGCACTCAAATGTATTGACCTGGTTTGGACATTAGATGGATTTGTTGAGGGTTGAATTGTGGTAAAGGTTTCCTCTTCAAAAAATGAAGTTCCTCGACAGTTCCAGCTGACTTGATTAGTTCATTAAAGCCTTGAATGAAGGAGTCTTCAAATCCTACGCTAGTGAGTTCATGTTGTAGTATTTCTTGACTTTTCTCTTTTGATAATTGTCGGTGCTCCCATAGGGCTTGCATATTGCGATACAGTTTTTGAATGGCCAAGGTATAGGTGGCGACTTCGAAGGTCTCCCCTTCGTGGGTGCTCATATCTCCTTGAGCTTCCATTTGCTACTACTGCTATTCTAGATGGTCCTCTGCTTGCGAGTCAAGACTGGTTTGACTCTCTTTGTCATCACGTTCTTCATCATCAGCTACCATCTGATCTACCTCATCTGAACTCAAAACTAACTATTCTTGTTGCTGGTCAAGTTGCATGGTAGGGTAACTCGGCCTCTCATATTCTTGTGAGAAAAATTGTCCTTCGAAAAATTGAAATTCACTCTAGAAGGCATCATGCATCTTGAAATCAAATGTGGCATTAGTGGGCTCTACCTCGAGATTAGGTATGGGAAAAGTGAACGCATCTGCACCAACGATGGTGGGAATCTCTCTGGCTTCTGTAGTAGCTGCTTGAGTGGAGATTTCTAGGGGAATCACTGCACTGGTGGTGCCTTCAGTTATTATAGGGTGTGATAGGCGAATGTGTATCGGTGGTACAGGTGCAAGAGGTTCTGTGGGAGATTGTTGGGGTGATGGTTGAGGGGAGGGTGACTCTGGGATCTCTAGGCATGAAATTGAGCCCCTCATATGCTTTCCTACTCTAACCTTGCTCGATTTGCAAGCCTTCTTAGTGGTTCCCTTAAACCATTTTAGCTCCTTGCTGGTCATGGCACGTTCAATTGGTAAGTCGTAAGCCAAACACATGTAGAATATTCTTGTGAGAGCGCAACATCCATGGATGACATGCTTTTGTTCCCATGTTTGCTGTGCTAAGTACAATTGATCTTGAATCCACGTAGCAAGGTCAATTGTTTGAGGGCCTATATTGGCTAGATATATACTAAACCAAATGCGTTTCTGCAGAGTAGTGAAGTGATCCTATGCAGGGAAAGCAAAATGCTGCATGCAAATACGCAGTGGCTTTGATAGCTCGGGTGTGATGGCAGAAATGTCTGCCCACTTCAAAACATCACCTCTCTTCATAGGCTTGGGAATGAGCGTTTCTCGTTCTATTGGCATGTGAGTGCCATGGATCTTTAGGGCAGCTCGAATGAGGTCTTTTGAGAGATAAAATTTCTTATATGGGGGATCATTCACTAGCGATGGCAAAATAAAAGTTCCACGCAATTGCTTTCACACTAGGGGTTCAAGAGTGGTTACAAAATAGTAGCATCGATAGAAATGAGGTTTTGGTAAAGGTTCACTGAAGTACTCTCTGAATCTAGCCCTAGCCTAAATATGTTGTGATTCCTCTGAGTTTTGAAGTTCTTCAAACTCATGTGAGAAAAACTGATATCTTCCCACATGTTGCCACTAAAACAAAGCATCGAATCATAGATGTAGTTCACGTCTGTTAGAGGTACTGCAAGTCCTTGGAACCAATGTGAGTTGTTGGGCAGTTTTTCAGTTATTCCAAGGGGATGATCATCAATTCGCATGGGTTCCATGAAACCTTGAAGTTTTGATGGTTGCGATGTAGGGTAAAACGCAACTAACAGATGATCAAAACTGACTACTGGTGCATTGGGCCAGCCTTGGAAGCTCCTTCAGCTTGCTTGATGAGCGAAATGAGTACATAAGTGATATTCTAGAAAAGGATAACACATTACTATGGAAATTAATTATGATCCTAATAAAGTGAGACCGCAATCCCTTTCCATAGACTAATGTAGGTCACTAGATAGCCTACATGGTTTAGATAATTCATACATGGCTTTTGATGAGATGTTATTACAAGTGATGGTGGGTTAGTGTGGATGAATTTATATAGGGTTTAATTGGGGGTGAATTATTACAAGGATAAGGGTTAGTTGGGATAGTTGTTATGTCATACAAAGGAGCGTGTGGAGGCTTGTGGACATGTTTTGGCATCTATTTCATAAGAGCCAATGAGTGGGTTAGGTTCTTCTATTGAGGTACAAAAGGTGAACCAAGCAGTAGTGGTGTCGATGGGTGGGGTGATGTCGAAGGGATGTATATTACATGGCTTGGGTTTTGAGCTGAAATACAATTCGTGGGTACCCAAATTTGCATGGGTGTGGGTCAATTTGTTAAGTACTTCTTGGAATCCAAATCTATCTGGTCCTCGTCGATGGAGAAGAAAGTTGAGGAGATGTTGGATGTTGATTGTGCCTTGTCTTCTTGTTGTCATAGCTTGTGCTTTTGGAAATTGTTGGTACTTTTATACCTTTTGGAACCCATACTTGTTTTGTGCTAGTGGCTTGGACATACTTATGTTGCTTCCACCTTGGGGTTGTTTGGTATGGTCATCGATTGGTGTTCTTAAGTCATGGTTGACTTCTCGATGGGTGAGGTTGAGAGGTCTAGTTGACACTCTACTTTGGAAAAGAAGGGAGGTCCAACACTTGTGTGACTTGCCCATCAGGATTCTGTGCCATAGATCTAGGCTGGTTTGCTGCAAGTGTGGAGGATGGGTCACAGAAGGCTATGGTGCCCATTTGATCGCTAATGCAACCCACCTGACTGTTGATGTAATCCCCTTCTTGTGCAAACGAAGACCAAGGGGAGATCTCTTGACGTCCTCTTGAGTGGCAATGATCCATGACCAAGCCCTCTTGGGTCGACCTTAAATTGATCTAGCTTATCTGATGGATTTGACCAAAAGTCTTTCGGTCCTTCTTTGCATTCATTTCATTAGGGCTGGGCTTACATTCCTCAAGGGGTGTATTGGGAGGGAATTCAAGCGGTATCACTTGCTTCTGGTCTAAGGTCCTGATGTGTAGGCAACATTCCATAAGATTAAAGTCCAGAGAGTGATTGTATAACCAATCTTGGCCAAGGATTAACGGTTTTATCAGGTCATCCTCATGGCACACTAGGAGTTTCACAGTCATGATCATCTTGTGTTTGAGGATAGGAAGGTCCACCTCACCCATGCAAAGGGGTTTCCATGCCTCATAGCCCTATGAGGTATGCCTCAATTGGCCGCATTTCTAATCCTGAGTTCTTACAGAGGGACCACCTAATTGCACTAATCATAGTACCTGAATCAATTAAAGCCCTAAGCTCATGGTGGGTGGTGCCTTGTTCTAGCATGACTATAATGAATGGTCTCCTATCCACTATGCTAGGATGAGCAATTGAGTTTGCGTGACACATGGCCATATGATATTTCGGTGTTTCTTCATGATGGTTATAATGTTCTCTCCCTAATCCTTGTCTTCTTAGTTTCATACGTTTAATGCATTCTAGAGCTTCTGCATGAGCTTCATATCATATTCGCTTTTCTTCCTCCTTATGCTTCTTTGCAAATGTGAGTCGTTGAAGCATATCCTCTGTAAGGGGTTCCTAATAAAGCTTGACTCTACAACCACTAATATAATTAGGCATTATTTCTCCTTCTAGGGTGGCTAATTATATAGCTCCACTTGTTGAAATAATCATAGGTCCATGACCATGTTTCTCTAGTTTTTGTGCGTGCTGTTTGAGTGTATACACGAAGACTAAGTCACCTTCTTTTAAGCTTTTATCCTTCACATGTGGATCAAAATAGGGTTTCTATTGCTTCTTGGCTACATATATGCATGTTGTTGCTTTCAGTGTGGTTTCTCCTAATCGTTCCAAGTCCATTATCTTTGATGATAATTCATGACTGGTCCATTGATGTTCTTGTGCAACCTTAAGGGTGGGAATCAAAAAGTCCAAAGGAAGTACTATATTTTGACCAAAAACTATATGAAAGGGAGTTGCATTGAGTATGGTCTTATAGGCCACTCGATATTCCCAAATAGCATGATGTAACTGTTTGTCCCAATCTGAACGTTTGTTGTTCATGAGTTTCCTCGATACATTACAAAGGATCTTGTTAGTACTTTCTGCTTGACCATTGGCCTAAGGATGATATGGTGCAGATTTCTTGTGAATTACCATAAAATCCTATAACAAATATTCAATGACCTGGTTTGAGTTCCTCGATCACTCATTGGCTCTATAGGTAATCCATATCTTGTAAAGACATTTTCAAATAAGAATTTTGCAGTCATGTGTGCATCACTCTTTTTGGTAGCCTTAGCCTCCACCCATTTGGTAAGATAATCTGTCGCTATTATGATGTATTTAGCATGAGTAGTTTTAGCAGGGGGTGAATGGGTCCTACAAAGTCTATACCCCACTTAGAGAATGCATGTCCTCCCATCATGGGTTTCAGTGGCATTTCATCTCTACAAGTAGGAAACTGAGTCCTTTGGCACACATCACATCTCTTTACATAAGTATGTGCATCAATGTGAAGAGTAGGCCACCATAATCCTGCGAATTGTACAACTTTGATTATCCTGTCAGGTCCAAAATGACCTCTTGCAATACCTTGGTGTGCAGTCTCTAATATGCTCAAATAATCACTCTCGTGAACACACTGTCTTAGGTATCCATCTCTTCCTCGTTTGTATAGGTTATCATTAATAAGTGTGTAGTCTCGAGCTTCCTGCTTTATACTTCATTGTCTTGCTAAAGTCATTCCTTGAGGGAATGTTTTCGTCCTCAAGTAAGTTACTATAGGTTCACTCCATTTTGGTGTGAAAGATACATGATACAATGTGGCACGTTCCACATGTGGTCTTTTACGATAGACATGGCATTCTTTACATAGTCTATAGACATCTGCTTCTGTAGAAGGCCAATATACTCCTAGTCTGTGTAGAGTCTGCAATGTACGATGTTTCGAATGATGTTGCTTTAGTGCACCTACATGTGCTAATTGCAAAGAATTATTGTGCTATGATTTGTCTACATAGCAAGCAAGAATTTTTTGATTATCTTGTTTATATATGCTTCCTGCTAGTATCTGGTATCTTTGAGATTTGGTAATCTCTCCTTCTCTGATCCTAATCCTAGGATTCTTGGGTCCAAATGTGTTGGAATTGAAGGACTCACAAGGCAAGGAAGCTTACGAAGGGAGTCAGAGAGAAGAGAAAGCACAAGCAGACAGGGTAGTCAACGACGATCTGGCAAGTAGGCCGATATTTTTCCAGGACACTAAAGCATATCGAAGAGGTGGACACACAAGGAGAAGGAGCAAGTAGGGAGCTCGAAGAGATGTATGTCAAATCGTTAGAAGAAATCCCTACAACAATAGTGATTTTCATCACTAAACACCATTGTAGATACCATTTCATATTTTTGTAGCTCCATTTTGTGCAAGCCAAGGAGTCCTTGAGCTTGAGGAGCATTTGAAGTAGCTACCTACCAATTTTCATAATTTTTAGACTTCGTTTGAGTCTTCAAATAGGCCCTAGAACCTAATTTTTAACTAGGCCGGACACTAGGTCTGGACACGGCGAAAACCTACTCAAAAACTATAAATAGAGCTAGAGAGCTCGTTTTTGAGGTTAGCTTGTAATTGATTTGAACTGGTAAGAGCTTTTTGAAAGTAATCTAAGAACTCCATTGCTTCTCACTCTTTGTCTTACCGTGTGTGCACGTGTGTGTGTATGTGTGTGCATGTTAGTGTGCTTCTCACTCACACACTTGTGCCTTCACTTGCTCGAGGTCTTCATACCATCCTCATGTCTTCCCGGATTGACATTAAAGGAGGTGCTACTCATCACTGAGCTACACCAAATTTTGGCGCCGTTGCCGAGGAACGAGCTTTGAGGACGAGCGTGTGATGGTAAGACGTAGAATTGAGACGTTGGCGTTGTAGGTAATTTCTTCACTCTTCTTATTTTTCTCTTTCTTACCTCACCCCATCATCACCATCATCATCCTCACCATATCCGATCTCCATCTCCATCAACACGAAAATTTTCAGTTTGTGATCATATCACCTTCTCCACCTCATTTCCCTCATTCCACTTGTGAGAGAGAGCGAGAGAGCGATAAATTTGTGTGCATTATTCTTGCATGTTTCGTGAGCTTTCTTGCAGGTACTTGCTGCATCATCATCTCCAACACTCCGCGCAGGTAAAAAACATAACGGAACTGTCTCTGTGTCGCCGAAGTCTGTCGATCGTGATCGACAGAAAAATTGCCCATTTGGTAAAACAAAGTGCACCACCATAATCTACATGATGTGTACATGCTAAATCACTAAAAACAGTTAAAAAATTTCGAGTTCCTCTGTCAATCGCGACTGACACCCACGACCGACAACTTCTGTCAATCGCGACCGACAGATCTGTCGATCGCAACCGACTGACCCTGTCAATCGCGATTGACACCATCGATTGCGATCGACAGCCACGACCGACACCTCTGTCAGTCGCGATTGACACCGTCGATCGCGACCGACTGAATTTTGGCGTATTTTACGCGTTGCCACGTGTCCATCGCGATGGACACAGCCCCGATCGACTGAATTTACGGCGGAAATCCCGGAACACGTGTCGATCGCGATTGACACCATCGATCGCGATTGACAGGACCCACGATCGACTCTGTCGATCGCGATTGACGCTGTCGATCGCGACCGACAGGCCCCGAAGGACACCTCTGTCAATCGCGATTGATAGACCTATTGATCGCGATTGACAAGCTTTTCGGCCAAAAAGTTAGGGTTTTTTAATACCAAGTTTTTGGGGAATTTTTGGCATACCTATCGAATAATTAGTGAATTTGTGAGTTCCTTACAGGAGTGTCTTGAGAAAAATCCTGTGTATCAAATACCATACCTAGGGGGAACAAAACCAAGGGATCTCAAGAATTGTTTGCAATAAAGACAGGGGACATAATTGATATCCAAAGTGCATGCACGAATGTGATCTGTCTGTCATTTGAGTTTAAATCTTGAGCTAATTTTGGGACTTTCACAGGTCCGTTGAGAGCATTCGAGAGCATCCAAGGCAAGGATTTCCTTGCAAGCTTGAGAAGCGGGTTCTTGAGCATCATAAAGCAAGGAATTAACAAGTAAGGTTGGAATGCTCTCAACTCCCTCTGTCAATTCCTAGCCTAGGCTAAGTACGAATAGTGCTAGAAGTACACCAGGGTGACGATAGGCAGTATTCAAGTTGAAGACTACCTAAAACTCAAGTTCAAGCTAGAAACATAACCTCTGTGCTGTCGATAACTTAAAGGAAAAGTACCTAACGTGGAACGATCAACCTAAGAGTATGGAAAAACACTCAATTGCTCCTGACGACGTGATATCAGACAAGAGTATAAACATGATAATCAACATAAAAAGGAATCAAGTAATTGATACAAAAGAACTCAGCAGCGAGGTTGTACTTGGGCAAAATAGGGGCTACTTAAACAGGCATATGAACCTTAGATCAGGACGACATCTAGTAAGAGATAGACAAAGTCTTAGGTCTTCGGAGGCTAGTGTTAATCATACTGCTAGGTCTTGGGCCCAGCAGTTGAGCCACCACTCACATTACCCTAGCTCCGAGACTAGTGAATCAGAGATGTCTCAAGGTATGGACAGACCTACAAGAAGTACAGGTGTGCCATATTTGTATAGGGTGGAAGGCCCCTACAAGACGCAGCTGGAATACCTTAGGATCAACCGATTAGGTGCTAGCATCTATGAGGACGGCCTAGGAAGATCCGTGGTCCAGATTAAAAACCTGGACCAATCCATTGGACTAGAACGCCCAATTGTCAAGTTCGAAAATGGAGAATACCTGGATAAAGAAGGAACCGTATACTTAGTCACCAGTCACCCGGAGAGGACAGAAGAATTCGGGAATGTGATCCCTGAGACGGACATAGATGACCTAGAACAAGGGAACGTAGGAGGAGAGCCTAGGACCCCTCGAGGGAAATCTGTTCTTACTAGAATCCTCAATCCCGAGTGCGTTCCCCAGGACAACAAGAGTATAGATCTGCTCCTAAACCAAGAGACCGATGAAGCCTTTTGGAGGTATAAATCAAATAGGCCAAATGATGTAGGGTCAATCCTGATCTATGAGTTCAAAGATCCTGATAGCCCAGGCAGAGTGACTTACTTTGATCACGCTTCAGAGAGGATCTTTGTGGTTACAGAACATGACAGGCATGCTTATACTTGGAAGGGTGAATTTGTTTTCCCCCAACCAAGATCGAACGTGTCCTATGGCCACCCTGGAGCTGGAACATCCCAAGCTCAAGGAACTCAAAGAGACAGAAGTAGAGATAGGCCAGAAGTAAGCTTTGCCAACCCAGGGGGCAGAGAAAGAACGAGGACGGAAACAAATAGAGTAGAAACTGAGGTACTTAGAGCTCCCAGGAATCAAAGAAATGCGGATGAGTTCCCTCTACCACGACCTAGAGAGCACACAAGGACTTTGAGACTGACTCAGCTAGTTAAGTCTATGAAAAACTACTTCGATGGCACGAGAGATCCATACGATCATGTGGCTCAGTTTAGACAAGTCTTGACAGCTGAACAAGTTGAAGTTCTGTTCACGCAGTACAATGCCTTTGGTCTAACCCTTAGGAACACCGCCCTGACATGGTTTCAGCCACTAAACGAGAGGCAGTTCAGGAGCATAGACCAACTTCTAGAGGCATTCATTATCGAATTCTCTAAAAGTGGCATAAGACATAACACTTCCTCGCTGATTCACAGCTTCAAGCAAACCCCTCAAGAAACCATGAGACTTGCTGGACAAAGATTTACGCAATACCTAGAGAGATGCCCTGTCCCTGAGTTACCCACACCAGCTAAGCAAGTGGCTTTGTTCTTAGATGGATTGCTAAGTACCAAATTGAGATCATACGTGTACTTGAAGGACCCTAGGACCATAGAAGAGTGTGTACGCATGTGCATTGACATCGAGGACAACCTAGGGGAAGAACTAGAGCTTTCCAAAATCTACAAAGACTCAGATAGTGCCTCTAGCCTCTCTTCCGTGCAATCCACATCAATTGAGGAACTTGTAGAGGAAGTAGCTTAGAAATTAGGTGTCACTAGCAAACAGATCCCAAGATTTGCCCCAATGAAAAGATGCTATACTTGTGGAGGTGACCATATGGCAAATGTATGTCCCATTACGGCTCAACCCCAAGTAAATCCTAGTAGCCAGTACTGCACCATAGAACGAAGATACACAAATCACTCCGCACAAGATTTCCCATACAATAAGCAAGTGGTTAGGCAAACCTACCCTCAACCATACCAACAAGGCAGATACCAGAGTCAATACCCACCCCAATAGTATACTAGGCCTCAACAAAATTACCAACCGCAATATCAGGCCCAACTAAGACCCCAGCCAGTGCTAGCACAACAACCACCTGCTCCTACTAATGTGGTTCCAGTAAAGTATGCTGCTACAGAAGAAAACCTGAATAGAGCTATAGTCCCAGTAACACCATTAATTTCAGAAAGTGATCTCAGTGACCATAGCTTTGATTCTACGCATGTTGATAGTCCCCAGGCTTACTACACGCAGTCTCCTGAACATGGTGAGTCTTACTACAGTGAGGAACCGAGTGAACCTATTTGGGAGACAGAGTATGCGAATGTCATGTACGCGAACCCCAACCCTAGAAGTCAACCTAGGCAAGTAAGACCTCCATTTCCTAGAGGACCATGCTACAGATGTCAAGGAGATCATCTCATTCGTGATTGTCCCTTGCCTCCACCTACACAACCCCAGTCAGTGACGATCCAGGGCTATTGCCAGGAGTGTGGAAAGGAGCATCTTTTACGAGACTGCCCAAAGAATCCTAATAATATGCCAAAAATCACTCCTATCAATGTCGTAGGGTTAGTTGTAGACTCCACAGGAAGTGTGACGTCCACTACACTAGTGCAAGTGACCACTAGAGCTCAAGCCTTGCAACAGAACCAAAGCGTAGGCCAGGAAAAGAGCCCAGATGTTAGTGAAACGGAGAGCCTGACAAAGAAGAGGACTAGAGCTTGGAGAGATAGTCGTGAAAGAATGAAAAGACAATGGACAAAGAAAATGAGTGAACTTGAGGAAAGTCTAAGAGAAACAAGAGCCAGGATAACCGAACTCACATCTCAAACTCCCTCTCACACTACCCCACCTCCACCATTCCCAGCTCCATCCGACCCGCCACCTTCCAACCCGCCTCACCTAATCCCACCAGCCCCTAGAGTAGGATCAGTCCTAGCAGATCCCACTCCCGAGGACCTAAACATGATGCTTAAAGCATATCAGGCCAGAATCCAAGATGGGCCAAACGTAACTGATCATGGAAAGTGCTACCCTAGAGCAGAATTAGAGCTTGAACGAACTAAAATTTGTGCTAAGATGGTGGAGCTGGCTCAAACCATGTTTGAAGCCAATCACCTTTTTAACATATCTAGCTCAGCCAAGACGCAGCTGCACTTTGAAGGAATGTTAGAAAGAATAGAGAGGCTAATTGCACAATCAGAAAAGGAACCCGCCTCTCAACACAAGGACAAGGCAAGTGAAAGAGCAGGTCTTCCTGCCCAGGAAGCCTATGTGCCTAACTCTACGGAGCCAGACACATCATCTTCTATGAATCGGTTCACACCAGAATTCCTACGAGAGATTCAAGAAGACAAATGGGCTAAAGAGAGTGAAGTCCCTCCTCCCATTGAACTTGTGGATGATGCACACGACCAATTCCCACAAGACATCCCATCCATTTATGAGGAGAATGAGGGCACCCAATCTCAGGAAAGATTAGACTTTGAGTCTAACTCTTTGCAAGAATTACCCCACTTCACAGGCCCATGGGAAGCTAAGTCTACTTGTATGAGAGCACCCACAGTCATGGTACGAAATGAGGACTTAGTCATACCTAGGAACACAGAGGTAGTGAAAAACACTAAAGTACAGTGCAACCTCACCTTAGAAGAGCTACTCAAAGTAAGGCCAGAGCTATGGAAACATGTAGCCAAACAAGTACCAGAGATAGCAAAACCTCGTTCCCAGGTAGGATCCCAGAGAACGGTGCCAGAAATACCCTTGGACAAGATAGGAGACATGCGTGAGGGCGAAGAGGGAAACACATATCTTCCTATCACCCATCAAGGATACACCACCAAGGCCATTTTAGACTCAGGCGCAGGAGTTGCAATTGCTACCACTTCCCTATGGAAGCGTTGGGGCAAGCCAGCACTCAGACCCACGAGGATGAAACTGCAAATGGCCGATGGTCACATAGAGAGATCCTTAGTGCTGTTAGAAGGAATAACTCTCACCACATGTGGTGTTGAGTTCGAGCATACCTTTGCTATATGTGATTTTAGCAAAAATCATGCCTATGAAATGATCTTGGGATGACCCTTTATGCGACAGTTGCAAGTGGTACAGGACTGGGGAACCAATTCCTTGTACCTGCAACACTTAGGTGTTACGACCAAGGTGAATCTCAAAGATTACTCTCATAGAGATGTCCCTCCTATCCAATGGAATCCCCTCCATAGAGCCAAAGATGATACAGAATCGGTGCATTCCATAGGATCAGGATCCTCATGGATGCATGAAGACACCCACTTATGGATGTGCAAGGTAGCAATAGAAGAAGAGAAGAGAGAAGAAGCCAGAGAGATAGGTGCAAAAGAAACACATAGATCAATTCAAGACCCAGCCTATGCACCTGTAGTCTTTCTTGACGAAGAATTTGAACCCCACGGCTGGGCAGAAATCCTAGCAACAATGGATGTAGCCATCAATGAAGAACAATGGACACCTCATTGTGATGAAGATGGCTATGACATTTCAGTCTTCTCCATAGAGCCAATCATGGGAGAGGCAGTGTTAGAAGAGTGTGAACCTAACCCTGATGCATTTGAGGATGCAAGTGACTCCGATCTAGAGTCAATCATTATGGACCCACCTTTTGCATCAGATGAAGAATACTTCTACGAAGTAGAATTTCAACCCCAGAGGCATGGAGAGCTTACAAATGATGTAAGGCTAGCCACATATGTGACCCCGAAGGAAGAAGGAAAGAAAAGAAAGAAGAGAGAAGTCACACCAGAAGAGGAAGAATCTTTGTTTGAGGTCCCTGAAAATTTTAAGAAGTATGAGATAGATGACAGGAGAGTCATGATCAGAATGCCTAAACGAGAGGCACAATCAGGGGAGGCCTATGACAACAAAGAAACCACCAAGAAAATAGTGGTAGCCATGGAAGAAGGAGAAGAGAGATGCACGTACATAGGCCATGACTTGACAGAAGAAGAAGAGCACGAATTGATAGCCTTGCTAAGAGAATACAGAGATGTGTTCGCTTGGAGTTACAAGGATTTGAAAGGAGTGGACCCTGACATATGCTCACACACTATCCCCATGACCACAGATGCCAAACCTTCTAAGCAAAAGCCATACACATATAATGATAATTATGCTGCTAAGATCAAAGAGGAGATAGATAGACTGGTTGAAGCTGGATTCATCTATGAAATTGAGCACACTGAGTGGGTATCCCCCATTGTAGTGGTGCCCAAGAAGAATGGAAAGCTGCGTGTATGCATTAACTTAAAGAAGGTCAATGCAACCACAATTCGGGATAACTATCCGCTTCCTATCACAGAGTATCTTTTAGAAAGAGTAGCAGGCAAGGAAGTGTACAGCTTCCTTGATGGATTTTCGAGCTACAATCAAGTAGCCATAGCTCCAGAAGATCAGCATAAGACGGCTTTTGCCACTGAATGGGGCATTTTTGCCTTTAGAGTAATGCCATTTGGGCTTACCAATGCACCAGCTACCTTCCAGAGGCTGATGTGCCATGTATTTAAAGAGTTCCTGAGGAAGAACTTAGAAGTCTATGTTGATGATCTTTGTGCTCATTCCAACATTAGACAAACCCATATTCCTGAACTCAGGCAAATCTTTGACAGATGTAGAGAATATAAAGTCTGCCTGAACCCAAAAAAGTGCGTTTTTATGGTCAGGCAAGGCAAGATTCTAGGACACATAGTGTCAAAGAATGGCATATCCACTGATGAAGAGAAAGTGAGAGCCATAGCCGAGTAACCTAGGCCAAAGAATGTCAAAGAAGTACAAGCTTTCATGGGGCATTGTGGTTATTATCGACGGTTTATACACATGTATGCCATCATAGCAAAGCCTCTGTATGGACTTTTGACTAACTTTGAGTGGACTAATGAATGTGAGAATTCTTTCAATAAGCTTAAACGGTGATTATGTTCAGCACCAATCTTGACCACACCAGATTGAAATAAGCCCTTCCATGTTCATGTTGATGCATCCAATTATGCTATTGGGTGTGTACTCGCGCAACCTACCGGTGAAGGTAATATGGATCTTCCAATTGCCTATGCTAGTAGACAATTGAATGCAGCTGTGTAAGATGAGGACCTCACTGAGCCTCTTGTCTTGGGTCAGGGCTGGATCTATGATCATGCAGTCAACCTAAACCTAAGAAGTGGATGTAGCTCAATGATGAGTAGCACCTCCTTTAATGTCAATCCGGGAAGACGTGAGGATGGTATGAAGACCTCGAGCAAGTGGAGGCACAGGTGTGTGAGTGAGAAGCACACAAGCATGCACACACATACACACACACGCGCACACACGGCAAGACAAAGAGTGAGAAGCAATGGAGTTCTTAGATTACTTTCAAAAAGCTCTTACAAGTTCGTTTCAATTACAATCTAACCTCAAAAATGAGCTCTCTAGCTCCTTTTATAGTTTTTGACTAGCTTTGGCCCTGTTCAGACCTAGTGTCCGGCCTAGTTAAAAATTAGGTTCCAGGGCTTATTTGAGGGCTCAAACGAGATCTAAAAATTACGAAAATTGGTAAGCAACTACTTCTAAGGCTCCTCAAGCTCGAGGACTCCTCGGCTTGCACAAAATGGAGCTACAAAAAGGTGAACATGGTATTTACAGGGGTTGTTAGTGATGAGAATCACTTTTAATTTGTGTAAGGATTTTGAAAAATTAAAGGGTTGCCTTAGTGCTAGATCTGCGTGAATGCTCGTACTTGCTTCTTCATGAAGAAAATTATTGGCCTACTTGCCAGATCGTCGTTGACTCCCTTGTCTGCTTGTGCCTTCTCTCCCCTCTGACTCTCTTCTCTGACTGTCATGCCTCGTCAGTCCTTCAGTTCCTTGTCTGCTGCTAACACCCCCCCCTCTCTCGCGTCTGTCGTCCCTGACAGACCCTTGTTGTGTGGGTTTTTGGATGTAGTACTCAACGACATCTTGCGCTAAGTGATGTTCGGCAATCCTCAATCCTTTGGCCAAGTCTGTGAGTAGAGCATCCCAATCTACCGGCCCGGGAACCTCTGGATGTGGCATACGTAACTTATCTGAGTGGAGAGCTTGTTCCACTGCAAACAATTGTAATAAATGTGAGGGCCTGGGAATGAAGATCTCTGAGTGGTATTCCCAGAACCCGGTGACAAACATCTCTTCAAATGTCTGTTTGAAGCAGGCCGGTAGGTACTTTATGCGGGCATCACATGCATAAACAACATTAATAGAGGGCGTTGTGCTCATGTCATAAACAAGATCCTGATTGCCTTCATTAAATCCGAGCGCAGAGAGGTGAGGTTCCTTAACATTTTTGAAGGTCCGGAAGGTGACTATCATGAGTTCAAAAATTTTAAGACACATCTGTGTCATGACATCTGGTACGTTTTTGAACCTGACACCCCAATGCCGAATTGTCGATATCATATACCCTACGGTAGGTTGACCTTTAGGTGGTGCTAAGTAGACATAGTTGAGCCACTTCTCGCAGCCTTTGGTTGTCAGCACCATCTTTGTGTATTCCGGCCACGACCTTCTATGGAAAACAGGACAGTAGCAGGGATTGTACTTGATATACAGGGGCATGTTATTCCATGTGCGATTCATTTCCGGGTAGGTTTCAAGCAGTCGAATTCTCCAAGTCGGTTGGCGAATATTTCCCTGCTTGGCACTTTCTGGGATGTCGTCTGGTGCAAACTGTGTGGCAGAGGTTGGTTCCCGTGAGGTGTGGTGCTTGATCTCAGCATTATAGTCCACCATTAAGACACAAAAAGGAACATACAAGTCATCGGAGGTGCCGATCCACCTGTGATGAGAGAGGTTCCTAAAATAGTCCAATTTTATGACCACCTCTTCCAAGTGTGACATCGATGCTATCTGGACTGCCACCCTATCATCATGTGTTGTGGCCACCTTTTCCAATTTCTGCATCCATTCAGGAGCCTCTATTTCAAGGGTGTCCATGCCCTCATCTGTTTGCTTGCCTCCAGGTGCTGGCATCGGAACGTACGGGTCCTCAAAGGTTTCCTCTACTTCGATGGGTACTAGGTCTTCAGGTGCTGGTTCCACCAAGGGGGAGGGTTGGCGTTCATACACAAACACTTTCTTTTGTAATTCTTCGAGCTGTGCTTTGAGTGCTGCTACTTCGTGAGTTGTGTCAGCTGTGGTTGGGACCTCTTTGGGTGGTGCTGGTTGAGCTGCCAATTGCCTTCGTAGTTCGTCTCTTTCCTTTTCTAAGGCTGCATGGGCTTCGAGGAGATCAGCATGGGTTTCCAATATGATTTGCATATTATCCGAGGGAATGGCCTTAAACCTCTCCGGGTCAATTTCTTGTGGGGAACCGTCCATGGCTACTTCCAAGTTCTCTTCGTTTTGTGTCTGAAGCCGTCTATTTTCTTCCAGGGCTGCAGACATATGTTTCCCTAATAGAGCCATGTTGCGGCGGAGCTTGAGGTTCTCTGTGATTTGGGAGTGTAGCAGATCATCCATTTGTTGTCTTTCTTCGGCATCTGGCAGCGGTGGATTTGCCACTAATTGCTCATGTTGTTCTTGTAATGCACTAAACTGCTGTTGTAATTGTTTCTTCTCTTGCTCTAAGTCAATGAATCTTCCTTGTAATGCTTCATGACTCCTGAACAAACTTGTATGCTGAGCATCGAGGTGCTGATAGTGTTGTTGTAACTGAGACATGCACTGATACATGTTATTAAATACATTATTAATGGGGATGGATGCAGTAAGGGTGTTCAATGCAGAGGGAAAGGGAAAAGGGAAGGGAAGTGTGAATGCGGTGCTGGAAAGTGGTGAAGTGGGTGGTGGGGGAATGGGAGATTGTGGCCGTATGGGGGGAGGGAGAGGTGCAGTGGAGGGTGATATGTCCATAAAATCCATGGTGGAAGCAGCAGTGGGAGTGATTGTGAATAGTGGAATGGTGGGTGCAGTGATTGTGGTGAATGTGTACAGTGGTGTGTGCAGTTGTGAATGTGAACTGCCCGAAAGTGTGAGTGGGGATGTCAGTAGCTGTCGTTAGGATTACAGTGTTAGTGGAGGTGTATACACGGGAGGTGTTGAGAGGGTGTGTGGGTTGATTGGCGGTTTGTGCTTCAGTCATGGCGGTGGACTCGGAGGCAGTAACGGTGGTTGTTACATTGGTAAGGGGAGGTGAATGTGGTGGAGTGGGAGGCGGGGGTGGCAAGGGGGGTGATGGGGATGGACTGGACACATGGGCTTCCTCGGTGTCGTGAGCGGTGTGTGCAGTGCCCGTGGTTGTGGGGGTGCCTTGTGGTCCTGATCCTAATACATTCATTTGTTTCCCTGTTCGTGGGGGACGTCTTCCGTATCTTCTTTCCATTCTGCGTGATTGTGCCAGGGCCGTCTGCATTGCCTCAAGTACTCCTAAGGCATCAGAGATCATATCCAGTGTGGCACGATACTGTTCGTCAACTCCTTCCTCCTCAAGGATTTGGTGCATGATAGCCTTTCCTGCTGCAAGGGATAACTTATGTTGTTGTTGTACCCTGTTGATCGTATCGTAGAGCTTTTTCAACTCCTTTGTATATGCTGGGGCACCCTCTAGCTCCTGTATAACTTCTTGCTCATAGTCATGCGCCTCCTCATCAGAAAATCCTTCCTGTTCATCCTCTTGGCCTTCTTCTTCTTCATCCTCCAATTCCACCACTTCTAGTTGTCTTGGCTGGGGTTGTTCTGTGGCCGTTTGTTGTTCGCTACCCTGCTCTGCTTCGACTTCCGCATTAACAGCTTCAATGATTCTGGCAACTTCTTCATCCGTTAGATCTTCCAAAGTGAATCCGTGAGGAAATTCCAGATCAGTAGGTACTGGTGGAAACACAAGGTTAGGGCCATCTGTGCTATGCCTGGGTAACCTGATAGTAAATGGTTGTACCCGTCTGGGAAGCCTTGGAGTTGTTTCAGGTGTTAGGGTTGCACCACGGGCTTGTGCACAAGGCATCTGGACGGTGCCTCTCATCTTCTTTGAGGGAGGCCCTGCGGCTGACAGTCTGCATTGAAACTCCTGTGATCTGGTCCAAATGAGAGCCCTTTGCACTGGTACATCATATGCGAGACATCTATACACAATTCTTGTAAGCGCACAGCATCCATACAGTACGGATTTTTGTTTCTTATACCACCTTTGATGAGCCAAATGAATTTGGTCGATAATCCAGTGGGGCATATTGATTGTCAAATCAAAAGCATCTGCTAAGTAGAGGCTAAACCAGATCTTTTTGGGAGGCATTGTGAACCTTTCCTGTGTGGGGAATGCGAAATGTTGCATGACCATGCGTTAATGAACGGCGATCATAGGTGTCATCGCGACCATGTCCTTTAACTTTGTCAGATTCCTGTTCTTCATATTATCGGGGACCATTGTCTCTTTCTCCGTAGGAATGTGCATACCTTTCATGTCGAGAGCTTCTCTTACCAAGTTGATAGTCAAGCGGAAACGCTTCAGCTGGTTGCCCCTTGTGAGTGATGGGAGTACAAAGGAGCTGTATCCTTTTTTGTCTTTGCTTGGAGTGAGGGTGCTAATCAAGTATGAGCACCTTAGAAAATCAGGCTTTGGTAGTTGGAACTTGAAATAATCATAGAGCCCAGCCTTCTTCCATATCGGCTTCAGTCCTTCGTTATTCTGTAGCTTTTCAAACTCCCTGGTAAAGAAGTGGTATCTGCCCCAACGTCCATTGAATTCTACCTCGGACTCCCACATGTATGTGCCTTCACCCAGAGGTCCCGCAACGTCACTGAACCAGTGTGAGGTTTTGCCCACCGGCATTGTGTGACCCTGTGGAGGATTCTGAATCGGTATGGCATGTAATGCCCTTAATGCCACTGGTCTTTCCTTTAATTCCTCCTCGACCGGAAGGCTTTCGATGTCCACCACTTGGGGGCTGGTGCCTGCCTGGGAGCTAGTTCCTACCGTATCTGCCATGTTACTTTTTGTTGCTTGTCTCTGTGAGAATATACAAACATGTGTTAACATTGTACAGGACAAGGGAGAACCGTTGTTGTTCCCATTACAATCATTAACATGAGGGTCGGGAGCGAATAATGGGTTAGTAAGTGCTCGGTGCGAGTGTGTGTGTGGTTAGGAGTTCGATAGACCTAAGAGCTAAGTGGAATGATGTAGTGTGATAGTGATGTGGTTAGTAGGTTGTCATGGATTTACAAATGGGGTCCGGGGGTTTGTTACACGTCTTAGGCTGCCAAATGCAGTGGATGGGTTTTGCTGTTGGTTTCGTAGAGACTCTCGAGAGCTTTATAGGTGAGTCGGCTTGAAAATGAGGCCTTTTAGGGACCCATTTACCGGTGATTCTGTTCGTGCTCATGGACCTTAGTGTGTTCCTGAGTGTTGAAAACGAGTGGATGCCGGCTGTGCGAGTGAATGGATCATACTGTATAGGGTGTGGTCTTGGTGTAGCTATTTGAGCCCGCAAACCAGCCTTAGGCACCCAAATTTGTCTTGGTTGTGGGCTAGCCTTCATCGACTTCTTGGGCACCCAAATAGACTTCACATTAGTGGAAGAACTTCTGAAAGACTTCTTATTAGTGTCGTGTTGTTGGTTACTAATAAGAGGCCTTGCCCATGTGGTTGGCTTGAGTGCAACCGGGTGTTCGCCTTTTCGCACCCACACTTGTTTCACTAGCTGAGACATTTTGCTGCGCACGCACTTTTGATCTCCGACATAGGTAGTACTCTGCTTCTTCTGCCTTTGATCCGCCTTTGGTTGCTGCCTCCCTCTGGCCTTTGGAAAAGAAGGGAGTTCCATTGTGGTTCTGACTCCTTTTTTGAGATCTTCAATCTTCTGCATCACATAGCCTTGGACAAGAACAGCATGGTCAACTTCATGTGCACCCCTGGAGGGACCAGGAGTCTGTGCCTTTCCTTGTTCCTTGAGTGCTCCATTATTTAACTCCATAGTAATTCTAGTCTGCTTCACCCATACCTGAAGAAGTCCACTTCTTAGGTTTAAGTTGACTGCTTGGTCATAAATCTAGTCTTGACCCAAGACAAGAGGTTCAGTGAGGTCCTCATCTTGACATACTAGCACTTTAACTGTCATTGCCTCATCATGAATATAGAGGGGAAGTTCCACCTCGCCCATGCAAGGGGTTTCCACGCCTCCCAATCCTATGAGATATGCTTCCACAGGATTGACATTTAATTGCAACTCTTGACAGTAAGACAATTTAACAGCACTAGTGGCTGCACCTGAGTCAATCAAGGCTCTTACAGTCCTTGCACTCTTTCCTTGTCCTATATCTAAGGTTATGAAAGGACGTCGATCAGTTATCCTATGTGAGCTAACACCTGAAACTTCACACATAGCCACGTCATATCCTTGATCTGCATATGCGTCTTGCCTAGGGTGCTCTCTACCTTGTCTTCTTAATTTCATTCTCCGGATGCGCTCTAGGGCTTCTGCTTGAGCTTCTTCTCAAATTCGCTTTTCTTCCTCTTTACGTTGCTTAGCAGTATTGAGTCGACTTAGCATTTCCTCTGTGAGAGGTTCCTGATACAACTTGACTCTGCATCCGCTAATATAGTTTGGGAGAACATCACCCTCTAAAGTGGCTAGTTGTACTGCTCCACTCGTGGAGATCCTATTGATGATCATAGGTCCGTAGCCTCTCTTTTCTAGCTTCCTCGCATGTTGCTTCAATGTGTAGACTAAAACTAAATCTCCTGCTTTCAAGCCCTTATCCTTCACATGGGCATCAAAGTATGCCTTCTGTCTCTTCTTAGCTGCATATATCCCTGCAGCTGCTCTCAGTCTTGTTTCTCCTAATCGTTCAAGGTCAAAAAGTCTAGAGGAGAGTTCATGACCCGTCCATTCGTGCTCTTGTGCTACTTTCAATGTAGGTATCAAGAAGTCCAAGGGTAGCACCGCGTTTTGGCCAAATACCATATGAAAGGGGGTGGCTTGGAGTACCGTTTTGTAGGCGACTCGATATGCCCAAACAACATGGTGTAGCTGTTTGTCCTAATTAGAGCGTTTAGTGTTCACTAATTTTGTCAGTACATTGCATAAGATCTTGTTGGTGCTTTCGGCTTGTCCATTAGCTTGAGGGTGATAGGGGGCAGACTTCTTATGTATTACCAAGAATTCTTGGAGTAGATTTTCAATCACTTCGTTCAAGAAGTGAGTGCCTCTATCACTTACAAGCTCTATAGGTAGCCCATATCTTGTGAATACATTCTCAAATAAGAACTTAGCAGTTGTTTGAGCATCGTTCTTCGTTGTGGCTTTTACCTCTACCCACTTAGTTAGATAGTCTGTTGCAACAATGATATATTCCGCATGGGAATCCTTAGCTGGGGGATTAATAGGACCTATGAAGTCTATTCCCCACTTAGAGAATGCACGTCCACCCATCATAGGTTTCAGTGGCATCTCATCTTTACGTATAGGATACTGAGTTCTCTGGCAGACATCACACCGTTTCACATAGGTATGTGCATCCATGTGAAGGGTCGGCCACCAGAAGCCCGCAAATAGTATTGCCTTGATCACCCGATCTGGTCCAAAGTGTCCTCTTGCTACACCTTGGTGAGCAGTGTCCAAGATTTTGAGATACTCACTCTCATGGACACATAGTCTCAGGTAACCGTCTTTACCACGTTTGTATAGATTATCACCAATAAGTGAGTAATCATGGGCTTCTTGTTCTAAACTTCTTTTCCTCGCCAGAGTCATGTCTGGAGGGAATGTTTTCGTCCTTAGGAAGGATACTAGTGGTTCACTCCAATCTGGCACAATGGACACTTGATAAAGAGTGGCATGTTCCACCGGTGGTTTAGTGCGACAGATTGGGCATTCTTTGCACAACCTTTGGACATCCACTTCCATAGTTGGCCAATGTACTCCGAGTCTCCTTAGCGTCTGTAAGGTTCGTTGCTTTGAGTAGTGTTGCTCTAATGCACCTACATGTGCTAAATGCAACCATTTAGCGTACTCATCCTCTTCCACACAACAGGCCAAGATTCCTTGATCTGTGTGCTTGTACATGCTTCCTGCCAAGATATGATACCTTTGGGCTTTTACAACTTCTCGATCCTCTGTGGTTATTACTGGATGGTTAGGCCCGTATGTCAATACTAGTACCAATGGCTTAGCCCACTGCGGCACCACTTCCAAATTAAACAAGTAAGCATCAGGAAGGTCATCTGATACTCCTTGTTGGGCTTCTCCCGATGTGAGCCTAGAGAGATGATCTGCCCTTAAATGAGTCCTCCCTTTTCTCACCACTACCTCAAAGTCATATTCCATTAGTAATAGAAACCATCTTACTAATCTACCTGTATTGCATGGCTTGTTCACAAGGTATAACAATGCTTGATGGTCAGTAAAAAATTTAAACTTGTTTGCAAGCAAATAGTGTCTAAACTTCTTAACTGCATATACCATGCCTAAGCCTGCTCTCTCAGTAGTGGTGTAATTTCGTTCAGCTGCATTCAATTGTCTACTGGCATAGGCAATTGGGAGATCCATATTACCTTCACCAGTAGGTTGTGCAAGCACACATCCAATGGCATAATTGGATGCATCCACATGAACATGGAATGGTTTATTCCAATCTGGTGTGGTCAAGATTGGTGCTGAACATAATCTTCGTTTAAGCTCCTGTAAGGAGTTCTCACATTCATCCGTCCACTCAAAGTTAGTCAGAAGTCCGTACATGGGCTTTGCAATGACAGCATACATGTGAATGAACCGGCGATAGTAACCACAATGTCCCATGAAAGCTTGTACTTCCTTGACACTCCTTGGCCTAGGTAGCTCTGCTATGGCTCTCACTTTCTCTTCGTCAGTAGATATGCCATTCTTTGACACTATGTGTCCTAGAATCTTGCCTTGCCTGACCATGAAAACACACTTTTCTGGGTTCAGGCAGACTTGATATTCTCTACATTTGTCAAAGATTTGTCTAAGTTCAGGAATATGGGTTTGTCTAATGTTGGAATGAGCACAAAGGTCATCAACGTAGACTTCTAAACTCTTTCTCAGGAACTCTTTAAATAGATGGCACATCAGCCTCTGGAAGGTAGCTGGTGCATTGGTAAGCCCGAATGGCATTACTCTAAAGGCAAAAGTGCCCCATTCAGTGGCAAAAGCCGTCTTATGCTGATCTTCTGGAGCTATGGCTACTTGATTGTAGCCCGAAAATCCATCAAGGAAGCTGTACACTTCCTTGCCTGCTACTCTTTCTAAGAGATGTTCTGTGATGGGAAGCGGATAGTTATCTCGAATCGTGGCTGCATTAACCTTCTTCAAGTTAATGCATACATGCAGCTTGCCATTCTTCTTGGGCACCACTACGATGGTGGATACCCACTCAGTGTGCTCAATTTCATAGATAAATCCAGCTTCGACCAGTCTATCTATCTCCTCTTTGATCTTAGCAGCGTAATTATCATTATAAGTATAGGGCTTTTGCTTAGAGGGTTTGGCATCTGAAGTCATGGGGATGGTGTGTGAGCATATGTCAGGGTCCACACCCTTCAAATCCTTGTAACTCCAAGCGAACACATCTCTGTATTCTCTTAGCAAGGCAATTAACGCATGCTCCTCTTCCTCTGTTAGGTCATGGCCTATGTACGTGCATTTCTCCTCTCCTTCTTCTAGGGCCACTACTATTTTCTTGGTGGTTTCTTTGTTATCATAGGCCTCTCCTGATTGCGCCTCTCGTTTAGGCATTCTTATCATGAATCTCCTGTCGTCTATCTCGTACTTCTTAAAATTTTCTGGGACCTCAAACAAGGATTCTTCCTCTTCTGGTGAGACTTCTTTCTTCTTTCGTTTCTTTCCTTCTTCCTTCGGTGCCACATGTGTGGCTAATCTTACATCGTTTGTAAGCTCTCCATGCCTCTGGGGTTGAAATTCTACTTCATGGAAGTATTCTTCATCTGATGCAAAAGGTGGGTCCATAATGATTGACTCTAGATCGGAGTCACTTGCATCCTCAAATGCATCAGGGCTAGGTTCGCATTCTTCTAGAACTGCCTCTCCCATGATTGGCTCTATGGAGAAGACTGAAATGTCATAGCCATCCTCATCACAGTGAGGTGTCCATTGTTCCTCATTGATGGCTACATCCATTGTTGCTAAGATTTCTGCCCAGCCATGGGGTTCAAATTCTTCGTCTGGAAAAACTACAGGTGCATAGGCTGGGTCTTGGATTGATCTATGGGTTTCTTTTGCACCTACCTCTCTGGCTTTCTCTCTCTTCTCTTCTTCTACTGCTACCTTGCACATCCATAAGTGGGTGTCTTCATGCATCCAAGAGGATCCTGACCCCATGGAATGCACCGATTCCGTATCATCTTTGGCTCTATGGATGGGGTTCCATTGGATAGGAGGGACATCTCTATGAGAGTAATCTTTAAGATTGACTTTGGTCGTAACACCTAAGTGCTGCAGGTACAAGGAATTGGTTCCCCAGTCCTGTACCACTTGCAACTGTCGCATAAATGGTCTTCCCAAAATCATCTCATAGGCATGATTTTTGCTGAAGTCACATATAACAAATGTATGCTCAAACTCGACACCACAAGTGGTGAGAGTTATTCCTTCTAGCAATCCTAAGGGTCTCTCAATATGACCATCGGCCATCTGCAATTTCATTCTCGTTGGTCTGAGTGCTGGCTTGCCCCAACGCTTCCATAGGGAAGTGGTGGCAATTGCAACTCCTGCACCTGAGTCCAAAATTGCCTTGGTGGTGTACTCCTGATAGGTAATGGGAAGATAGGTGTTACCTTCTTCGCCTTCACACATATCTCCTATCTTATCCAAGGGTATCTCTGGCACTGTCCTATGTGATCCTACCTGGGAACGAGGTTTTGCTATCTCTGGTACTTGTTTGGCGACATGTTTCCATAATTCAGGTTTAACCTTGAGTAGCTCTTCTAACTTGAGATTGCACTGCACTTTAGTGTTTTTCACTACCTCTGTGTTCCTAGGTAAGATTGAGTCCTCATTTCGTACCATGACCGTGGGTGCTCTCATACATGTAGATTTAGCTTCCCATGGACCCGTGAAGTGGGGTAATTCTTGTAAAGAGTTCGACTCGAAGTCTAGTCTTTCTTGAGAGTGGGTACTCTCTTGCTCCTCATAAATGGATGGGATGTCTTGTGGGAATTCATCGTGCGCATCATCCACAAGTTCAATGGGAGGAGGGACTTCACTTTCTTTAGCCCATTTGTCTTCTTGAATCTCGCGTAGGAATTCTGGTGTGAACCGATTCATAGAAGATGATGTGTCTGGCTCCGTAGAGTTAGGCACATAGGCTTCAGGCGCATAGGCTTCCTGAGCAGGAATGCTTACTCTTTCACTTGCCTTGTCCTTGTGTTGAGGGGCGGGTTCCTTGTCTGATTGTGCAATCAGCTTCTCTATTCTTTCTAACAGTCCATCAAAGTGCAACTGTGTCTTCGCTGAACTAGAGATGTTAAATAGGCGACTGGCCTCAAACATGGTTTGAGCCAATTCCACCATCTTAGCACAAATTTTGGTTCGTTCTAACTCTAGTTCTGCTCTTGGGTAACACTTTTCATGATCAGTTACATTTGGCCCTTCTTGGATTCTGGCCTGATATGCTTTAAGCATCATATTAAGGTCTTCGGGAGTGGTATCTGCTAGGACTGATCCTACTCTAGGGGGTGGTGGGTTTAGGTGAGGCGGGTTGGAAGGTGGCTGGTCGGATGGCGATGGGAATGGTGGTGGTGGGGTAGTGTGAGAGGGAGTTTGAGATGTGAGTTCAGTTATCCTGGCTTTGGTTTCTCTTATGCTTTCCTCAAGTTCACTCATCTTTTTAGCCCATTGTCTTTTCATTCTTTCCCTACTATCTTTCCACGCTCTAGTCCTCTTCTTTGTCGTACTCTCTGTTTCACTAACTTCTGGGCTTTTTTCCTGACCCACACCCTGGTTTTGCTGCAGTGCTTGGGCTCTAGTGATTACTTGTACTGGTGCAGTGGAAGTCACGCTCCCCGTGGAGTCTACCACTAGCCCAACAACGTTGATAGGAGTGATTTTTGGCATATTATTAGGATTCCTAGGGCAGTCTCGTAAGAGATGTTCCTTTCCACAGTCTTGGCAAAAACCCTGGATCGTTACTGACTGGGGTTGTGTCGGTGGAGGCACAGGACAATCACGAATGAGGTGATCCCCCTGACATCTGTAGCATGGTCCTCTAGGGAATGGGGGTCTTACCTGCCTAGGTTGAGGTCTAGGGTTGGGGTTTGCATACATGACGTTTGTGTGATCTGACTCCCAACTAGGTTCACTCGGTTCTTCACTATAGTAGGACTCACCATGTTCAGGAGATTGCATGTAGTAAGCCTGGGGACTATCAACATGTGTAGAATCAAAGCTATGGTCACTGGGGTCACTTTCAGAAAGCAATGGTGTTACAGGGACTATAGCTCTATTCAGGTTCTCTTCTGCAACTGCATACTTTACCGGAATCACATTCGTAGGAGCGGTTGGTTGTTGTGCTAACACTGGCTGAGGTCTCAGTTGGGCCTGATGTTGCGGTTGGTAATTTTGCTGAGGCCTAGCGTATTGCTGAGGTGGGTACTGATTCTGGTATCTTCCTTGTTGAGGGTATGGCTGAGGGTAGGTTTGCCTAGCCGCTTGCTTATTGTATGGGCAATCTTGCGCGGTGTGATTGGTGTATCTTCGTTCTATGGTGCAGTACTGGCTACTAGGATTTACTTGGGGTTGAGCCATAATGGGACATACATTCGCCATGTGGTCGCCGCCACAAGTATAACATCTTTTTACAGGGGCAAATCTCGGAATTTGTTTGCTAGAGACACCTAGTTTCTGAGCAACTTTCTCTGCAAGTTCCTCAATCGATGTGGATTGCGTGGAAGAGAGGTTAGAGGCATTATCCGAATCTTTGTATATCTTGGAAAGCTCTAACTCCTCCCCTAGGTTATCCTCGATGTCAATGCACATGCGCACACACTCTTCTATGGTCCTAGGGTCCTTCAAGTACACATAAGATCTCAATTTAGTACTTAGCAATCCATCCAGGAATAAAGCCACTTGCTTAGCTGGTGTGGGAAGCTCCGAGACAGGGCATCTTTCTAAGTATTGCCTAAATCTTCTTCCTGCAAGTCTCACGGTTTCTTGAGGGGTTTGCTTGAAGCTGTGAATCAGCGAGGAGGTATTATGCCTTATGCCACTCTTAGAGAATTCAATAATGAACGCCTCTAGGAGTTGGTCTATGCTCTTGAACTGCCTCTCATTTAGTGGCTGAAACCATGTCAGGGCAGTGTTCCTAAGGGTCAGACCAAAGGCATTGTACTGCGTGAATAGATCCTCCACTTGTTCAGCTCTCAGGACTTGCCTAAACTCAGCCACATGATCGTATGGATCTCCAGTGCCATCGAAGTAGTTCTTCATGGACTTAACTAGCTGAGTTGGTCTCAAGGTTCTTGTGTGCTCTCTAGGTCGTGGTAGAGGGAACTCATCCGCATTTCTCTGATTCCTGTGAGCTCTAAATATCTCAGGTTCTACTCTATTCGTTTCCGTCCTCGTTCTTTCTCTGCCCACTGGGTTGGCAAAGCTTACTTCTGGTCTATCTCTACTTCTGTCTCTTTGCATTCCATGAGCTTGGGATGTTCCAGCTCCAGGGTGACCATAGGACACATTCGATCTTGGTTGGGGGAAAACGAATTCACCCTTCCAAGTGTAAGCATGCCTATCATTTTCTGTCACCACAAAGATCCTCTCCGAAGCGTGATCTAAGTAGGTCACTCTACCTGGGCTATCAGGATCTTTAAGCTCATAGATCATGATTGTTCCTATATCAGTTGGCTGATCAGATTTATACCTCCAAAAGGCTTCGTCAGTTTCTCGATTGAGGAGCAAATCTATGCTTTTATTATCCTGGGGAATCCACTCCGGTGTGATAATCCTAGTGAGAACCGATTTACCTCGAGGGGTTCTAGGTTCTGTACCCATGTTTCCTTGCTCTAGGTCCCCTAGTTCTGCTTCTGAGATTACATTCCCAAATTCATCTGTCCTATCTGGGTGACTGGTGACCACGTATATGGTTCCTTCTTTGTCCAAGTATGCTCCGTTTTCAAACTTGACAGCTGGGTGCTCTAGTCCAATGGATTGATCAGGATTCTTAATCTGTACCACAGACCTTCCTAGGCCGTCCTCATAGATGCTGGCACCTAATCGGTTGGTCCTAAGGTATTCCAACTGCGTTTTGTATGGGCCTTCTACCCTGTGCAGGTATGGCACTCCTGAATTTCCTGTAGGTCTCTCCATACCTTGAGACATCTCGGATTCACTAGTCTCAGAACTTGGGTAGTAGGAGTGGTGGCTCAACTGCTGGGCCCACGACCTAGCAGTGTGGTTGACACTAGCCTCTAAAGACCTAAGACTTTGTCTATCCCTTACTAGATGTCGTCCTGATCTAAGGTTCATATGCCTATTTAAGTAGCCCAATTTTTGTCGAGAGTACAACCTTGTTGCAGAGTCCTTTTGTACCAATTACTTAATCCCCTTTTTATGTTGATTATCGTGTTTATGATCTTGTCTGATATTGCGTCATCAGGAATACTTGAGTAGTTTTCGTACTTGGAGTTGATCGTTCCACGTTGGGTTCTTTTCCTTTATGTTATCGACAGTACAGAGATTAGGTTTTTAACTTGAACTTGAGTTTTTAGGTAGTCTTCAACTTGATAACTGCCTATCGCCGCCCTGGCTTACTCCTATCACTAGTCGTTCTTAGCCTAAGCTAGGAATCGACAAAGGGAGTTGAGAATTTCCAACCTTTTGTTTCCTTCTTGGTTGCCTTGAATGCCCAGGAAGTGTGTTCCCAAGCTTGCACTTACACTTGCTTAGAACGCCTTTCGATGCTCTCAATAGATCTGTAAGAGTTCCAAAGTTAGCTTTAAGATTTAAATTCCAAAGACAGAACCAATGATTTTCACTCCTGTAGCCATTTTTCTTTGGTACAACTACAATGGGGGATACCCATTCGGTATGTTTAATTTCATAAATGAATCCTGCTTCTATCGAGCGGTCTATCTCCTCTTTAATCTTGGAAGCATAGTTATCATTATACGTGTATGGTTTTTGCTTAGAAGGCTTGGCCTCTGGAGTCATAGGCATTCTATGGGAGCATATATCTGGGTCTATTCCTTTCAAGTCCTTATAGCTCCAGGCAAACACGTCTCTATATTCTCACAGTAGGGAAGTTGACTCTTCTTCTTCTTCTGTCCTTAAGTCATGCCCTATGTATGTGCATTTTTCTTCTTCTTCTTCAATTGTGACTACTATTTTTTTGGTTTTCTCTCGATAATCATATACTTCTCCAATGCCTGCTTCTTGTTTAGGCATCCGTACCATGATTCTTCTATCTTATATTTTATACTTTTTGAAGTTCTTCGGTACTTCCATGAGTGGTTCTTCTTCTATCTTAGGTTATTTTTTTCTCTTCTTTTGCTTATTTTCTGTGCATTTTGTGAGTGACTTGGGTTGTTCAGTTTGACTTTCCTTACCCATCTCAGGGATAGTGGCTTCCACAAAGTAAAGATGCTTCTCTTCTGTTGAGTAGAAGGGTTCCGTGATAATGGACTCTAAGTCCTCATCATTTGTTTCATGTGGTTCTTGAGCCACTTCCATACATTCTTCTAGGATGGGCTCTTCCTCTAGGGGGTTCTATCATAAAGATTGCAGTATAATAACCTTCCTCATCACAGTGAGGGGTCTAATGTTCTTTGTTTACTGCTATATCCATCATGGCTAAGATCTCTGCCCAACCATGAGGCTCGAATTCCTCATCTGGAAACACTATAGGTGCATAAGTAGGATCTTGGAGAGTTCTTGAATGTCATTCTGAACCTAAAGTTCTAGCTTTTAGTCATTCTTCCTCTTGTTTGGCTACCTTACACATCCATAGATGAGTGTCCTCGTGCAACAATGATGGTTCTGATTCTAAGAAATGCATCGAATCTGTTTCTTCAGGGATCCTATGGATGGTATTCCACTGTATTGGGGGTGCATCGTGATGAGAATAATCCTTGAGATTAACCTTGGTTGTCACTCCCAAGTGTTGCAAGTACAAGGAGTTGGTTCCCCAATCTTTCACAATTTGCAACTACCGCATGAATGGTCGTCCTAAAATCATCTCGTAAACATGATTTTTTCCAAAATCACAAATTGCAAAAGTGTGCTCAAATTCTACACCACAAGTGGTGAGAGATATCCCTTCTAGTAAGCCTAATGGTTTCTCAATATGTCCATTAGCCATTTGTAGCTTCATTCTTGTGGGTCTTAATGTTGGCTTACCCCAACATTTCCATAAAGCAGTGGTAGCGATGGCTACTCCCACACCTAAATCTAAGATGGCTTTAGTGGTGTAGCCTTTGTGGGTTATTGGAAGATAGGTATTACCTTCCTCTCCTTCGCTCATATCTTCAATTCTTTCCATAGATATTTCTGGTACCTTCTTATGTGAACCTTTCTGCATGTGGGAAGTAGCAATCTCTAGGAATCGATTTGCTACGTGCTTCCACAACTCTAGTTTAATCTTCAATAATTCATTTAAAGTGAGATGACATTACACTTTAGTGTTTTGGATCTCTTGCATGTTTCTAGGGAGTACTGATTCTTCATTTCTGACTATTATGGTGGATGCTCTCATGCTGATAGACTTAGCTTCCCAAGGTCCTGTGAACTGGGGTAATTCTTGTAAGGAGTTAGATTCAAACTCCATTTGCTCACTAAGTTGCTCTTCCTCTACATCGTCATATGTTGTATTTTTGGGGAAATTGTTCTTGCAAGTCATCTATCTCTTGATTAGGGGGAACCTTCTGCAGATTCTTCTTCTCATTACTAGCAATCAAGCATTCTAGCCTCTCCAATAATCCTTGAAAGTGTAACTTTGGTTTTTCTATGTTACTCCAATTAATATATTGAGAAGCTTCGAACATGGTTTGGGATAATTCTAACATTTTCATGCAAAGCTTCATTCTCTCAATCTCTAGGTCTACCCTTGGATAGCTCTTGCTCAATTCATTTAACTAAGGTCCTTCTCTTAACCTTGCCTGGTAAGCTTGAAACATCATGTCTAGATTTTCAGGTATGGGTTCAAATGGAACTGATCTTGATCTCTGAGCTGGGCTCTCTTGGTTTGACTCTTATGAAGTTAATTATAAGATTTTGGCTCTAATTTCCTTTAGGCTTCCTTCCATTTTGTTTATCTTTTTACTCCATTTCCTTTTGATCATTTTTCATGAATCCTTCCAAGTTTTATTCTTTTTGCCACTTGACTCTCCAACTTCACTTTTATTCTTGGATGCTCACATGGTCTAGGTAGAGGAAAGTCATCTCTACCACCTTGTAGTCTTGGTTCCCTTTGTCATTCCAATCTGTCGGTGTCCATGGTTGATCTATCCCTCCCTATGGGGTGAGTAAAACTTACTTCTGGGTTTTCCTTGTTTTTCTCTCTTTGGGATCCATGGGCTATGGGTGTCCTAGCACCTTGATGACTAGCATTTACATTTGCTCATGATGGCTAGAATAACGACTCACCTCTCCATGTATAAGAATGTCTTGCATGATCTGACACTATGAACACTCGTTTTGAAGTGTTGTCTAGGTAAACCACCTTTCCAGGGGTATCAAGATCCTTAAATTCGTAAATGGTGATTGATCCTACTTCACTTGGTTGTTCCATTCTATATCTCCAAAATGCTTCATCAATGTCCTTATTCAGGAATAATTCAATACTTCTGTTGTCATGAGGGATCCATTCTGGGTTCAGCGTTCTTGTTCTCAGGAATAACTACACCAAACTCATTAGTGATATTAGGTTGATTCCTTATGAGATACATTGTTCCTTATTTATCTAGGTATGCATCTCTCTTGAATTTCACCATTGGACATTCCAATCCAATGGGTTGGTTAGGGTTGTGCAATTGAACCACTGATCTTCTCAAACCATCCTCATAGATGCAAGCACCTAAGTGGTTGGTTTGGACGTATTCTAATTGGGTCCTGTAAGGTCCTTCATGTCTTTCTAGATGAGCTATGTTTAGCCCTCCTTCTGGTCTCTCCATGTTCTAAGCCATTTCAGATTCACTAGTCTCTAAGCTCAATTCGTATGGATAACTATTTAATTGTTGTGCCCAAAAACATGCAGTAGTCCCCACACTTGCTTCTGATGACCTAAGGCTTCGTTGATCTGACTTACCTATGTGCTTTCCTGACCTAAGGTTCATTAATTTATCTCCCTTGATCACTCAATACTTGTTCTAATTGATAATACTTCTTTGTTCTCAATTACTTGTTTTGTTGTTATTTATCTCAATGTACACGTCAGGAGTTGACTATTGATTGTATGTTTAAGTTCTCGTTCTGTCAAAATTAAGTTCTTTCCTTTAGGGTTTTCGTATCGTAGTCTCTTATGTTGGAGTTAGACATCTGCGAAAGCATGCGAATAGCACAAGGAAGAAAAGAAGCTTGGAGCACAACACACAAAACTGAATGTATTACTAGAGAATGTACAAAGATAAGTAACCCATTAGGGCAATAAGCGTATGCACAGATAGGCTACAGTGCTTTAATGGGACACCTGTTAAGTACATATGCTGCACACATGACAACCTCAAGCCAGAAACTATGTGGTAAAGCCTGACTCTTGACCATACACCTCGCCATCTCAATGAGTGACATGTTCTTTCGTTTAGCAACTCCATTTTGTTGAGGTGTATATGGCAATGTACACTGGTGTTTTATCCCACGTTCAACTAGAAATGCATTAAAATTAGAAGACATATATTCCCCCCCTCAATCATAATGAAGGATGCCCATTTTACATGCCAACAGATTTTCCGCCAAAACCAAAAACTGTTTGAAGCACATGAACACTTTGGACTTTGCCTTCAATGGATATACCCATGCATGCCTGTAAAAATCATCGATGAAAGTCACGAAGTAAAGATAATTTCCAAAAGAAGGTGTCTGCATAGGACCACAGACATCACTATGTACAAGCTTCAATTTCTGAGTAGCCCGAACTGAACCATGTTTTGGAAAGGAGGAATGCTCCATTTTGCCCAAAACACAACCTTCACAGACATGTTTTCCGGGTGCCTCAAGTTTTGGCAAAGAGGACACCAATTTAGATTTTTGCAGGCGTAGCAAACTAGCAAAATTCAGATGACCAAAGCGTACATGCCAAAGCTTTGCATCTGACATAGCTTGAAAATCATGTACTACACATGCCAAATCATTTACAGATCTTTCATAGTCTATGAGCTTATATACAGCCCACGACATAAAATGCCAAAAGCAATAATCACGTCGCCATTTGATAGATCATGAATTGTACATCTGTCATCAACAAATTTCACAACCAAGCCAATCTTGGCTAATGCAGAAACTGACAACATATTTTTCTTGATCCCTGGCACAAACAAAGCATCTGACAAAGTGAAAGAACTACCATCAGCGGTAGTCAAAATGATCTTACCAACTGCCATAATAGGATAAGAGGAGTTGTTGGTGCATGTAAAAGTATTCCCTGTAGGGGCAAGCACGAGTGAAGAGAAGAAACTGTGTTGTGAGGTAATATGTTTGGTCGCCCCACTGTCAAAGTACCAAACATCTAAGTCTACTGCAGACATGCACTGCTCATGAGAAGATGGGTCAAGACAAGAAACAGTAGTAAACACCCATTCTTCTTCCTGCAGAAGATTAGCAGACTCTATTTTTGGTGTAGAGGCCTCTGCAACAACCATTCCAGCCTCTTTCTTCTTTGCCTCTTTAGAACTCTAGAGCTCAAAAAATAGGTTTCGTATGAAAAAGTTATGGATGTTTAAGCTCTCGAGGGTTAAAACAGGTAGACAAGTTTTCTTCACATATGAGCTAAGAGGCCCTCAATTGTATCGATTACTCACAAATGACTCAAAATAGGCCTTGAAATTGCAAAAAAATCCAAACCCTAAATTTGCATTTTAGCCGAACCATCATGATGCTATGCAATAATCGTGATGGTCTGGGACCGTCGCGATGGTCTGGTTGAATTGTTGTGATGGTCTTGGGGTGAGTCGCTGCAATGGTCCGCACTTACCAAAGCGTCACGATGGTCTAGTGAACCATCATGATGGTCCGTCCTATCGAGGCGTCATGATGGTCTAAGTCAGGTGAGCCATCGTGATGGTGTGATACTATCGCGATTGCGTGATCAAGCCTCATGATGGACAATGGTCAAAGGAATCATCACGACGAGTCAAATGACACATGGCAACGAGGCCTCACGATGGCATGATCCAATCACGATGGTATGGGATCGACATGATCATCGCAATGGTCTGTGACCGTCATGATGGTCCACCTAAATTGTCGCGATGGTCCGATCGAGCCATCATGATGGCATGAGCCAATCACGATGGTGACACCCCGTCATGATGGCTTGAGCCAATCGTGATGGTCCACCAAAGTGATGATTTTGCAGAAGCATCTATGGATTTGTGTATCACAAGTGTGCCTTGTGTCATGCTTCAGGCGTATTCCAAAAAAGTTGAGATCCTCGGACCATCGCGATGGTCTGAGGCAAAGGGTAGATCTAACAGAAAGTTGTAGATTTTACCTTTCCAGAGCTTCCTTGCTGTACTGGAGTGCTTTACTTGCAAGAAAACACAAACACACAAGCATGAACTCGCTCAAGAACTCTCTCACTGTCTCTTGCATGTGAAAATGAGGATAATATGGAGGGTATGTGGATATGGTGTATTTTCTATTTTTTTTGGAATGGAAGAAGATGATGTGGGGATGAAGGGGGAGAATAGGGGAGATGAAAAACACTAAAAACTAAGCAAAAACAACGACAAAAACTGAAATTATTTACCTTCCAATGCCAATTCTCACTATACTCTTACCATCAAGCATTCATCCTAAAACTCGATCCCCGACAATGGTGCCAAATTTGGTGTTTCTCTATCACAATGGTAAGTACCATGTTAAGAAGTTCCACCTCCTTAATCGTCAATCCGCGGAAGAGATAGGAGTGATATGAAGATCATGAACACATGATGTGACTGAAGGTGAAGGTGAGAAGCATGAGAATGCATACACACATACATGTGCACACATACAAAAGAGACAAGAGAGAAGCAATGGAAGGTCATGAACAAGCTCTATTATTCAAGAAGATTCTTACAACACAAAATAAGCTCTAATCTCTAACAAGCTAACCTAAACAATGAGCTCTCTAGCTCTTTTTATAGATTCTAGAGTAGTTTTGACTAGTTTCACACCTAGTGTCCAGCATAATTAAAAAAATAGGGTTTAGGGATCATTCGGAGGTCTAAACGAGATCTAAAAATAACCAAAACTGGTATCCTCATTCTACCTAAGCTCCTCAATCTTGACGACTCCTCGATTTCCACAAAATGGATCTAATAAATACAAAATTGGGTGTTTTATGATACATATAGTACAAAAGTGATGAAAATCACTAGTTGAAGTTTTTGAAAGCATATTTCTTTGAAAAATGAATGCTTGGGCCCCCACCAACTCATTGAAGTTCCATCTTTACATTCTTCCTCTATGTCAGTGCCTTTGACTACTGCCAGATGTACTACCCAACACTCCTCCTCGGAATACTGACACTAGACCGTGATCCACCACACGTGCCTGAAGCCTCTGATGCCATGATGGTCGGCAACTGAATATAATGATAATGGAGCTAGAAGAGGTCAAACACCACTAAGGCACAAAGAAGGATGAACAAGTGTTAGATTCTGGGAGAGAATTCAGAAATCTTCCCAGAAAAATGAATTAATGAACAAGAATGACCAACTAGAAGGATTATGTGAGAATAAATGTGCTCATACGAATAAGTGTATCAAGGAGTAAATAGACCACTGTATAGTTGAAAAAACCAAAAAAATTGGAAAATTTTTGCGAGATTATGACTAGTGTCAAAATCTCATAAAACTGCAAGTACTAACATGTTTACCTTCATAGTGAATCAGTGACTCCACTATGTACAATCAGCTACCCGAAAGAAGCCAACTAGGCTTATCAAGCACCTATGAACAACTATCGTACATCTCCTATGGTGAGGCTGGGTAAGTCTTCCACCTGCATCATTGAAGAGACCCCAACATCTGGGTTTCTCCGAGTTAAGAAAACCTCACCATGACCCTCTTTATCAAACATAAAAGCCTTTATGAAAAATGTAACCGCTATATCAATGACCACATGGACGTACATAAACGGTATCCACAAAAGCGTACATAGTGTATATATGCTCAATATAAGCAGTAAAATGACATTGAAAGGTTGATTGCATAGCCCAAAAACTAGCCAACAATATCTGCAAGTATCTATCAACTCTGTTATTTAGGTTCAAAAAACCTGCATAAAATTTCTAGTGCCTGCTCCCACACAACTAAAAACCTTTTGAGAAACCTCTAGTTTTATGAATGTGGCTGAAAACATGGTCCCAAAGGTGAATACTTGTTTTTGGAGAAGTACAAAGAACACTCTTTTTGTTCTTGAAACTCTATGAAGAGACCTATGTAGGAAATTACTCCAAATGGCTCCAAAAATCACCCCAAAAATGCTTCAAAAATAGTCTTTGAAAGCAAAGAATGAAGCTTTGAGGGACCAAAACATGTTTAAGGTGATGTTCACCTTAGTCTTTCCCCTTGTTTAGACACCAAAAGAGTGTAGCTTAGTGGAAAGAGATTGCCACGATTAAGCAAGCTCTGAGGGGAACAATACTACAATGGGTGATCTCCCAAGAAGTACCGAAAACTTCTATCTTCCTTGATCATTGACTCGCGTGCAGCCAACAATGCCAATGGTGAATTTGGTGACTCGGATGAGAAGGTATGCCAAGGTCTATGACTTAGTTGTAAGCCTTGGAGAGAGCCTTGGGTGGACAGGTGGGTGCTTGCTTTGCTCGCACAAAAGGAACAAAGCTTTTATGTCAAAATGCTCTAATACTAGTGAAGTATTTCGATGGTGATGCACCAGAGTGTGCTCTCCTTCTGGAGAGATCCACGATGATATCCTCGGAGTAGAAAACCGAGCTCCAAGCACCGCACACGGTGCTCTACACAAAAGCTGTAGAATATGCAGAAAAACACAGTACACATGGAGCATAAACAAAGACTTCTTAGGTGTTACAAATGCGGTCGAACTTACAATGTGTGGTTGACCACACCACTATATGTTTTATTAAAGAACAGATAAAAAGAAGTGTCTGGTGGACATTTGGCCTTTTCACATGGACACAAATGGTAATAATATTGCTTCTGGCATTTTATGTCATGGGCTATATAAGCTCATAGATTATGAAAAATTTGTGAATGATTCAGCATGTGCAACACCTGATTCTTAGTCTTTGTTAGATGCAAAGCTTTGGCATGCACGCTTTGGTCATCTGAATTTTGCTAGTTTTGTATGCCTGCAGAAATTTGAAATGGTGTTCTCTTTGCCCAAACTTGAGGCACCTAGTAAACATGTATGTGAAGGTTGTATTTTGGGCAAAGCGACATTCCTCCTTCCCAAAAGATGGTTCAGTTCGAGCTACTCAGAAATTGTAGCTTGTTCATAGTGATGTTTGTGCTCCTATGCAGACAACCCTCTTTTGGGAACTATCTTTACTTCGTGACTTTCATCGATGATTTTTCTAGGCATGCATGCATATATCCATTGAATGCAAAGTCCGAACTGTTTATGTGCTTCAAATAGTTTTTGGTTTTGGTTGAAAATATGTCAGCATGTAAAATGGGCACCCTCCAATTTGATCTCAGGGAGGAATATATATCTTTTGACTTTAATGCATTTCTAGCTCAATGTGGGATAAAACATCAGTGTACAGTGCCGTATACACCTCAACAAAATGGAATTGTTGAATGGAAGAACAGGTCACTCATGGAGATGGTGAGGTGTATGGTCAAGAGTCAGGCTTTACCACATAGTTTCTAGCTTGAGGCTGTCATGTGTGCAACATATGTACTTAACATGTGTCCCACTAAAGCATTGCAGTCTATCACTTCATATGAGGCTTGGCATGGTTGCAAGCTATATGTTGCTCACCTACGTGTTTTTGATTGCCTCACATATGCATTAGTGCCTGAACAACAATGCAGGAAATTGGATGATAAAGTAGTGGAATGTATTTTTGTTGGGTATAGTTCTAAAAGAAGAGGCTATCGTCTATATCATCCATAGACTAAACACATTTTCATTAGCTGTGTGTTGTAGAGAAAAGAGGCACAAAAGAGGAGCCCCAAAATTTTCAAATTAATGGGCATAAATTTCTTCTTCAAAATCCCAGAAAATTCCCTCAAAGCTATGTAAATGCACTAGAGGAGTCCTCTAGTTGCATAATTCCGAAATCATTGTAATATACTCATTGTAAAATAGTAGAAAATTAGAGATTATTCAATAAAGTGCCAGTCACTTGTGTGAAAGGACCATTTTTAGGGCACATGTATATAAGTCACTTTGTGACTCTTTGTAAAGACTTTTGCCATGGTGAAGGAGGAGGACTGAAATTTCAAATTTGCTTCTTCCCTGCTGATTTTCATCTTCTCTATGATCTTTTGTGTGTGTGTGAAGCTTGGAATGTGTGTGTAGGATTGTTGTCTATCCCTCCCCATCACTTTTGAGCAACTGTGGTGTGTGTGTGAACCAATACGAGTTGTGGAGTCAGTGTAGGTGTTTCCCACCATTCACTTTTTTGACCATAACTTGAAGAGCATTAGTGAGATTCAAGTGAAAATACAACTAGTAGATGCATCTCCTTGAGAGCTTCAAAAAGAATCTGGTATTGCAATATTCGAAGTTCGGAGCTGGGAGAAACATTCAAATTTGTGCTTACTATTGTAAGTGGTATCGCGGCAGACATTTCCAGAGAAACATTCAAATTTGTGCTCCTTAGTATGGTATCGTGAGAAATTCTCATATCTTATCATCTGAAAATTCCAATATCATATCTTGCACAGTTCGGTATTGTATCGTCACTTGCTTTAGTATCGTATCATGAAGAACTTCAGTATCATATCGTGTAACACATAGGTATTGCATCGTGCTACACACAAGTATCCTATCATGAGAGACTTTGGTATCGTATCGCATAGTGCACTAGTATCATATCGTGTAGCGTGGGGTATTGTATCGCGAGGAGTCTCGTATCGTATTGCCGATTGTTCTAGTATTGTATCGTCACTAGCAGAGGTATCGTATCGTCTCAAGATTTGGTATCGTATCGTGCAACTTATAGTATCGTATTGTGTATGCAGGTGGTATTGTATCGTCTATTGTTCAAGTATCGTATCGCGTAAAATTGTGGTATCGCCCAAAGCAGTATCATCCAGGGCACTTTAAGCCATTTGATTATAAAAATTAGAGGTTATTGAAGGGCCAACTGTGGGATAGTGACAAACCAAAATAGCTCAAGAGGGTGAATGAACTTGAGATCAGGATGTGTGCTAAGTAGCCGGAGGAGTGTTATTTCATCGGTAGGAAGTGTAACTGAGGCAAGTCATCACTCTATCTATACGGACACCTCTAGTGACTCTGAGGAAGAAATACCAATGGCTTCAAAAGACATGCAAGGATCTGGCCCTAGGGGAAGCTGTATGTCCACGCTAGAGGGGGATTACTGTACCTCTCTGCAATATGTGTCCACTAATTCCCAAGAGATCCCCATTTACCTGGATGGCTTAAATAGATCAATAGCCAGGATGGTGAATTCCATTGATTCAGCAATAGTGCCCAGACCTGCAGTCAAGTATGAAGGAGGAGTATACATGGACACGTTGGGTCACATCTATGTGGTAACAGAATACCCAGATTTGATCAGTGAGAGTGGAGGATTGGAAGCACAAGGAAACTCAGGAAGATCGGACCCTGAAGAGCATAGAAAAAAAGAGGAAGAGATAATTAGAGAGGAGGCAAGGCAAGAAGCCCTAGAGCGTATCAAGAAACAGAAAGAGTGGATAAAGCAACGGGATGAATGATATCTACAAGGAGAAGAGCCTATTCCAATGGCCAACTATCAAGTTCACCAGGCCAACACGAACAATATTAGCGTATCCCAACCGTATTTAAATCTAGGGATTGGAATGACAAATTACCAGCTAACAGATGCCTTGATAGACTCGAGAGCAACATTCAGTTGCATAGGAAGGACAGTCATCATGCGTCTTTAGACGACCATAACACCAACTAAAGCTCACATGATAGGCATTGGGGGACCAAGTCATTGAATGCATTGGAGAAGCTTCAGTATCCCTCCACCTAGGAAATTCCACTATGGAACAATGAATCTTGGTGTGTAAAGACAAGGATCTAATAGAGCACCTGATCCTAGGGCAAGATTGGATCATTGAGAATGAAGTGAGCATTCATCTAGCTCAAGGGTACATCTCAGCCAAAATAGGGCACAAAGAAATCTTTAGCCTATTAGAAGAAAGACCCTCTCATAGGCATGACATCATCAAGCATGAGAAAGAAATCCTAGAAAAGGAATTAGCAAACAACTCAATCAAAAGTGTACCAGAGGAATGTCCGAAGAAAGAAGTGACTACCAATACCAATGCATCAGTCATTGAGGTGGATTCATCCCACATGAATGAAGAATCCAAGAGAAACGGTGAAGACAACGCTACTAAAGTCACCTACAACAAGGGAAGATCACCAACTTGGAAGTCCACTTTCCGATTATCGCAACCAGGAAGTGCTAATCTACACTGGGTTCGCAAGGATCAAGTGAGGGAATCAGATAATTCAACACCAATACCGGTCATTCATCCTAGGGAGACAAGGGGGAACAACGAATTCTATTCATCACAATCAGAATAAAAAAGACTTCTGAGAGTATGGCTTCCAAAGTGATTAGTAGAAGCTCAGAGAACACGGCAACACATATGGATTTCGAAGAAGGTCAGACAGATGGCAAATCAAGAGATAGACAAGCAAGAAGAAACATTATACCGACAAAACAGGACCATGAAGCCAAATAGGATTCACCAACGGCACCAGAGGAACATGATATCAACCACTTAGATGACAAAAAAGAAAGAGGAAAATACTAAAGCACGACAAAACAAAGAGAAGACGAAGCCTCAAACTTCAACTACAAAATGGATATGGAGACTGAAGAGGCAGCAAGGACAGGAACAAGAGATCCAACTAGATACCGCTTGCACTCATGATGAGCTGAATGCACCTAAAGTATGCGTTATAAGACCACCCTATGAGGCCACACATTCGGCACAGAATCAGTTCAGCAACAATAGTGGTGCACATTCTCCACTTGGGAATATATCATAGATTCTACTTCATAGGAATGGACCCACTATGTAAATAAATAAATTCTTCGCCTACACTAACTCTTGTTTTCTTTCAGGAATAAAAATGAAAAGACATGTGGTAAGAGATCTTACTTACTTAAGCAAGGGGAAACGGAGTGACACAATGACCGACATGTCACAAGACACACATCACTCACGACATGCCTTCTATAAAAAGTTGATGCTGTCCTTATTACAAGTGCAAATGGCTTCTGAGGACTCTGAAGCGACTATTTAGGAGGAGATGCTAGAATTTCACCTATAGAGCATGACAAAAGCAAAAGGTCATTGGTTTTGGGAAGATCAACCAACAGGGGACTATTTGTTCCTGGTAATAATTAAAATTATGGACACGGACCATCAGTTTCCAGTAATGTCCCAAGATTTCAAAGTAGTGCAAGAACTTCCATCAGCAGTTGACATTATGAAGAAAGTTGGTATCCAAAAGTACTTTGAACTCGCGATCTACAAACCAGATTTCTAGTGTTGTACACAAGTAATGAACACCTTACACATGGCATTGCATGATCCATTGGTACCTGAAGCTAGAGTCCTTGATGCAGTAGGCGAGTGGGTCATCATATAGTTCACCCACGACCTAATTAAAGAAGCCTTCGGATGGGAGAAGGATAGGAATACAATTTTGAAAGAGGAAATCCGGGGAGCAAAGACCAGAACGTTCACAGATATCAATCACATTGACATAGAAGAGGAAGTCAGACTTATTCATCAACATTTTTGCTTTCCCAACATGCACAGATATACTACTCCACAGAAGATTATAGTGCAAATGCTTTCCCATGCCATCAAACAAATAGGGAATAAAGTTAACATGACTCCATATTTCAAGAACGGCTCTTCGAGGGAAAGAAACAGTGGAATCATAAGAAGTTCTTGAACGGAAGTATTGCCTTGACAATCCTGATCTATCATGCTTTAGGCATTCGAGAGCATTTGAAAGAGATGCCATCATTTGCAGCTATGGCTAAATATGCAAAGATTGCCACGGTTCCGAGGAAGAAGAAAGGAGTCAAAATTGTAGAGGAAGCTGAAACGAGCTCCAAACCAAGAATGAGAGGTAGCAAGAGATTCCGTGAAATGATGTAGGCAGAAGCCAAAGCTCCAACTACAAAGAAAGCACATGTACTTCCTAGGACTAGGCTTGAAGAAAATCCACCCATTACTGAGGAAGAATTAACAAAAGCAATGGAAGATACTCACTAGTATATGGAAGGACAGGTAAACCTATCTGTGCAAGGGCATCACTACCAACAAGCCCATCAAGACTCTAAACAAAGAAAAAGGTTGACCAAGGTTCTAGATATAGAGAATTGGGATTAATTAATTCTAGTTCATCATCGGATACCTTTGAAGAACATGAAACCTCCATGCTGAATGTCGATATTCAAAGTGATTCAACATGATGGTCAATGGGAAGAATTAAATCAAGTAGACAATGACTTCAGTGTGGAGGGCACAAAGATCGAGCAGATGCCTCATAACACAAGCAAGAGCACGACAAGGTAGGAGGCATCTCATGAAGGAGTTCATATAATCAAATTGAATGAAGCATCTAACATCCAAATAAAAGAGACTCTTCTAGCAAGAGAAGCCCGAATAAAGAATCCAAAGGAAGAAAAGGTAAAAGACACAGGGAAAAATTCCGAGCCCTTCACACCAATAAGGGTAGTAGTAGAACCATCTCCGATGGATGTCACCTTTTAAGGGATTGCTACCAAATCAACCCATAAGGAAGAGGAAAGAAGAGACCAAGAAGTACAACTCCAAATAAGACAACCGCATAACGAGACAATACATGTAGAGAAAGGAAGAGATGTACGAACCGGGGAAGCTCCAAGCATTCCCAAAACTTGGTTGAACGTGGATGTCGCTCATCTCAAGCCAGTAGTACAACAAATGATACAAACTGCCATGGATACTCAACACTTAATGCTTGAAGTTGATGCTGACTACGACAAGGCAATGAGGGAGAAGAATCAATTCCAAGAAATAGGTGAGAATTTATCTGCCAAATTAATTCAAGCACAAAAGATAATATTAGAGAAAGAGGCATAAGCCAAAGAGGCCAAGAATCAATGTGCCACACTAGAAATGGAAAATCAGAAGCTGCAAGAACAACTGAAAGAACTACAAAGCAAATATGAGGCTAGCGAAGCAAACAAGGCACGAATGAATGCTAGAAACAAGATCCTTGAATCTCAAATCAAGGTGTACATGGATGAGGCCGACAATCTAAGGAACAGGAACAAAGAACTAATGATGGCCCTACTATGCAACCAACCAATAAAAGCTCCTGAAGTGACAGAAAACAACACAAAAGCACTAAAAGAGCGGATAGCAGAGTATGAAGATCAGCTAAAGAAAGAGCAAGCTATCGTAGCAGAATGGGAGAAAAGATATATGGACGACACTAATGCACTTAGGAAAAAGTGGAAAATGGCAGAGAATAAATTCTTAGTACAATGCGATGAAGACGCTAGTCAACTTGCTGCCATAGGAGAAGAACTCTTGAAGAACAAAGAAGAAGTCAGGAGATCCACTGAAGAAATCAAAGAAAAGGATGAAACAATAAACAAATTGAAAGCTCAATTAGCACAGCAGGTCAATGAGGGGACACCCGTAGTTCCACACTCCACAGTGGCTACTGAGGAGACTGAGGTACATCCTCTTTCTCCCCCCCCTACATCATTCATCGATAAGGGAGGAAACGGAGACCAACACTGAGAGACATACTCGAGCTATTGTAGAACTAAGCGGAAATGATCGGGCACTATTGGTGTCCCAACTTACTGAAGATTTTGAAGAACAAGTAATCAAAGTCATGAAAGAAGCAAAGATTGAAAGCAGAAATGTAGAACAGGTGATGAAACCTTTCAATGTAGCGTATGGATTACTCAAAGAACAAACACGCTAGTACATAAAAACCACAACAAATAAAGAGCCAGATAGCAACCTATAGTTCAACATGCAAACATTTACCTATACGCAAGACGAATTCGACAAATCAGATCCTATCTAGAGGCAAAAATTTTTTGAAAAGAATCCTACACTACGGGTACACTGGAAATCGGCCCCATATATACTTCAAGTCCATCCATCCTTTTGTCCCATACCCAAAAGATGCTCCTGGACAAAATTTTGGGAAGCACATTTCCAGGGAAGCTTAAATAATCAATGGCTCAACTACCCATTATTACCGAGTCCACCCCGTAATTATTTACCAACCGAAGAGTACATGGTAAAGAAAATAGAATTTTGGATTGCCAGATATGCCACCATATCAGATTTACCAGTCAAAATGACTAACAAAATCTTGAGTATGTTACTTACTGTACTAAAGGTGTTTCAGCATGCGCAGTATACATTTTTGAACTTCATCGGCATTAACCAGGGGTCAGATCCCCTCGTTTTTTATTTATCAACAATACCTAGTCGATTAACCCTCATGGCCATATACTCAAGACTCCACATATATGCAGATCTTTGAAGAGGCATTTTTAATAGGGTTTTCTGAAATGGATTCAGATATTTTTGCAAAAATATCTTCTAACCTCAATGCACGACTGGTGGCCTACAAATTAAGCTTCTTTACAGATCATAGACAGGCACCAGATGACGGGGTAAAGTTACCTCAGTGGAAGGAATTAATGATATGTCAAGCAAATTCGCTTAACCATCAAGAGCAAAACGTCATACAAACATATGTAGGTCGCCACAAAAAGCCTGTTGAGGATGACAGAGTTCAGGAGGAGGGACGTGTAGAAGGGGAATCAAGCAAAAAGAGAAGAAGAAGAAGATCAAAGAATAAAATAGCTCAGTGAAGAACAAAAGCTCATAAAGAAAAAGAACAACTCTCTGCCCAAGGCCCCGCAGGGGCATGCATCAGGCGACAACACCAAAGAACCAGGCCTTGAGGATTGAAAATAAAGAAAGATAATAACCAGGACATTTCATGGGAGGTTGCACACAACTTCCTCATCCACCAAGTGTGAAAGCAACGAACAGGGAAGAGAGACAATACACAAAGGATCCTTCATTGGATAAGATAACCAATTGTCTGAAGGTCTTAACTGTCTCCTCGTCCACTGGATGCGTGCAATGGAAAGAAAGGAATCAGGTCCTAGAGGATGATAAAGAAGATTTAAGAACAGGGCCTTTGAAACATAATCGTGACATAGAGAAGAGCAAAGGTCAACAAAGTAAGGTGTGCACTTGGAAAAGAAGTAAACAAGCTCCAGAAAATACAACAGGGTCAGGTGTGTGAAGACAAAGACATATCAAAAGACCAAAAGTTAGAAAGGAGAGAGGCTGAGAAGTCGAAGAGAGTGACTAAGAATATCACATTCTTAGCCACTGATGGCGTGCATGGCAGCCCGACTTAATACAACAACCCAAACTTGTGATATAAAGAATACCAAGGGGCTTATAGAAGAAAAGGATTAACTTTCGATAAAGTAACAAATTTCCTGAGAATCCTTATTGCTTCTTCGACCACTAGGTGTGTGTATTCAGGAGCCATAGACAAGCGGCAGATGAAAAGCAAAGTCTATCAAGGGATGACAGAGACAAAGAGGGGGAGAGTGTTGCAGAGAAAAGAGGCACAAAAGAGGAGCCCCAAAATTTTCAAATTAATGGGCATAAATTTCTTCTTTAAAATCCTAGAAAATTCCCTCAAAGCTATGTAAATGCACTAGAGGAGTCCTCTAGATGCATAAGTCCCAAATCATTGTAATATACTCCTTGTAAAATAGTAAAAAATTAGAGATTAGTCAATAAAGTGCCGGTCACTTGTGTGAAAGGACCATTTTTAGGGCACATGTATATAAGTCACTTTGTGACTCTTTGTAAAGACTTTTGCCATGGTGAAGAAGGAGGACTGAAATTTCGAATTTGCTTCTTCCCTGCTGATTTTCATCTTCTCTATGATCTTTTGTGTGTGTGTGAAGCTTGGAATGTGTGTGTAGGACTGTTGTCTATCCCTCCCCATCACTTTTGAGCAACTGTAGTGTGTGCATGAACCAATACAAGTTGTGGAGTGAGTGTAGGTGTTTCCCACCATTCACTGTTTTGGCCATAACTTGAAGAACATTTCTCAGATTCGAGTGAAGATACTAATAGATGCATCTCGTCGAGAGCTTTGAAACGAGCCCAATATTTGTCATATTTGGAGTTTGGAGTTGGGAGAAACATTCAAATTTGTGCTTACTATTGTAAGTGGTATCGCGATAGACATTTCTAGAGATTTAGTGAGTTGGAGAGGTAGTCTAGTCTTTTCTCATGCATTATAGCTGAACCACTTCACTTTCCATCATGTGTGCACACATCCTCATACACTTGGTTCATGTGGTTCTTCGCATTGATAATTAAACGTGTGTTAATCCACCACTATATGCACTTATGGGGCAAATGAGATTTTGTCTCTTTGACACAAGTCCCTAAGACCTTGTGACTTAGGTACACACCGTGATGTTGTTTTTGTGGAAGATGCTATTCATCCATTAGTTTCATGTACCAAGGAGACATCAGTTAGCTCCATAGACGTGTATGACACTTTGCTGTTTCTTTTTATAGGTTCACAGTCTAGTGCTGGTCCTAACAAGGCAACTTCTCAGCCTTTACATGTTTCATGTGATGATGCAGATCATTCCATTTTTTATGCAAATTTATATGATGCACTTGTTGATGAGAGAGCTGATATTGAGGAGCCAAAAATGATGCCAAAATGGCTGGTGTAGACTTTGCTTGATAGAAAATTAGGTGCACCTTTGTCATATCGTACTTGTTTAGGCTCTTATAGTGCCTCTTTTGCATCAGATTGCTATGCTGTGACTGCCTCTAGTCTCTGTGATGCGAATGAGCTTGTTTCATTTGATGAACCACAAAATTTTGAAAATTGGATGGTTGCTACGCAATCAGAATATGATTGTATGATGAAAAATGGTACCTAGTCTTTATGTGACTTGCCTCCTATAAGAAGGCCATTGGCACTAAGTGGGTATACAAGCTGAAGCGTAAGCTTGATGGAACAACTGATAGGTATAAGGCTAGGCTTATTGCAAAAGGTTATGCACAAGAAAGAGGCATTGATTTTGATAAGACCTTTGCATCTACATGTTGAATGACTACTGTTTGTAGCATTTATGTACTTGCAGGTCACCATGGTTGGAATGTACATTAGTTTGACATCAAAACTGCATTTTTGAATGGTGACTTGCATGAAGAAGTGTATGTTCTTGAGCCTCATGGCTTTGTACAGAAAGGGCGTGAAAACCAAGTGTGCATATTAAAAAAGGAATTATATGGTTTTAAACAAGCACCATGTGCTTGGTATCAAAAGATACATGCCTATTTGATTGCACATGGTTTTGAGAACAATCCAATTGAGACTACCTTATATGTTAAGTTTGCAAATGATGTGCTTTTGATCATTGTTGTGTATGTTGATGACATGCTGCTCACTGGTCCTCATGAGAAGCATATTGCTGATTTTAAGGCTGATCTACATACCTCATTTGAGATGTCAGATTTGGGGCATTTGCATCATTATTTGGACATTCATTTTATGCAAGTTGATGATGGAATAGCTTTGTGTCAAACAAAAGAGATGCATTTGATGTTGTTCTATATCGGGAAGCTATTGGATGCTTGATTTACTTATGCATTACTTTGGGAGATATTTAGTTTACTGTCTCAGAGATGAACATGCTTATGCATTGCTCAGATGTCAAATGACAAGTGGTTAAGTGCATCTTTCGTTGCTTGAGTGGTACTCGGCTACTTGGATTGTTTTATCCCAAGGGGGGATCACCACCGCCAGATTTACATGCTTTTTTTTTACTTTGATTGGGCGGGTTGCTATGACACTTGTGTGTCCACTAGTGGTTTTTGCTTCATGCGTGGTAGCTCATGCATATCTTGGTTGAGCAAGAAGCAGCCTACTGTGGCCACTTCTAGTTATAGGGAAGCTTTCATAGTGATTCTTGAGTGTGTGTGGCTCAGATACCTTATGGGTGATCTGGGTGTTGGTCAATCTTTTGCCAACCCCATCTTCCCTGACACTCAGAGCACATTGGGAGTTGCGAGGAACCTTGTGTTCCATTGTCACACTAAGCACATTGAGGTGCACTATCATCATGTCAAGGAGAGGTCCTCTACTAGGGAGATCAGTTTGGCATATGTTCCCACATAGGAGAACATTGCAGACCTTTTCACAAAAGCTCTACCTAGGGAGAAGTTTGAAGCTTTCCACAAAGCTTTGGGCTTACTTCCTTTTGTGGATTGATCCCACATAGCTTTGCACTTCATTATACATGACTGCTAGCTCCTTGTTCACCGCATCACTCCCAGGGGAGATTTGTTGATGTATTTAGGTAGTGATGTGTGTGAAAACACTAGGACCACCGGGGTACTTTCTTCCCTCTTTAGGAGGTTTTTTCCCCCAACTTGTATATATGCCTATAACCCTAATGGGTCACTTATATTATCTTTGTATATTCTAGTGGTAATACATTTAGTATTGTTTGTTGTGCTTCAAGCTTCTTCTTCTTCCTTGTGCTGTTTGCGTGCTTCCGTAGACCTCAAACTCCAACAGAGTTGTCCAAAATTGGTTGCAAAAGAGGAAAAAATAAAAGAGGCTTGAATGGTTGTTGCAAAGGCCTCTACACCAAAACTAGAGTCTGATAATCTTGTGCAGAATGAAGAATAGGCATTTATGACTATTTGCAACTATGACCTATCTTCTCATGATTAGTGTATGTAAGCAATACACTCAGATGTTAGGTACTTTAATAGTGGCACAACCAAACATATTACCTCATGGTGCAATTTCTTTAATTTACTTGAGCGTGCCCCTATAGGGAATACTATCATGTGCACAAAAAAATCCTCATATCCTATAGTGGGAGTTGGTAAGATCATATTGACTACTATTGATGGTAGTTCTTTCACATTTTCAGATGCTTTGTATGTTCCAGGGATCAAGAGAAATTTTTTGTCAGTTTTATCATTTGCAAAGATTGGCTTGGTTGTCAGATTTGTTGATGATAGGTGTACTGTTCATGATCTCTCAAATGGTGATGTCATTTTTTCTTCTGGCATTTTATGTTGTGGGTTGTATAAGCTCATAGAGTATGCAAAATTTTTCAATGATTCAGCATGTGAAGTTCAAGATTCTCGGGCAATCTCATCTGCAAATCTTTGACATGCACACTTTGGTCATCTAAATTCTGCTAGTTTGCTACACTTGAAGAAATTTGAAATGGAGTCCTCTCTGCCCAAACTTGAGGCACCTTGTAAACTTTTCTATGAAGGCCATATTTTGGGCAAAATGCAGTACTCCTCCTTCCCAAAAGACGGTTGATCTTGTGCTACTCATAAGTTGAAGATTTTTTTTAGTGATGTCTGTGTTCCCATGCAGACATCTTCTTTTGGGAGCTACCTTTACTTCGTGACTTTTATTGATGATTTTTCCATGAATGAATGGGTGTATCCATTGAAAGCAAAATCAGAAGTGTTTATGTGCTTCAAACAGTTTCTCATTTTGGTTGAAAATCTATCAACATGTAAATTGGTCACCCTCCATTCTAATCGAGGGGGGATACATGTCTTCTAATTTTAATGCATTTTTGATTGAATGGGATAAAATATTAGTGTATAGTTCCATATACACCTCAACTAAATGGAGATGTTGAAAGAAAGAATAGGTCTCTCATGGAGATGGTGAGGTGTATGGTCAAAATTCAGGCTTTACCACGTAGTTTCTAGCTTGAGCCTATTATGTATGCAACATATGTACTTAATAGGTGACCTACCAAAGCATTTCAATCGATCACTCCATATGAGGCTTGGCATGGTCGCAAGCCATCTGTTTCTCATCTGTGCATCTTTGGTTGTCTAGCATATGCATTAGTTCCTGAACAGCAACACACAAAATTGGACGATAAAGTGGTGAAATGTACCTTTGTTGGGTACAATTGAAAGCAAAGGCTATCGTCTGTATCATCCACACACTAAAAGAACACATTTTGGTTAGCCGTGGTGTTGGTTTTCTGGAAGATGCAATTTTGCCATTACTTGCATGATGTGTATGACACTTAGCTACCTCCTTTTATAGGTGGACAGTCAAGGGTTGTTCCAAATGAGGCAATTTTTCAAACTTTACATGTTTCAATTGATGATGTAGATCATTCCATTTCTGATGCACATTTTCATAATGCACTTGTTGATGAGAGGACTGCTATAGAGGAGGCAAAAAGTATGCCAAAATGGTTGGTGCAAACTTTCAAAGATAGCAAATTAGATGCACAACTATCATTTTGTACTCATTCAAGCTCTCATGGTGCTTCTTTTGCATCAAATTGCTATGCAATGGCTACCTTTAGTCTTTGTGATAAGAATGAACCTGTTTCTTTTGATGAAGCATGAAATTCAGAAAATTGGATGGTTGCTATGCAATCAAAATATGATGCTATTATGAAGAATGGTACTTGGTCTTTATGTGATTTTCCTCTAGGAAAAAAGGCCATTCACACTAAATGGGTATACAAGCTGAAATGTAAGCATGATGGAACAGTTGACATGTATAAGGTTAGGCTTGTTGCAAAAGGTTATGCTCACATTCACATGCTAAATGACCACTATTTGTAGCATATGTACACTTGCAACTCATCATGGTTTGAATGTACATCCGTTGGACATTAAAAGTACCGTGTCAAACAAAATATATTGAAACATTATTGCAACATTTTAGCCTTGAAGATTGTATACCTATTGCCACTCCTATGGAAACAGGTTTATGGTCGAGGGTTCATGATGGTGGAGATGCATTTGATGTTGTTCTCTATTAGCAGGCTATTGGATGCTTGATTTGCTTACGCATAATTTGACCTAATATTCAATTCATTGTCTCTCACATAAGCAGGTTTATGCAATGCATATGTGTCAAGCACCAAATTTATATGCTTTTTTTTTATTTTGGTAAGGCTGGTTGCTATGATACTCGTGTGTCCACTAGTGGTTTTTGCTTCATGCTTGATAGCTCATGCATATCTTGGTTGAGAAAGAGATGCCTACTATGGCCACTTCTAGTTGTGAGGCTGAGTATAGGATAGCTTTCATAGCAACTATTGAGTGTGTGTGGCTCAAATGCCTTTTGGTCGATTTGGGTGTTGGTTATTCTTTTGCCATCACCATCTTTACCGATAGTCAGAACACATTGGCAGTTGCCTGGAACCCTGTGTTCCATGCTCACACAAATCACTTTGAGGTGCACTATCATTATGCCAGGGAGAGGTTCTCTACTAGAGAGATCGCTTTGCCATACATGCCCACACAAGATAACATTGTAGATCTTTTCACAAAGGCTCTACCTTGAGAGAAGTTTTAAACTTTATGAAAAGCTTTGGGCTTACTTCCTTCTGTGGATTGATCTCTTTCCATATAGCTTGACACTTCCTTATACGTGAGTGCCAATTCCTTGTTCATCGCATCACTCCCAGGGGGGATTTGATATATTTTGCTAGTGATATGTGTGAACACACTTAGGATCATCGAGGCACTATATGCCTATAACCCTAATAAGTTACTTATATTTGTACATTATCTTGTTAATACATTCAATATTGTGTATTGTGCTGCAAGCTTCTTCTTTGTTGTGTTGTTTGCATGCTTCTATAGACCTCAAACCCAATAGCCTATCGATCTATATGATCATCCTTCTAGTGCAGCCTTTTTGGATTGAATATTTGAACATCATTCTCTTGGGCAATCTCATCTCTCTTGGAATTCCTCATTGACATAACTTCGGATCTCATAACTATGACACACTATAAGGAATATGGGAGCATAGAAATGATTGACATGATAGACACTCGTCACTATAGGATTGCACATTTCATCACATTGAGCGTAGAGCATGCTCTGTTATTTAAACGAGGCTTTGATCGATGCTATTTCTGAGGTTGTTAGCGATGTTAATTGAAGTCTCACTAATGTGAGATTTGCATATGTGACACATTAAGAGCATTGCATATGCAGTGCTAAATAGCATCACATATGCAAGGGTAAAAAGTTTCGCTTATGCAATGTTTAAAAACATCACATATGCAACGATTTAGAGAATTGTTGTTGGAGTTAGATGTTTGTAAAAGCATGTAAACATCACAAGGAAGAAGAAGAAGCTTGGAGCACAACACACAAGATTGAATGTATTACCATTAGAATGTACAAAGATAAGAACCCATTAGGGCTATAGGTGTATATACAAGCCACGGGAAAAAAACCTCCTAAAGAGGGAAAAAAGTACCCCGATGGTTCTAGTATGTTCACACACATCACTACCTAAATATATCAACAAATCCCCCCTGGGAGTGATGCGGTGAACAAGGAGCTGGCACTCATGTATAAGGAAGTGCCAAGGTATGTGGAATCAATCCACAAAAGGAAGTAAGCCCAAAGCTTTACGGAAAGTTTCAAACTTCTCCCTAGGTAGAGCCTTCGTGAAAAGGTCTGCAATGTTCTCCTACGTGGGCACATATGCCAAGCTGATCTCTCTGACATGATGATAATGCACCTCAATGTGCTTAGTACGAGCATGGAACACAGGGTTCCTCGCAACTGCCAATGTGCTCTAACTGTCAGTGAAGATGGTGGTGGTACAAGATTGACCAACACCCAAATCAACCATAAGGCATCTGAGCCACACACACACTAGTTGTGAAAGCTTCCCTATACTTAGCCTCACAATTGGAAGTGGCCACAATAGGCTGCTTCTTGCTCAGCCAAGATATGCATGAGCTACCAAGCATGACGCAAAAACCACTAGTGGACACCCGAATGTCATAGCAACCAGCCCAATCACTGTAAAAAGAAAACATGCAAATATGGAGGTATTGATCCCCCCTTGGGATAAAACAACTCAAGGAGCCAAGTACCACTCAAGTAGGGAAAGATGTGCTTAACCGCTTGCCAATGCTTGACACTTGGGCAATGCATAAACCTTCTCATCTGTGAGACAGCAAACTGAATATCTGGCTGAGTAATGCATAAGTAAATCAAGCATCCAACAGCCTGCTGATAGAGAACAACATCAAATGCATCTCCAGCATCATGAAGAATCAATCGTAAACCTGTCTCCAAAGGAGTGGCAATAGGTTTACAGTCTTCAAGGCCAAAATACTGCAATAATGTGTGAATATATTTTGTTTGACACAAAGCCATTCCACCATCAATGTGCATAAACTGAATGCCCAAATAATGATGCAAATGCCCCAAATCACACATCTCAAATGAGGCATGCAAATCAGCCTTGAAATCAGCAATATTCTTCTCATGAGGACTAGTGAGCAGCATGTCATCAACATACACAACAATGATCAAAAGCACATCATCAACACGCTTAACATATAAGGTGCTTTTAGTTGGACTGTTCTCAAAACCATGTGTAATCAGATACTCATGTATCGTTTCGTACCAAGCACGTGGTGCTTGCTTTAAACCATATAATGCCTTCTTTAAATTGCACACCTGGTTTTCATGCCCTTTATGCATAAAGCCATGTGGTTGAAAAACATACACGTCCGCATGTAAATCACCATTCCGAAATGTTGTTTTAATGTCCAACTAATGTACACTCCAATCATGATGAGTTGCAATTGCACAGATGCTACGAACAGTAGTCATCCAACATGTAGGTGCAAAGGTTTCATCAAAATCAATGCCTCTTTCCTGCACATAACCCTTTGCAACAAGCCTAGCCTTATACCTGTCAACTGTTCCATCAGGTTTATGCTTGAGCTTGTATACCCACTTAGTGCCAATGGCCTCCTTGCTAGGAGGCAAGTCACATAAAGACCAAGTACCATTTTTCATGATAGCATCATATTCAGATTGCATTGCAGCCATGCAATGTTCAAAATTTTGTGCTTCATTAAACAAAACAGGTTCAGTCTCATCATAGAGACTAAATGCAGCCATAGCATAGAAATTTGATGGAAAAGAGGCACTATGAGAGCCTGAACGAGTATGGTATGACAGAGGTGCATCTAATTTGCTATCATGCAAAGTCTACACTAGCCATTTTGGCATAGTTTTTGCCTGCTCAATATCAGCTCTCTCATCAATAAGTGCATCATGCAAATCTGCATAAAAAATGGAATGATCTCCATCATCACATGGAACCTGCAATGGCTGAGAAGTTGCCTCATTAGGATGAGCACTAGGCTCTTCACCTGTAAAAAGAGGCAACAAAGTATCATACATGTCTTTGGAGCTAACAGATGTCTCCTTCGTACATGAAAGTAAAGGCTGAATAAAATCTTCCACAAAATCAACATCACGGCTAACCAAAATGCATTTAGTATGTGGATGATACAGACAATAGCCTTTTCTTTCAGAATTGTACCCAACAAAAATACATTTTACTGCTTTATCATCCAATTTCCTCGATGTTGTTCAAGCACTAATGCATATGCGAGACAACCAAAAACACGCAGATGAGCAACATATGGCTTGTGGCCATGCCAAGCCTCATATGGAGTGATAGACTGCAACATTTTAGTGGGACACCTGTTAAGTACATATGCTGCACACATGACAACATCAAGCCAGAAACTATGTGGTAAAGCCCGACTCTTGACCATACACCTCACCATCTCCATGAGTGATCTATTCTTCCATTCAACAACTCCATTCTATTGAGGTGTATAGAGCACTATACACTGATGTTTTATCCCATGTTCAACCAGAAATGCATTGAAGTCAGAAGACATATATTCCCCCCCTCGATCAAAACAAAGGGTGTTCATTTTACATGCTGATAGATTTTCAGCCAGAACCAAAAACTGTTTGAATCACATAAAATCTTTGGACTTTGCTTTCAATGGATATACCCATGCATGCTTGGAAAAATCATTAATGAAAGTCACAAAGTAAAGATAGTTTCCAAAAGAAGGTGTCTACATAGGACCACAGACATCACTATGTACAAGCTGCAATTTCTGAGTATCTGGAACTGAACCATCTTTTGGGAAGGATGAACATTGCATTTTGCCCAAAATACAACCTTCACAAACATGTTTACGGGTGCCTCAAGTTTGGGCAAAGAGGACACCATTTCAGATTTAGGTAGGCATAGAAAACTACTAAAATCAAGATGACCAAAACCTGCATGCCAAAGCTTTGCGTCTGACATAGCCTGAGACTCATGTATTGCACATGCTGAATCATTCATAGATTTTTCATAATCTATGAGCTTATACAGCCCACGAGATAAAATGCCAGAAGCAATAATTACATTGCCATTTGATAGATCATGAATTGTACATCTGCCATAAAAAAATTTCACAACGAAACCAATCTTGGCTGAGGCTGAAACTAATAACAGATTCTTTTTTATCCATGGCACAAATAAAGCATCTGATAATGTAAAAGAACTACCATCAGTAGTAGTCAAAATGATCTTACCAACTCCCATAACAGGATAAGAGAAGTTCTTGGTGCATGTAACAATATTCCCTGTAGAGAAGAAACTATGTAGCGAGGTAATATGTTTGGTTGCCCCACTATCAAAGCACCAAACATCTAAGTCTACTGCAGAAATGCACTCCTCATGAGAAGATGGGTCAAAATTGCACATAGTAGTAAATGCCCATTCTTCATCCTACACAAGATTAGCAGACTCTGTTTTTTGGTGTAGAGGTCTGTACAACAACCATTCCGACCGCTTTCCTCTTTGCGTCTTTAACAACTAGTTTTGGATAACTCTTTGCCTTCTTTGAATGTGCGGCACTTGCAGATTTTTGCTTACTAGTAGAAGAGCTCCATTTTCCCTTGCCCTTCTGACTAGCCAGGAAAGCTAGATCTGCAACATGCATAATGGATCTGTTCTGCCTGGACCGATCTTCCTACAATAGAACATAAATTAACTCTTCAAACGTTAAGGCATTTGGATTGCCTAATATCATCAAAAAAAGAGTAGAAGCAAAACTCTGATATGAGTTGGGAAGATCATTAAGAATAGTCTGCACAAGTGAAGTGTGAGGAAGAACTTCATTAGTAGAAATCAATTGTTCTTTTAAATCCTTGATCTTTGTCAGAAAATTGTCCATAGAATCACCTTCATTCATGTGTTCAATCTCCAACTATTTTCGGAGGTAAGCAACATGAGCCTCATTCCTAGCTTCGTTAATGTGGTAAGTGTATCCCAAGCATCCTTAGCTGTTATGCAAGAGCAAATGTGAGGGATAATGGCATGTTTGATAGACAAGGCTATCAGTACATGTGCCTGAGCATCTCTAACATCCCAACAAATTTGCTTTGTAGTAGGTGCAATAGAAACCGTAGCATGAACAGGAATTTGGAGAATATCACCATCTTTGATGCCATCTGCATCAACTTTAGTACCAGTATTTGTAGTACCTGTATTCATAGGTGTAACATGACGTCTTTCAACACCTGCACAATATTCCATAGTCCTTTTGCAACCAATACATGATGCATCATAAAAGCCCACAATGGGTGATTTGTACCATCCAACTTATCCTCAAAAGCCAACATATGAAATAAATCACTGCTTTTAGCCATAGCCACTGACTAAAATACCTTGATGCAAAAAAATGATTGTATCTAAAAAGGTTGAACAGAAGTGCCCAAAACAAGATCTGCTAGACCTGTAGTAGACTTTGAGAAGCTTATACTGATGAACTGAAACTTATATATATCTTTGGCACAAAAAGATAAAATAGCCTATATAAGTGATGCAATAGTGCATTTGGAGACTGAAATGAGCTCAGATCACGGTTTCAACATGACAAAATAAAGCTATTTTGATCTTTGAAACACCTCGAGTATGCTCACCAAATTTCGTGCGATTTTGAGACTACAACCAGAGAGGTGTAGATGATTCCCTAGATGAAGCGGCGACCTACTCTGGTACCAACTGTTGTAGTTAGATGTCTTTAGAAGCACACAAACAACACAAGGAAGAGGAAGAAGCTTGGAGCACAACACACAAGACTGAATGTATTACCACTAGAATGTACAAAGATAAGTAACCCGTTAAGGCTATAGGCATATATACAAGCTAGGGGGAAAAACCTCCTAAAGAGGGAAAAAAGTGCCCAGTAGTCCTAGTATGTTTTCACACATCAGTACCTAAATATATCAACAATTGCCTATATGACATCTCTACATCACTTATGCAAGGATTGCTTTTGACCAAAATAAAAATTGGGTATCTCTTCGATCATCATTTTGTGTGCATCTGATCAAAGAGTGATCCAATGTTCATATGTGTGTTATGTGTATGAGCTCCAGCTCTCTCTTTTTAAATCTCTCTCTCTCTCTCTCGTGCTCTCTCTCTTTTTTATCTCTCTCTCTCTCTCTCTCACACACACTCTCTCTCTCTCTCTCCTTCTTTCTCCCTCTTTCTCCCTCTTTCTCTTTCAATTTATACCTCTCTCTTTCTCTCTCTCTCTCTCTCTCTTTATTGTAGGTTATTCAAGAAGTTCATTGAGCATAATATATGGCTTATTATTGTAAGTACAATTGAAATTGTTTGTATATGATTTAACTTGTTTCGTTTTCAGTAATTAACATATTCACACTTACACGTTCACATGCACATATACAGATATACATGCACATGCATGCACATACACATACACACACATACATATACTTATACACATACACATACACATGCACATACACACATATACACACACATACACACACACATACACATGCACATACAAACACATATGCACATCCACTTACAAATACACATACACGTACACGTACACATGCATATGCACAAACATATCTACATGCACATTCATGTACATGCATGCATGCACATACAAATACACATACACACATAAACATATACTTATACACATGCACATGCACATGCATGCTCATACATATACAAATCCATATACACATACACATACACATACACATACACATACACATGTATATATACACATACACATGTATATATACATGTACACATACACATGTATATGTACACACACACACATGTATATAAACACATACACATGTATATACACACATACACATGTATATATACACATACACATACACATGCACACACATACACACACATACACAAAAAGATACACACAAATACATGCACATACATGTTGGAGTTCGAGGTCTGCAAAAGCATGCGAACAACACGAGGAAGAAGAAGAAGCTTGGAGCACAACACACAATACTGAAGGTATTACCACTAGAATGTACAAAGATAAGTGACCCATTAGGGCAATAGGCATATATACAAGTCGAGGGAAAAAACCTCCTTAAGAGGGAAAAAAGTGCCCTAGTGGTCCTAGTGTGTTCACACACATCACTACCTAAATACACAACAAATCCCCCCTGGGAGTGATGCGCTAAACAAGGAGCTGGCACTCATGTATAAGAAAGTGCCAAGCTATGTGGAATTAATCCACAAAAGGAAGTAAACCCAAAGCTTTGCGAAAAGCTTCAAACTTCTGCCTATGCAGAGCCTTTGTGAAAAGGACTGCAATGTTCTCTTGTGTGGGCACATATGCCAAACTGATCTCTCAAGCAGAGAACCTCTCCCTAACATAATGATATCACACCTCAATGTGCTTAGTGCCAGCATGGAACACAGGGTTCCCCACAATTGCCAATGCACTCTAAATATCAATGAAGATGGTGGTGGCAGAAGACTGAGCAACACCCAAATCAGCCATAAGGCATTTGAGCCACAGAGACTCAACAATCGCTCTGATTCTTGCTCAACCAAGATATGCATGAGCTACCAAGCATGAAGCAAAAACAACTAGTGAAAACATGAGTGTCATAGCGACAAGCCCTGTTAGAGATAGAAAAAGCATGTAAATCTAGAGGTAGTGATCCCCACTTGGGATAAAACAATCCAAATAGTCGGGTACCACTGAATTAGCAAAAGATGCGCTTAATTGCCTGCCAAGGCTTGATACTTGGACAATGCATAAATCTGCTCATCTATGAGACAACAAACTAAATATGTGTCCAAGTAATGCATAAGTAAATCAAGCATCCAATAGCCTGTTGATAGACAACAACATCAAATGCATCTCTAGCATCATGAAGTCTCAATCATAAAACTATCTCCATAGGAGTGGGAATAGGTTTACAGTCTTCAAGGCCAAAACACTGCAATAATGTGTCAATATATTTTGTTTGACACAAAGCAATTTGGCCATCAACTTGCATAAGCTGAATACCCAAATAATGATGCGAACACCCCAAATATGATATCTCAAATGAGGCAGGCAGATCAGCCTTAAAATCAGCAATATGCTTCTCATGAGGACCAGTGAACATCATGTCATCAACATACACAACAATGATCATAAGCACAGCATTGGCACGCTTAACATATAAGGTGCTCTCAGTTGGACTGTTCTCAAAACCATGTGTAATCAGGTACGCATGTAGTTTTTTCATGCCAAGCACGTGATGCTTGTTTCAAACCATGCAATGCCTTTTTCAATTTGCACACTTAGTTTTCATGCCCTTTCTGCACAAAGCCATGAGGCTCAAAAACATATACTTCTTCATGCAAGTCACCATTCAAAAATGTAGTTTTAATGTCTAACTGATGTACATTCCAACCATGATGAGCTGCAAGTGCATAAATGCTATGAACAGTAGTCATTCGACATGTAGGTGCAAAGGTCTCATCAAAATCAATGCTTATTTCCTTTGCATAACCCTTTGCAACAAGCCTAGTCTTATACTTGTCAATTGTTCCATCAAGCTTACTCTTCAGCTTGTACACCCACTTAGTGCCAATGGCCTTCTTGCCAAGAGGCAAGTCACATAAAGAATAAGTACCATTTTTCATGATAGCATCATATTTTGATTGCATAGTAGCCATCCAATTTTTAGAATTTTGTGCTTCATCAAATGAAACAGGCTCATTCTCATCACAGAGAATGGAGGGAGTCACAACATAGCAATTTGATGCAAGAGAGGCACTATGAGAGCTTGAATGAGTATGATATAACAAAGGTACATATAATTTGCTGTCACACAAAGTCTACACCAACCATTTTGGCATAATTTTTGCCTCCTCAATATCAGTTCTCTCATCAATAGGTGCATCATGTAAATCTACATCACAAATGGAATGACCTACATCATCACATGAAACCTATAAAGGTTGGGAAGTTGCCTCATTAGGCTCAACACTAGACTGTCCACCTATAAAAAGAGGTAGCAAAGTATCATACATGTCTTTGGAGCTAACATATGTCTCCTTAGTACATGAAAGTAATGGCTGAATATCATCTTCCACAAAAACAACATCACAGCTAACCAAAATGAGTTTAGTCTATGGATGATATAGATGATAGCCTTTGCTTTCAGAATTGTACCCAACAAAAAGACATTTCACTTCTTTATCATCCAATTTCTTGCGTTGTTCATGCACTAATGCATATGAAAAACAACCAAAAACACCCAAGTGAGCAGCAAATGGCTTACAACCATGCCAAGCCTCATATGGAGTGATAGACTACAATGCTTTAGTGGGAGACCTATTAAGTACATATGCTGCACACATAACAGCCTCAAGCCAAAAACTATGTGGTAAAGCCTGACTCTTGACCATACACCTCGCCATCTCCATGAGTGAGAAGATGGATCATGACTGCAAACAGTGGTAAATGCCCATTCTTCATTCTGTACAAGATTAGGAGAATCTATTTTGGGTGTAGAGGCCTTTGCAACAACCATTCGAGCCTCTTTCTTCCTTGCTTTTTTAATAGCCAATTTTGGACAAATCTTTATTACATGATCATTTCATTTAGAGTATTTGCAAAACAATTTCTGATTTTCTATTTTCTTCTCTTCTCTGTCTTCCTTCTTCGATTGTGCAAAATTAGCAGATTTTTGGTTACTAGTAGAAGAGCTCCATTTACCTTTGGCCTTCTAACTAGCCAGGAAAGATTGATCTACAACACACATAATGGACCTATTCTGCCTAGATTGATCTTCGTACAACAGAACAATGGCTAACTTCTCAAATGTTAAGGCATTTTGATTGTCTTTCATCATCAAACAAAGAGTAGAAGCAAAATTCTCATATGAACTGGGAAGATCGTTCATAATAGTCTGCACAAGTGAACTGTCAGGTAAGACCATCAGCAAAAATCAACTATTCCTTAAAATCTTTGATCTTTGTTAAAAAACAATCCATGGAATCTCCTTCATTCATGTACTCACTCTCCAACTATTTCCAGAGGTAAGCAACACGAGCCTCATTCCTTGCCTAGTATAAAGTGATAAGTGTATCCCAAGCATCCTTAGCTATTCTGTAAGAGCAAATGTGAGGAATAATGGCATGTCTGATAGACAAGGCTATCAATGCATGTGATTGAACATCTCTGCTGCAACAAACTAGGAATTACGACCACCACATGCTAGAGAGATGACTCTCCTACCAACCATATGCCTGTATATATAGTTGCTCGAATCAATGAGGGCCATAAATATAACTAGAGTCCACAAGTGCATGTGCAATCTTCTCCACTCCTTTTATACCTTCCACTAGAGTCCACTAGTAGTTGTTGTACTCACCTCTTGAGTTAAGTCTCCCTGGACTCAAGCTAACTCACCTTAACTTGAGTTAAAAGGCTCTACAGCTCCTTGGGCAAAACTCTCTCCCCATGCTTCCCATGGGAGCTGAACCCAAGACCTCCTCCTTGACACCCATGAGACTTAACCATTAGGCTAAGTGGATTACTTGAATATGAGAGCACATGAACTTATGCTTGAGTCTATTCTTGAGATCTTTGGTCCTACAAACGAGTGACCAAACAGTGTCCAATTTCAGATCTGTCTGAGTCGACCAGACCCTTAGATCATAGACTTACTTTATTATATTCTTACCCCCCTTGTAAAAGATTTTCGTCCTAAAAAATAGAGCTATATACATACTATAGGAATCCCCCGAGCCTCATGTTCTAAAACTAGAAGAACATGTCTCATCTCTGTGGTGACGTCCCTGTCCAAATGATTCAAAACACTGTCTCATGTTACACTTTGATGAACTGGACAAAGTACAAACTAGTCAAAGAATAATACGGGTGGATCTAAACACATCCGTGACCAATTCACAGTTTCTAGATATGCGATCTAGGCACAAACATATGAACTAGGTGGATTCAAATTACTAGTCTATTTTTAGGCATAACTGGTGCATGGACTTAGTAATAAAGGTGGGATTCTTATCCCTTGCAAGACTTTGAGAACTCTGGATTCATTTGAATTTGCCTTTGAAAACTTGAAGTTTTGGTTGTCCCCAAACATCTAACATGGATGTTTGAGCAATGGTTTACTCCTATCCAACAGTTACTTGATTTTTTTCACTCAGCTAGAGGAATACTTTGTCCTAATGAGTTTAAAAATCTTATGTAAACTGTAAGAGAAAGTTTACCATTTTTTAGTCAACCATACTATAACTTGACCAATTCAAATTCAAAATGAAAATTGTCAAATTTAGGAATCTTTTCTCAAAGACTTGAGTTAAAAGTTCTTGGGAATTTTTAATCTGTTGAGCAATTCCTAAATTCTCTATTCTAGAGTATAGTGATACTCTAGGAAATCATTTATGCTATAACTTGAAGCAAACTCAAATAAATAGGTCCATTTAGACTTATTATCTTTTAAAGATTGAAAAGGTTCTTGTACATAACATCTATCTAGGATGTTTTAATTTAGTTATCTAGTTCTAATCAGCTAACTTTGGTCTTTTGCAAAAGGAATCAGATACCATATCTGAGCCAATTTCAAAAGATTCAAAAAAGTGAAAAGAAATAATTAAAATAGATGACTTAGGACTTTAACTTCTCAAAG
>CM035423.1:181460603-181673103 GCA_020310875.1 Ceratopteris richardii | reverse complement strand
ACACGCCCTCAAAGCTACCTACTGAGCTCAAGAACTAAGCAAGATATCCCCAAGGTAAGCTACGTCAAGACTTTAATATCAAAAACACTATAAAAATGCATTTAAACATGATTAAAGATGCATTCGGTATCGCAAGGTGGGACACAGAGACTTAAGTGGTTTTTTGAGTGAGGCGGAGGGTGAGGAGTGAAGAGGAGTGAGAGAGAAACCAAAGGATGCAAAAATTTTTGTATTTGGAGCTATTTTGGCTGTAGTATCGCGATCGATTGAGTTTTGGTATCGCGATACTAAAATTCCTTAGTATTGCGATACTCGCCGAAGTATGGTATCATCGCATACCAGTTGAGGTATCGCGATACCACTTTTGGTATTGTATCATCAAGTTGGTATCGCGATAGCGATCTGACAGTGGTATCATATCGCGGTCCACTTGGTATCGTATCGTCCCGGTCACAGTGTGGGAGCGAAAGTGACGGCGGGTGGATCAAGCCAACCGCCGATAATATGGCGCATGCCGGATGCTTGGAGCAAACTCAAATAAAGCGAGTACTCAAAGAGTTTATCAATAGCAGGTCACTTGAATCCTATTCATCATTCTCTTAAATGATATTTCAATTTTTAGTGTTACTCATTCATGCAAAATAGGAACATCTAAGAGACATAAAAGTTGTCACTTAAATGAGAGTATAGTAAACAATTTTAGATACAATTACGTTTATACCTAAGACGTTCATGAACTATATCTAGACAAAATATGCTTTTATATAACTCAATGTTCCTTCAACTTGAGATGACGATAGATAGTAATCAATTTATACCTGAATTTTTGAAATGCATTTAATATGTTGTGAACAAATTGCACTAAATCGAATAAAACTAAATTAAATTTACAAAACCTGTAATTGAGTTATAATGAGTAACCCTGAGTATCCGTCTCGTCATGTAATGAACATGATTAGAATAAGAACATTGAAACACAAAAATTCTTCAAGAAACAAAGTTGGAATCTAACAAACTCGCTGGAACAACCAATGTCAAAGAGATTGTTCGTAATCAATTGCCAAATTATATCTTACTATTTTTCTCAAAATAATTCATTTTTCTTAATGTGCTTTATGAACAACAACGAGTCAGAACTGAAGGATATTGAAGGATTTACCAGACTTTACGTTCTCAGCAAAATCCTAAGAGCCGGTAAATCGAAGAATTCAATTGTATTGGTTTGTGAAGAAATCTTCAAGAGGTTTAGTAAGTAGCCTCTGATGCAAAAACGGTCGATCTTTGTCAGCAATATCTTCTTCAGCGCAGATGCAATAGTGTTTAGCAACCATCAGTCCAAGGTGCAATTGAGATGAAATTCAGAGCGCAAGATATATATATATATATATATATATATATATATATATATATATATATATATTCAGCTGTATAAGATAAGCTGCATAGCCCAATGATCTTGTTCAAAAACCATAAGTTCTCTGGAACTGCTTGCTGCCACCGATAGATTACTCGCGATCCGGCAATCATGAGAGCTCTATTTAGCATATATATTCAGCATATAGTAAACAATGGATTGGCCTCCACACATCAGATGAAGCCGCCAAAGATGCATGAGTACGCAGCACCTCTCCCTTCTCTGTCGATTTCTGTCGGTAGCATGACATGTCAGGAATCGAAGCCTGAGTAGAGCATTAGCGCTTCAGCACAGAAATATGCACGGCACGAAATATAATTTGGAGCCGCATCAGGAATCGAAGGTTGTTCTCCTATCACGTGCTTAATCAATTGCTTCCGTATCTGCTGATCAAACTCTGTCTACCTATTCTCCCCTTGAACGATGGGACCTCCAGATGTCAGATAATGCCCCCTGATTTTCTCCCCCACCGTTTCTTTTGTAGCGACGCCTCCTTTGTGTGTGCGTTTGCCGATGGCTGCCCATATCTTCACTCAGTTTTTTCATGCAAAACTATTCCAAAGATGGCCCCAATTATCTCCTTTCCATGCGTGGACTAGAAGACTACCCGTTTCCATGTAGAGTTGATCGTCACCTTCTATCTCCCAATAGCTCCACTAGCCACTAGCCACTGACATAACATGAGTTAGCTATCCACCTTGGATTCCTGTTTCTCGGCCATTGCCCTCCTCATCCCCTTTTTGTCCTTTTTCAACCGTACGCACCTGTTTCCTCTTTTTTGCATGTTAGCCAACACCCATTGACTCTCATACAAGACTTCCTATTCACTTTCTCATTCTGATCCACCAACTTGAGTTGCTCTAATGGTAATCATTTTTTAGAATTGTAACATATGTACTATAAATCCTCCACAAATGTGTGCCATGTCACCTATGGTTCAGCATATAGCTTTTCACACATTCGAAAGAAATTCACACTTCTAAAATGTTGCTCCTCTATACAACCTCGGAATATGTATTGCACCTTTGTCAATTAAGTAGCTTAGTGCTATCTTTCTTTTCATCGGAAACCTCCATGAATGCCTGTGTGATTGCTTCGAATAACGTTTTGTTTTGGTGCAACTAAAGGTATGAGTAGAGATGAGAATCTCTACGACAATGGTATCGTATCGTCGACCGAGCGGTATCGTATCACGCACAAATCCAGTATTGTATGGTTACCTCTCTTGGTATCGTATCTTGTGGAATGGGAGTATCGTATTGCGCAAAACTCAAGTATCGTATCGTGCATTGTTGCGGTATCATATCGCGACGGTGCACCAGTATCGTATCGTGACGATACCTAGTATCGTATCATGAATAATCTTAGTATCATATCGTTGAAATTCTAGTATCGTATCGTGCACTGCAGCAGTATCGTATCGTGCATTCAGGTGGTATCGTGTCGTCTGAGCACATAGTATCGTATCATGTAGAGTAGTGGTATCGTATCGTGTGAAAAGCAGTATCGTATCGCTCGATTCTCTGGTATCGTATCGTCGACTATCCGAGTATCGTATCATCACCTGTAGTGGTATCATATCATCGATAAACTGGTATCGCCTAGGGTAGTATCGCCATAGTGGTATCATCCAAAACACTCTGAGCATTTTTAAGGGCAAAATTGAGGTGTTTGAGGAGCCAATTAGGGAGAGAATTAGAGCCCAAAATAGCCCTAGGAGGGTGGATGAACTTGAGGTCAGGAACGGTGCTAAGTAGCCAGAGAAGTGTTATATCATCAGGTGTGCCTCACGCTTACCCTTATAATAGGCAGCCCCATCAAGGAACCGCCTTGTATTGCGACATAGAACAAAAATACACCAACCACACCACGGAGAATTGCCCATTCAATAGGTAGACACGACCTTTAAACCCACCTCAGCATCGGCCATATGGATACCCACCTAGAGAGCCAGGCAGGGAGATCCCCAGGTATAATCCCTATCCAGCACCACTAGGAGTACCTAGGCCATATGAGCAAGGATAATATACACAACCCTAGCAAGTGTTAGGACCACAACGGCCACTCCCTCAACATGTAGTAGCTGTCAAGTATGCCCAACTAGAGGAAAACGTAGAAAGAGCCATAGTGCCAGCATCACCAATAACCAATGTAGAATCAACGAACCCAGGATACGAGCAATCCCAAGGAGAGTACTATTCCTATGATGCTAGTATAATGGAGTACGAGAAAGCTTATGACTCGCAATACTATGGATACGAAGGTTATGACAATGTCTATGGACCAGAGGTGGCGATATTAATGTACACCGCACCTAAAGCACCAGCGCCCCTAAGACCACCGATCAGACCACCAGTACCGATAGGACCATGTTATAGATGCAGAGGAGATCACTTTATCAGAGAATGCACTCAGCCATACAACCCACCACCTCCTAGGACATGGGAAGGATATTGCAGTGATTGTGGAAAGGAACATCTCTTTAGGGATTGCCCAAAAAATCCCAATAAGGCTCAGGACACTGCAACTATTAATGTGATCGAAGTGATAGAAGCATCGAGAAGTGATAAGGAATACACCGTACCATTAAAGGCCATTACACGAGCACGAATGAAAGAATTAGAAGGAAAACGAGCAGACTTTGAGCAAGAAAATAGTAAAACTGTAGAACCCAGAATACAAATAGTGGAAGATTCAGAAGACCCACGCGAGAGTACCCAAACAATGAAAGGCCAAAAGTGGAAGGAAAGGAGAGAAAAACTCAAGGAAAAGTGGATGAAAAACAAAAACAAGGAAGATAAGAAGCAAACGTGCAACAATAAGAAATCTAAGGAACTTGAAGTTCAGGAAGAAATTGCTCTTGCACCACAGATTCAAGAGGCAAAAAAACCAGGGTCAATTCTAGCCGACCCTAAGCTAGACAATTTAGACATGTGGTTGAAAGCTTACCAAGCTAGAATCAAGAACGGACCAAATGTAGAGCAGCATGAAAAGCTTTACCCACGAGGGGAGTTAGAAAAGGAGAGGCTAGCGATATGTAGAAAACTCATAGAGGTAGCTCAGGCCACCCTAGAGAAGACTATCCCAACTCTCCCCGAGACAAGAATATCGGAGGATCAATACACTTATTGTATCAAAGCCAAGGACAAGAAACCAAAAGAGAAGAATGATGAGCCAGAACTACTGAAAACCCAAGACAAATCTATGTCCACAGTCTCGGACTTAGAGGCTGACGTGCCAAAAGAATTGTGGAATAGAATTCGAGAAGATCAATGGAAAAGGAATGGAGTTGCAAAACCTACTTTTGAGGAGTTAGATGTGTAAGATTATCAACCAACACCTAACATGGAAGAAATATATGAGGAAGTTTCTAGACTAGACAAAAATAGGGAGGAGGCCCACAGTATTTCTACCCTGCCAAACTACACGGGAGAATACGAAAAAGAATCCATAATCTTCTGTGCACCCACAGTACGGGGAAAAGGAAAGGGAAACTCAGATAAGAATGCACACAATCTAACAGAACTTAAAAGACCAAAGTACAATGCCAATTGACTGTGGAAGAACTACTTCGTGTTAAACCACAATTATGTAGGACAACTGGAGTTAGAGCGGGAGAAGAACGAAAAAGAAAGCAAGGGAAATGAGAACCCATATAAGGTACAAATCCCAATGAATAAGGTTGGAGAATTTAGCGAAGGAGATGAGGCTAACACATGTCTGCCTGTCACGTACAATGGATACATGACCAAGGCCATACTAGACATAGGGGCAGGAGTAGGTATTGCTACCAAAGAGATTTGGGAGAAATGGGGAAAGCCTGCCCTACGACCCATTCATATGAAGCTTCAATTAGCAGATGGCCATGTTGAGAAACCATTGGGAATATTGGAAAAGATCAACTTAAGTACCTGTGGAGTTGAATTTGAGCATACGTTAGCTATCTGTCAATTTGGAAAGGCCAACAATTATGAGATGATATTAGGACGACCCTTCATGAGACAACTACGAGTAGTGCAAGATTGGGAATGAGACTCTTTATACCTCCAACATCAAGGAAACACTACCAAGATAAACTTGCATACCTTCCCATATCGAGATGTGCCTCCACTACAATGGAACCCCATACACAAGGAGGAAGATGATTTGTCTATCCATATTGCTGGATTGAGCGATCAATCATGGATGCATGAGGATGCCCAATTATGGATGTGTAAAGAAGCCAAGAAAGAGGATAACAAGATGCAGTTGTGGCCCATAGGACATCCGAATTATCGACCCATAGAGGACCCGATGTACATGGCTCAACTTTTCCCGGATGAAGCATTCGAACCGCACGGTTGGATGGATATCCTAGCAACCTTAGATGTATGTGTGAATGAAGAAGTCTTGACAATGAATGAATGTGTGGATGAAGAAGGCTACGACGTAAATTTGTACATGGTAGTCCTGCAGGAGGTTGAAGCGGGAGAAATATTGGAAAAAGAATGGAAAGAAGAATACGAGAGCATAGAAATGGAACCGGAGTTTGATTCAGAGGAACTCTATCTAAAAGCCATTCAAGCAGAAGACCAGTGTGGAACAACAAAAGTGTTGGCAATAGAAGCAGCCCCTATGGTACCCCATCAAGAGGGAAACATGTGTAAGACCAGACCAACCCTCGATCTTTTTGAGGTACCAAAGCACTTCAAAAGGTATGAAGTAGAAGAAAGAAAAATTGCTATTCAGATGCCTAAGAGAGAGGCAAGAGAAGGAGAGGCATACGACAACAAGGAACAAACGAAAAAAATCATAGTGATTGTAGAGGATGGAGAAGAAAGATGTACATACATAGGAAAAGATGTTTCAACAGAGGAGGAAGAAGAATTGATACGGTTGATCAGAGAATATCGAGATTGTAGCTCAGTGATTGTTGGTGCATATCAATCACCAATTGAAGATTTGGAGTGAAGAAAATGGATACATTCACAAGAGTGAAGGACATGTACACATATGTACATTAGTTATAACATAGGTTACATATACTTATGTTTTGATGAGAGTTTGTACATAGATGTCTATAAATACTTTTGGAAAAATGTCGGGCATAGAGAGAGCAGAAGAGAGAAGACAAAGAGAGACCATGTATGAGCATAGGAATAGAGAAATTAGTGATTGTAAATGTCAATAGACTGATGAGAAAGTAGTTGAAGTCTCTCTCACTTTTCAGTTGTAGTCTTCTCCTGAAATGAAGGAAATGTTGCGCCCGATGTTTCTGCGTCTACTCCGTCTGTGGTAGATCATTTGTGAAATCCTTTTGAGGATATCTAAGTTGTTAGTTAATGAGTCTGTGGTTTGAATTTTAGAGTCTAATTGTAAACAGGTGAAGAGAATTGCTGATAGGAACATTCACATGTATTGAGTGTTCACAGCTCTCTGAAACAGGCGCACATTTCGAGTCCAAAGAAATGAGTAGTGCTCAGTGCACAGTGTAAAGTTTTACACATATGATAGCTTAAAATCTAAGTTGAGAGATAAGCTATCTTCAGTCAAAAGGATTTGGCAAAACGGGTTCGACATTGTGAGAACCAAAGTTAAGAAGTTAGGGGTGTAGAATCGACTGTTCTGAGTAACAGTTTCTGACATAGGTAACTTGTGAAATTGATTTCTCAAGTTATACTATAGCTTTTGAAGTAATTTAACTTGGAGGTGATGCGCAATCCCTAGGAGATGATTCGTACAAAGTTTCATCAAAAACTTTACATGTTTGATAAGTCAATGTGAAGAAATTCTGCAGCAGACTTTTCTGTGTTTCACTTTCTTCACAGATTTTCTTAATTTTGAGAATTTGGAGATTGGACCTATAATTTAGTGAAGGTTTTGACTTACTCTTGATATAGAGGTGTTCTAAACTCAAGAGTAGGTTGTTCTTTTGGAGATTAACACTCTCTATCAGTGGTATCAGAGCAGGAGACATCAAATCAAGGAAAGGAAGGTCCCGACTGCTGCAGGTTCAAGAAGTTCAACATTTGAAGAGCTAAGAAGTGAAAGCTTGGAGTCAAAAGCCTAAGGAGAAGATTACTCGACATCAAGAAAGGCAAAAGGAGCCTAATTCGAAGTAAAGGTACATACATTGCTTGTAAAGCTTGAAGTTTTCAATACACAGGTGGAAACAAGATGGGAGATGCTCTACAGATAGAGAAATTGGATAGAGAAAACTATCCTGCATGGTCAATGAGGATGGAAGCTCATCTTATGAGCAAAGATTTAATTGGTTACATCACAGGAGAAGAAGAGAAGCCAGAGTTCAGAGATCCTAGTGTTCCAACTAGGGAAGAGTTAGCAGATTTGAAAAATTGGATGAAGAAAGATGCTCAAGCTAGGAGCATTATCTATATGGGAGTCAATGATTACTTGTTACCTCACATTAGAGGTCTTGAAAGTGCAACTGACATATGGAATGCTTTGGAGGAGCATTTTCAGAACACTACAAAGTCAAGGAAGGCATCCTTATGGGCAGAGTTTACTACCTTCAAGAAGAAGGCCTCTCAGTCCATCTCAGATTATGTGACAAGGATGAAAGATATTGCAGATGCTTTAGGAGCTGTTGATGAAGACATTGAGGAAGATAAATTGGTAAGGCAAATCCTTACAGGGTTGAGAGGTGATGACAAATGGAAGCCATTTATTTTGTCTACAGAACTATCACTTGATCATTTCACTCCTGATTTAAATCAATTGTTAGGTCATATGCTAACATTTGAGCAGGATGTTAAAGGAGATGGTGAAAAGAGTACAGGACATGCAATGTACTCAAAGGACAAGAAGAAGAATAGCAAAGGAAAACAACAAGCAGGTGAAGATGAAGGAACAACTACTCAAGCCAACTTCCTAAGAGGAAGAGGAGGTGGCAAAGGTAGAGGAAGAGGCAGGAACAATAAAGATGGAGGCAAAGCTTGCTGGATTTGTGGTAAGACAAATCACTTAGCTAATGATTGTTGGCACAATACTCAGAATAATAATGGATATAGTCAAAATTATAATGCAAGAGGAAGAGGTGGCAGAAATCAAAGAGGTAATTACAGAGGTAGAGGTGGAAGGAATTACTTTGGAAGAAATGCAGGTAGAGGATTCCAAAGTCAACAATACAACAACACCTACTACAATTATGCTTCAGATCAAAAGGAAGATTCAACACTGATAATGAATGCAACTTGTGAAAGGCAGAGTGAAGATCAAAGAGTCTTCTACATGACTCAGGATGTAGCAATCACCTGAGTGGTAACATATCTTTGATGACTGATTTGGAAAGTAAAGTTTTTAATCATGTTGTTCAAACAGGTGACAACACAAAGCACAATGTGAAGTCAATAGGATCAGTGAAGGCCAAGGATGGAAGCACCTTATTGAGTAAGGTCTTGTATGTTCCTACAATCCCTAAGAATTTGATAAGTGTAGGTCAAATTGTTGAAAAGGGATATGAAGTAAGGTTCACTAATGATGGAGTATATGTGGAAGACCCTAGCCAAGGGTATAAACAGATTGTTTCAGGAAAAAAGGAAGGAAGATTATTTACATTGAAGATTCAAGGTAACATTGGTCATGCTATGTTCACATATGGAGGACATAAGATCTCTGAGTTAGATCTTTGGCACAAGAGACTTGGACATTTCAATGAAAGAGGTATTAAAGATATGGTTAACAATGGTTCAGTGCTTGGATTGCCTAATGTTGCAGGTCAACATATGACATACAAATGTGAAGCATGTCAATTAGGTAAGGCTCATAAACATTCCTATTCCAAGCATGGTTTTATGCACTCAGAGAAACTTGAGTTGGTACACACAGATGTGTGGGGACCATCAAAAGATTTCAGTATAAATGGATCAAGGTATTATGTGATTTATGTTGATGATGCTACTAGGTGGATCACTATCTATGTGATCAAAGATAAGTCAGAAGTGTTTAATACATTTAAACACTATCATGCATATGGAGAAAGAATTACAGGACATAAGTTGAAGAGACTAAGGTCAGATGGAGGGGGAGAGTATTTCTCAAATGAGTTCAGTGATTACTTATGGAATGCAGGTATAAAAAGGGAAATTACTTGCAGGTACTCTCCTCAACAAAATGGTGTTGCAGAAAGGAGAAATAGAACTCTTGTTGAATTTGCAAGATCCATGATGAAGGAGAAAAATTGCCCTAATTATTTGTGGGCTGAGGCTGTAAATACAGCCACTTATTTGGTCAATAGGTTACCATGTAAAGCCTTGCAGGGTATGACACCATATGAGGCTTGGTGGGGTAAAAGAACTACCTTGGATCATTGCAGAGTATTTGGGTGTGTGGCATATGCATATGTGCCATCACAATTAAGACACAAGTTGGAACCCAAAGCTGAAAAGTATGTTTTCATTGGCTATGATGACAAGCAGATGGGCTATAGATTGTGGAGTCCATCAACAAAACAATTTATGGTTTCTAAGGATGTTACATTTGATGAACAAAGCACTTGGTATGCAGGTACAATCAATATCAATACAGGTGATGAAGAAGAAGTGAGTCAAAGGAAAGGTAAATCAAAAGTTCAAATATTTGATGAGCAAGAGAATAATGAAGTGCAGGTTGAGGTGGAAGAGACACCAAGATTTGATCCTGAATGTGAAGAGCCAGAAACCTCAAGGAGTGGAGAACTCAGAAGGTCAACAAGAAATAGGTGGCAACCTACAAGGTATAGTTATGATACTTCATTTCTAGCCACAAAAGATTATGCTTATATGGTGAATACAGATGAAGACCCTTCTACATATGAAGAGGCAAAAGGTAAGGAAAAATGGGAGAGTGCTATGCAGGAAGAATATGATGCACTATTGGAGAATCAAACATGGGATTTGGTTCCTAAACCAAATAGTCAGAAGATTATTGGATGCAAGTGGGTCTACAAGACAAAAAGGTTTGCAGATGGAAGTGTGTCTAGATACAAGGCTAGACTTGTTGTCAAAGGCTTTGCTCAGACATATGGTATTGATTATGATGAGACATATAGTCCTGTGGCAAAAATGACAACCATAAGGACACTTATTGCTATTGCTGCATGTAAAGGTTGGAAGCTATGTCAACTTGATGTGAAGAATGCTTTTTTGAATGGTTACATTTCAGATGATGTATTCATGGAGCAACCTCAAGGGTTCAAAGATAAAAGGTATCCAGATCATGTGTGCAAGCTCAAGAGAGCTTTGTATGGCTTGAAGCAGGCCCCAAGGGCATGGAACTATAGACTTGTGAAGTTCCTAGAAGAACTTGGTTTTCAGGTGTCTAAAGCAGATAGTAGCTTGCTTGTCAAGGCAAGTGAAAATGGTTTCATATACATGTGCATATATGTTGATGATATAATTCTTACAGGTACAGATGAAGAAGGAATACAAAAGCTTAAGAGGCAAATGGAAAAGGAGTTTAAGATAAGTGACTTGGGAGACTTGTCATACTTCTTGGGCATGGAGATTACATATACTCAACATGGAGTATTTGTGACCCAAGAAAGGTATTTGAAGAACTTGTTAATCAAGTTTAAAATGGATGATTGCAGGGTAGCACCTACACCAATGGAGGTGAATCACAAATTGAGTAAGTATGGAGGTGAAGAATTCAAGGACATGAGACAATATCAGAGTTTGGTTGGTAGCCTTATCTATGCTACTCTAACTAGACCTGATTTATCATATGCAGTAGGAGTTTTGTCTCAATTTATGCATTGCCCAAGGAAAGAACATTGGATTGCAGGACAAAGGGTGTTGAGGTACATTAAGGGTACACTCAATGAAGGTTTGTATTATGGGTTTACCTCAGATACAAATGTCAAAATTTATAGTGATGCAGATTGGGCAGGTAATCCAGATGATAGAAGATCTACATTTGGGTACATGTGTTATGTGGGAGATAAACTTATCTCATGGTGTTCTAAGAAGCAACATACAGTTGCTTTATCTTCTACAGAAGCAGAGTATAAAGGCATGGTTGAAGCTGCAAAAGAAGTAATTTGGGTCAAGACATTGATGAAGAGTCTTGATATTATGCATGGGGTACCAATCATATATGGAGATAACATGAGTTCATTGTATTTAGCTGCTAATCCTGTTTTTCATGCCAGGACCAAACACATTGAGATTCAGTATCACTTTCTAAGAGAGAAAGTGATGGATAAGGAGATTGAAGTCATACATACTTCAACAAAGGATCAGATAGCTGATATGCTTACAAAGAGCTTGGATGGACCAAAGCTACAGAAGTTTAAGGACATGGCAGGTATAAAGAAGAAAGGAGAAACCTCAATTGATGATTGAGGGGGAGCTGTTGGTGCATATCAATCACCAATTGAAGATTTGGAGTGAAGAAAATGGATACATTCACAAGAGTGAAGGACATGTACACATATGTACATTAGTTATAACATAGGTTACATATACTTATGTTTTGATGAGAGTTTGTACATAGATGTCTATAAATACTTTTGGAAAAATGTCGGGCATAGAGAGAGCAGAAGAGAGAAGACAAAGAGAGACCATGTATGAGCATAGGAATAGAGAAATTAGTGATTGTAAATGTCAATAGACTGATGAGAAAGTAGTTGAAGTCTCTCTCACTTTTCAGTTGTAGTCTTCTCCTGAAATGAAGGAAATGTTGCGCCCGATGTTTCTGCGTCTACTCCGTCTGTGGTAGATCATTTGTGAAATCCTTTTGAGGATATCTAAGTTGTTAGTTAATGAGTCTGTGGTTTGAATTTTAGAGTCTAATTGTAAACAGGTGAAGAGAATTGCTGATAGGAACATTCACATGTATTGAGTGTTCACAGCTCTCTGAAACAGGCGCACATTTCGAGTCCAAAGAAATGAGTAGTGCTCAGTGCACAGTGTAAAGTTTTACACATATGATAGCTTAAAATCTAAGTTGAGAGATAAGCTATCTTCAGTCAAAAGGATTTGGCAAAACGGGTTCGACATTGTGAGAACCAAAGTTAAGAAGTTAGGGGTGTAGAATCGACTGTTCTGAGTAACAGTTTCTGACATAGGTAACTTGTGAAATTGATTTCTCAAGTTATACTATAGCTTTTGAAGTAATTTAACTTGGAGGTGATGCGCAATCCCTAGGAGATGATTCGTACAAAGTTTCATCAAAAACTTTACATGTTTGATAAGTCAATGTGAAGAAATTCTGCAGCAGACTTTTCTGTGTTTCACTTTCTTCACAGATTTTCTTAATTTTGAGAATTTGGAGATTGGACCTATAATTTAGTGAAGGTTTTGACTTACTCTTGATATAGAGGTGTTCTAAACTCAAGAGTAGGTTGTTCTTTTGGAGATTAACACTCTCCATCAGTGATGAGTAGCACCTCCTTTAATGTCAATCGGGGAAGACATGAGGATGGTATGAAGACCTCAAACAAGTGATGGCACAAGTGTGTGAGTGAGAAGCACACAAACATGCACACACATACACACACACACGCACACATGGCAAGACAAAGAGAGAAATAATGGAGTTCTTTAGATTACTCAAAAAGTCTCATACAAGTTCAAATCCACAACAAGCTAACCTCAAAAATGAGCTCTCTAGCTCTCTTTATAGTTTTTGACTAGCTGTGGTCTTGTCCAGACCTAGTGTCCGGCCTAGTTAAAAATTAGGTTCTATGACTATTTTGGGGGCTCAAACGAGCTATGAAAATTATGAAAATTGGTGCATAAATACTACTAACACTCCTCAAGCTCAAGGACTCCTCAGCTTGTAAAAAATGGAGTAGGAATAATCAAAAATGATATTTACAATGGTGTGGAGTGACTAAAATCACTATTTTGGAAATATTAATTCATGAAAAATGATAGGCCTATTTGCTAGATCTCCATTGACTGCTTTGCCTACTTGGCCCTTCTCATTGGCTTCCTTGTCTTGTAAGTCCTTGATTGCCTTGATCACTGCCAACACTTCCCCATCTCTCACGTCTGTCGTCTCTGACAAACCCTTGTTGAGCGGACCGTTGGATGTAGTATTCCACAACATTTGTCGCTAGGTGGTGTTTTGCTAACCTCATTCCTTTGGCCAAATCTGTGAGTAGGGCATCCCAATCTATTGACCCAGGTACCTCCGGATGTGGCATATGTAGCTTCTCTGAGTGTAGAGCTTGTTCTACAACAAATAGATGTAATAGATGAGATGGTGTAGGTATGAATATCTCTGAATGATATTTTCCAAAACCCTATGATAAAAATTTCTTCAAACGTTTGTTTGAAGCAGGTTGGGAGATACTTGATACAAGCATGCCACGCATATACAACATTGATGGATGGTGTGGTGCTCATATCATAAACAAGATCTTGGTTGCCTTCATTGAATCCGAGAGCCAAAAGGTGAGGTTCTTTGACATTTCTAAAGGTCCGGAATGTAACCAGAATTAGATCAAATATTTTGAGGCACATATGTGTCATGATGTCTGGTACATTCTTGAATCTCATCCCCCAATGCCAAATGGTTGAAATCATGTATGCGACCGTGAATTGGCCACAAGGTGGTGCCAAGTATACATAGTTTAACCATTTGTCACATCCTTTAACTATCAAAACTATTTTGGTGTACTCGGGCCATGATCTTCATCGAAAGACAAGGCAGTAGCAAGGGTTATACTTGATGTATAAGGGCATATTATTCCAAGTGCTCACCATCTCGGGGTATGTTTCTAGTAGGTGTATCCTCCATGTAGGTTGAAAAATATTACCGTGCGTTGCACTTTCAGGGATGTCATCTAGTGCAAATTGTGTTTGTGAGGTTGGTTCTTTCATTGTGCGCTGCTTTATCTCAACATTATAATCTGCCATTAATACATAGAATGAAACATACAAATCATCTGAAATGCCAATCCACCGATGATGGGTAGGTTTTTGAAGTAGTCCGATTTGATGACCTCTTCTAGTTTGGACATACTGTATCTGCACTGCAACTTTATCATCATGGGTTGGACCAACCTTTTCTAATTTTTGCATCCATTCTGGATCTTCAATCTCAAATGTGTCCATTCCGTCCTCTGTTTGCTTACCCCTTGGTACAAGCATGGGTACATAAGGGTCCTCAAAAGTCTCCTCAAATTCAATTGGAACCAAGTCCTCCGACTCCAGCTCCATGAGGGGAGAAGGTTGACACTCATATTAAAGAATTCTATTTTGTAGTTCTTCCAGTTGTGCTCTCAGTTCTACGACCTCTTCGGATGTGTCAGCTCTGGCTGTTACTTCTTTTGGTGACTCTCGCTGAATGGCCAATTGCTTTCGTAGGTCATCTCGCTCTTTTTCTAAGGCAGCATGTGCTTCTAGGAGGCTGGCATGTGTGTCCAAAACGATGTGCATGTTTGCCGATGGGATGGACTTGAAGCGCTCCGAGTCGATTTCCTATGGTGATCCCTCCATTGCTCCTTCTAGGTTTTCTTCATTCTGTTTCTGCAATCTTTTATTTTCTTCTAGTGCTGCATACATGTGTTTTTGTAGTAATGCGAGATTACGTCGAAGCTTGACATTATTTGTTATTTGGACCGGTAGCATGTCGTCGAGTTTTTGTTTTTCCTCTATATCTGGTTGGGGGGGGATTGGCCACTAATTGATCATGTTGTGCATGTAAGGTATCATACTGCTATTGTAGTAGCCTCTTGTCCTTCTCCAAGTTGATGAATCTTTCTTGTAGCATTTCATGGGTTCTGAATAGGTTCGTATGTTGAGCATCTAAATATTGGTAATGATGTTGTAATTGAGACATACATTGGTACAAAGTATTGAATACATTATTGACAGGAGTGGATGTTGGGAAGGTGTTGAATGAAGGAGGGTAGGGAAAAGGGAAAGGGAGTGTGTATGTTGTGCTTGAGAATGGTGAAGTGGGTGGGGGGGAATGGGAGATTGTGGGAATATGGGGGGAGGGAGACATGCGGAAGTGGGTGATATGTCCATGAAGTCATATGTGGATGCAATCATGGGAGTTATTGTGTACATGGGAATGGTAGGTGTGGTGATGGTCGTGAAGGTGTATAGTGGTGTGTGCAGTTGTGCATATGGATCACCGAGAAGTGTGACAGGGGGGATGGGGTTTTCAGTGACTACCATTAGACTTACAGTGTCCGAAGTGGCAGTTACAATGGTGGTGGTTTTAGGTTGTGCGGATTGTGAAGGTTGACTCACAGTTTGTGTTTCGCTATGGGAAGTAGAGTCTATGGTTGTAATAGTGATGGTAGGAGGTGAAGGTGGTGGAGTTGGAGGGGAGGGTGGTAATGGTGGTGATGGGGTTGCACTTGAGGTATGGGCTTCATCAGTGTGATGAATGGGGTAAGCTGTGCCAGTGGTTGTGGAGGTGGTGCCTTGTGGTTCTAATACCTAGATATTTATCTATTTCCCTGGTCTAGGGGGACGTCTCTCGTGCCATCGCTCAAATCTCCTTGAGTGTGCAAGGGTAGTGTGTACGGTTTCTGGTACTTCTAGTGCATCAGCTGGCATGTCGAGGGTATCCCTGTATTGATCATTCACACCTTCATCTTCAAGTATCTGGTTCATCAAAGCCTTTCCTGTTGCCAGAGATAGTCTTTGTTGTTCCTGAACCAGGTTTATAGTATCATATAGTCTTTTTAGTTGCTTTGTATAGGCTGGCGCTCCCGCAAGTTCAGGTAGAATGAGTTGCTCATATTCTTGCTCCCCTTCGTCGGAGGGTCCTTCCTGTTCATCATCTTCTTCCTCTCCCACAGTCTCCTCCTCATCTTCATCTACTTCGACAACTTTTGGTTGGGTTGGGTGAGGCTGGTCCGTGACAGTTTGTTGCCCACTTAATTGCTCTGCTTCAACTTCCAAATTCGTTGCATTAATTATTCTTGCTACTTCTTCATCAATTAGATCCTCCAACGTAAAGCCATGAGGGAACTCTAAATCAGTGGGTATCGGCGGAAACACCACATTAGGTCCTTCCGCACTGTGCCATGGTAATCTGATGGTGAAGGGTTGCACTCACCCTGGGAGTCGTGGAGTTGTGGCCGGTGTTAGTGTAGAACCTCGGGCATGTGCACAGGGCATCTGAACAACTCCCCTCATTTTCTTGGATGGAGGCCCTACGACTGATACTCTTTGTTGAACTTCTTGCACCCTAGTGCACACAAGTGCCCTTTGAATTGGCACATCGTATGCCAAGCACCGATAAACGATTCTTGTAAGTGCACAACATCCATAGAGCACTGATTTCTGTTTCTTGTACCAATGTTGGTGCGCCAGGTGGATCTGGTCAATGATCCAATGTGGTATGTTAATTGTCAGATTGAAGGCATCTGCTAAGTATAGACTGAACCAAATCTTCTTGGTGGCATCATGAACCTTTCTTGAGTAGGGAATGCAAAGTGTTGCATACACATTCGGAGGTGAATGGCAATAGTTGGTGTCATTGCCACCATATCCTTCAATTTAGTCAAGTTTCTATTCTTCATTTTTTTCGAAATCATCGTCTCTTTCTCTGTAGGGATGTGCATACCTTTCATCTCTAGAGCTTCTCTTACTAAATTGTTCGTCAATTTGAACCACTTCAGTTCATTACCTCTTGTAAGAGACAGAAGTAAAAATGTGATGGACCCTTTCTTCTCTTTACTGGGAGTGAGGGTGCTAATCAAGTATGAACACCTTAGGAAGTCTGGCTTGGGTAACTGAGCTTTGAAGTAATCATATAGTCCAGCCATCTTCCATAGTGGTTGCAATCCTTCACTCTTTTGAAGCCTCTCAAACTCACATGTAAAGAAGTGATACAGGCCCCAGCATCCATTGAACTCTATCTCAGCCTCCCACAAATAGGTGCCTTCTCCAAGGGGCCCTACAACTTCACTGAACCAATGGGAGGTTTTGCTTACTGGCGATGTGTGCCTTTGAGGGGGATTCTGAATAGGTATGACATGTAATGCCCTCAATGCCTGTGGTCTTTCCTTCAACTCCTCCTCAATAGGGAGACTTTCAATGTCCACTATCTGAGGACTGGTGCCTGCCAGGGAGCTCGTTCTGCAGCCTCAGCCATATTGAGGAAATTGGTCGCCGGTTCTGTGAGAATATATAAATGAATGTTAACATTGCAAATGGACACAAACCGGTCATGTGTCCCTGTTACAACATTAACATGATGTTAGTCAGTTAGTCAGTGCTCGTGTGGTTGTGAGTGCTCGTGTGGTTAGCAGATGCAGGGTTCCTATGTGCTATTTGGGGTGGTGGGGTGCAGTGTGGATACAGTTAGTAAGCGGAGGTGGCTTTACAATGGGATCAGGTGGTTTGTTACAAGGTTTGGGCTGCCAAACACAGTGGGTGGCTTTGTTTGTTGATTTTGTGTAAACTTTGGTGGGCTTCATAAGAATGTCTGTTTGTAAATGAGACTTTTTAGGGACCCATTTACAAGTGATTCTACTCGTGCTCAGGGACAAATATGTGTTTGTGCGTGTCGGATAAGAGTGGATATCCGCTATCTAAGTGCATGTATCATGTTGTACATGGTGTGGTTTATGTGTGGCTATTTGAGCCCGCAAACAAGCCTTAGGCACCCAAATTTGTCTTGATTGTGGGTCAGCCTTCATTGACTTCTTGGGTACCCAGATAGATTTTGCTTTCGTAGAAGAATTTTTGAAAGACTTCTTATTAGTTTCTTGTCATTTGTCACTAATAGGAAGTTGAGCTAGTGTTTGTGGCTTGACCGCAACAGGATGCTCACCTTTCCGTACTCATACTTGTTTCAAGGGCTGAGACACCTTGCTTCATACTTTCCTTTGGCTTTGAGCATAGGTCATCTACTTCTTCTGCATTTGGTGCTCCTTTGGTTGTCGTGTCTCTACCACTTTTGGAAAAGAAGGGAGTTCCGTCGTATCCTTGACTTCTTTGTTGAGAAAAACATCCCTCTGCATCACATAGTTTTGGACAAGAATAGCATCGTCATCTTCATGTGTACTCCTAGAAGGACAAGGAGTGTGTGCCTTTCCTAGTTCCTTGAGTGCTTCATTTTCTAACTCAACTGTAATGCGGTTCTGATTTACCCAGACCTGAAGAAGTCCACTTCTTAGGTTTAGGTTGACTGCATGATCATAGATCTAGTCTTGACCCAAGACAAGAGGCTCAGTGAGGTCCTCGTCTTGACACACTAACACCTTAACTATCATAAGAACATCTTGAATGTAGAGGGGAAGTTCCACCTCGCCCATGCAAGGGGTTTCTACTCCTCCCAATCCTATGAGGTATGCTTCTATCGGATTGAATTTTAATCTCAATTCTTGACAGTAAGAGAGTCTAATCGCACTAGTGGCCGCACCTGAGTCAATCAAGGCCCGTACAGTCCTTGCACTATTTCGTTGTCCTACCTCTAAGGTCACAAAGGGGCGTCGGACAATTATTCTATTGGAACTTGCACTTGAGACTTTGCAAATAGCCATGTGATATCCTGGAGCCCCATAGGCATCGGTCCTAGGCTGATCTCTACCCTCTCTTCTCAATTTGATTCTTCGGATGCATTCCAATGCTTCTGCTTGTGCTTCCTCTAAAATTTGTTTTTCTTCTTCCTTACGTTTCTTTGCAGTATTGAGTTGATTTAACATCTCCTCTGTGAGGGGTTCTTGATATAGTTTGACTCTGCATCCGCTAATGTAACTAGGGAGAACGTCACCTTCTAGTGTAGCTAGTTGAACTGCTCCACTTGTTGAGATTCGATTGATAATCATTGGTCCATAGCCCCTCTTCTCTAATTTCCACGCATGCTGCTTCAAAGTATAAACTAAAACTAGGTCTCCTGCTTTCAAGCCCTTATCCTTCACATGCGCATCAAAATATGCCTTTTGTCTTTTCCTGGCTGCATAAATTCCTGCGGCAGCTCTCAGTCTCATTTCACCTAGCCGTTCAAGGTCAAAGATTCTAGAGGAGAGCTCATGGCCTGTCGAATCATGCTCTTGTGCTACTTTCAATGTAGGTATGAAGAAGTCCAATGGTAGCACTGCATTTTGAACAAATACCATCTAAAAGGGTGTGGCTTCGAGTATCGTCTTATAGGCAACTCGGTATGCCCAAACAACATGGTGTAGCTATTTTGTGTTTGTTATTTACTAGTTTGGTCAGCACATTGCATAGAATCTTATTTGTGCTTTCAGCTTGCCCATTAGCTTATGGATAATAGGGGGCAGACTTCTTGTGTATAACCAAGAACTCTTAAAGAACATTTTCAATGATTTCATTCAAGAAGTGAGTGCCTCTATCACTTACTAGCTCTATAGGTAGCCCGTATCTTGTGAACACATTCTCAAATAAGAACTTAGCGGTTGTTTGAGCATCGTTCTTCATTGTGGCTTTCACTTCTACCCATTTGGTGAGATAATCTATGGCAACAATGATATATTCAGCATGTGAACCCTTGGCTCAGGGATTAATAGAACCTACAAAGTCTATTCCCCATTTAGAGAATGCACGTCCACCCATCATAGGTTTCAATGGCATCTCATCTTTGCGTATAGGATACTGAGTTCGCTGACAAACATCACACCTCTTCACATAGGTATGTGCATCCATGTGAAGAGTTGGCCACCATAACCCTGCAAATAGAATTGCCATAATCACTCGGTCTGGTCCAAAGTGTCCCCTTGCTACACCTTGGCGAGCAGTTTCCAAGATTTTAAGATATTCGCTCTCATAGACACATAGTCTCAGATATCCGTCTTTTCCATGCTTGTATAAATTATCTCCAATGAGTGAGTAGTCTAGGGCTTCTTGTTCTAAACTTCTTTGCCTAGCCAATGTCATGTCCCGAGGGAATGTTTTCGTCCTCAGAAAGGCTACCAACGGTTCACTCCAATCTGGTATTACAGACACTTGGTATAGTGTAGCATGCTCCACAGGTGGTCTAATACGATAGACTGGGCATTCCTTGCACAACTTATGTACATCTGCTTCCATAGTAGGCCAATGCACTATGAGTCTCCTTAGTGTCTGTAGGGTTCGTTGCTTTGAGTAGTGTTGCTCTAATGCACTGACGTGCTAATTGAAACCATTTAGCATATTCATCCTCCTCCACACAACAGGCTAATATTCCTTGATCAGTATGCTTGTACATACTTTCTACCATTATATGGTACTTTTGGGCTTTTACTATCTCCCTATTGTGTGTGTTTATTACTCCATGGTTAGGCATGTATGTCAATACTGGCACTAATGACTTAGCCCACTGTGGTACAACTTCCAAATTGAACAAGTAAGCATCAGGAAGATCATCTGCTACTCCTTGTGGGGCCTCTCCAGATGTGAGTCTCGAGAGATGGTCTGCTCTCAAATGAGACTTGCCTTTCCTCACCACAACTTCAAAGTCATATTCCATTAGTAAGAGGAACCATCTTACTAATCTACATGTATTGCATGGCTTGTTTACCAAGTACAGTAGGGCTTGGTGATCAGTAAAGAATTTAAACTTATTTGCAAGAAAAAAGTTTCTAAACTTTTTAACCGTGTATATCATGCCTAATCCTTCTCGTTCAGTGGTGGTATAATTTCGTTCAACTGCATTCAATTGTCTACTAGCATAGGCAATTGGAAGATCCATATTACCTTCACCAGTAGGTTGTGTGAGTACACATCCAATAGCATAGTTGGATGCATCCATGTGAACATGAAAGGGCTTATTCCAATCTGGTGTGGTCAAGATTGGTGTTGAACATAATCACCGTTTAAGCTCATTGAAGGAGTTCTCACATTCATCAGTCCACTCAAAATTGGTCAAAAGTCCATACAGAGGCTTTGCTATGATGGCATACATGTATACAAAACGTCGATAATATCCACAATGCCCCATGAAAGCTTGTACTTCCTTGACATTCTTTGGCCTAGGTAGTTCTACAATAGCTCTCACTTTCTCCTCATCCGTGGATATGCCATTCTTTGACACTATGTGTCCTAAAATCTTGCCTTGCCTCACCATAAAAACACACTTTTTTGGGTTCAAGCAAACTTGATATTCTCTACATTTGTCAAATATTTTCCTGAGTTCCGGTATATGTGTCTGTATAATGTTGGAATGAACACAAAGATCGTCAACATAGACCTCTAAATTCTTCCTCAAGAATTCCTTAAACAGGTGGCACATCAGCCTTTGAAAGGTAGGGGGCACATTGGTGAAACCAAATGGCATTACATGAAAAGCAAATATACCCCACTCTATGGCAAAAGCCGTCTTATGCTGATCTTCTGGAGCAATGGCTACCTGATTGTAGCTAGAGAAGCCATCCAGGAAGCTGTACACTTCCTTGCTAGCTACTCTTTCTAGTAGATGCTCAGTGATAGGAAGTGGGTAGTTATCTTGAATAGTGGTTGCATTAACCTTCGTCAAGTTAATGCATATGCGTAACTTTCCATTCTTTTTGGGCACCATTACGATGGGGGACACCCACTCAGTGTGCTCAATTTCATAGATAAATCCAGCTTCAACCAAACGATCTATCTCTTCTTTGATCTTGGCAGCATAATTATCATTATATGTGTATGGCTTTTGTTTAGAGGGTTTGGCATATGAGGTCATGGGGATTGTATGTGAGCATATATCAGGGTCTACACCTTTCAAGTCCTTGTAACTCCATGCACACATCTCTATATTCTCTTAGCAGAGCTATCAACTCTTGCTCTTCTTGTTCTGTCAAGTCATGTCCTATGTAGGTGCATCTTTCTTCTCCTTCCTCTATGGCTACAACTATTTTCTTAGTGGTTTCTTTGTTATCATAGGCCTCTCTTGCTTGTGCCTCATGTTTAGGCATTCTTATCATGACTCTCATATCATATAGTTCATACTTCTTAAAGTTCTTAGGGACCTCAAACAAAGATTCTTCCTCCTCGGGTGTGACCTCTCTTCTTTCTTTTCTTTCCTTCATTCTTAGGGGTCACTTGCATGGTTAACCTTACATCATTTGTAAGCTCTTCATGTCTTTGAGGGTGAACTTCTACTTCATAGAAGTATTCTTCATCTGATGCAAAAGGTGGTTCCATGATGATCGACTCTAGATTGGAGTCACTTGCATCCTCGAATGCATCAGTGCTAGGTTCACATTCTTCAATAACCGAATCACCCATGATCGGATCTATTGAGAAGATTGAAATGTCATAGCCATCCTCGTCACAGTGGGGTGTCCATTGTTCTTCATTGATGGCTACATCCATTGTTGCTAGAATTTCCGCCCAGCCGTGAGGTTCAAATTCTTCATCAAGAAATACTACAGGTGCATAGGCTGGGTCTTGAGTTGATCTATGGGTTTCCTTCGCACCTTTCTCTCTGGCTTTTTCTGTCTTCTCTTCTTCTACTACTACTTTAGACATCCACAAGTGAGTGTCTTCATGCATCCATGAGGATCCTGATCCTATGGAATGCACTGACTCAGTCTCATCCTTAGCTCTATGGATGGGATTCTGTTGGATGGGAGGGACATCTTTATGAGAGTAATCCTTGAGATTAACTTTGGTCGTGAAACCTAAGTGTTGCAAGTACAAGGAATTGGCTCCCCAATCCTATATCACTTGCAACTGTCGCATAAATGGTCTTCCCAAAATCATCTCATAGGCATGATTTTTGCTAAAGTCACATATAGCAAAAGTATGCTCAAACTCAAAACCACATGTAGTGAGAGTTATTCCTTCTAGCAGTCCTAAGGGTCTCTCAATGTGACCATCGGCCATCTGCAATTTCATTCTTGTTGGCCTGCATTCTGGCTTGCCCCAACGCTTCCGTAGGGAAGTGGTAGCAATTGCAACTCCTGCTCCTGAGTCCAAAATTGCCTTGGTTGTGTACCCTTGATGGGTAATGGGAAGATAGGTGTTTCCTTCCTCTCCTTCGCTCATGTTTCCTATCTTGTCCAAGGGTATTTTTGGCACTGTTCTATGAGATCCTACCTGGAAACGAGGTTTTGCTACTTTTGGCATTTGATTGGCTACATTTTTCCACAGTTTTGGCCTAACCTTGAGTAACTCTTCTAAAGTGAGATTGCACTACACTTTAGTGTTTTTCACTACCTCTGTGTTCCTAGGTATGACTGAATCTTCGTTTCTTACCATGACAATGGGAGCTCTCATGCAAGTAGATTGAGCTTCCCATGGGCCTGTGAAATGGGGTAGTTCATGTAAAGAATTAGACTCGAAGTCTAATCTTGCATGCGATTGGGTACTCTCCTGCTCTCCATAAATGGAGGGAATGTCTTGTGGGAATTGATCATGCAAGTTGTCCACAAGTTCAATGGGAGGAGGAACTTCACTCTCTTTGGCCCATTTCTCTTCTTGAATCTCTTGTAGGAATTCTGGTGTGTACCGATTCATTGAAGAAGTTGTGTCTGGTTCTGTGGAGTTAGGCACATAAGCTTCCTGGGCAAGAAGGCTTATCCTTTCACTTGCCTTGCCCTTATTTTGAAAGGGGGGTCCTTTTTTGATTGTGCAATTAGCCTCTCCAATCTTTCTAGCAGTCCATCAAAGTGTAATTGCATCTTAGCTGAACTAGAGAAGTTAAAGAGGTGACTAGATTCAAACATGGTTTGAGCCAATTCCACCATCTTAGCACAAATTTTAGTTCATTAAAGCTCTAGTTCCGCTCTAGGGTAACATTTTTCATGATGCGTTATGTTTGGCCCTTCTTGGATTTTGGCATGATATGCCTTAAGCATCATGTTTAGGTCCTTGGGAGTGGGGGATCTGCTAGGACTGATCCTACTCTAGGGGGTGGTGGGCGTGTATGAGGAGGGTTGGAAGGTGGTGGATTGGATGGAGATGGGAATGGTGGTGGTGGGGTAGTGTGAGAGGGAGTTTGAGATGTGAGTTCAGTTATCTTGGCTTTTGTTTCTCTTAGACTTTCCTCGAAATCAATCATCTTCTTTGCCCATTGCCTTTTCATTCTCTCACGGCTATCTTTCCAAGCTCTCATCCGTTTCTTGGTTATGCTCTCGGTTTCACTAACATCGGAACTCTTTTCTTGGCCTAATCCTTGGTTTTGTTGTGCAGCTTGAGCTCTAGTGACCACTTGCACTGGTGCAGTGGAAGTTACACTCCCTGAAGGGTCTACCACTAATCCAATCACATTGATAGGAGTGATTTTTGGCATATTGTTGGGATTCTTAGGAAAATCTCACAAGAGATGCTCTTTCCCATAGTCGGGACAAAAGCCCTAAATGGTCACAAATTGGGGCTATGTAGGTGCATGCACAGGGCAATCACGAATGAAGTGGTCTTCTTGACATCGATAGCACAATCCTCTAGGAAATGGGGGTCTCGCCTACCTTGGTTGAGGTCTAGAGTTGGGGTTTGCATACATGACATTTGCACACTCTGGATCCCAACTAGGTTCACTCGGTTCTTCACAATAGTAAGACTCACTATGTTCATGAGACTGCATGTAGTGAGCCTACGGGCTATCAATGTGAGTAGAGTCAAAACTATGATCACTGGGGTCACTTTCTCAAAGCATTGGTGTTACTGGCACAATGGCCCTATTCAGATTCTCTTCTGCAGTTGCGTACTTTACTGGAATCACATTGGTTGGAGCAGGGGGATGCTGTGCTAACACATGTTGAGGCCTTTGTTGGGTTTGAAAGGGTTGTTGTGGTCTACTATATTGTTGAGGTGGGTACTGGTTCTGGAATCTTCCTTGTTGAGGGTATGGTTGTGGGTACATTTGCCTATCTGCTTGCTTATTGTATGGGCAATCTTGCACGGTGTGATTGGTGTATCTCCATTCTATGGTGCAGTATTGGCTACTAGGACTTGGGGTTGATCCATAATGGGACATACGTTCGCCATATGGTCACCTCCACAAGTATATCATATTTTCACTGGGGCAAACCTTGGTATTTGTTTACTAGAGACTCCTAGCTTCTGAGCTACTTTCTCAGCGAGTTCCTCAATAGATGTGGATTGCGAGGAAGAGAGGCTTGTAGAACTATCTGAATCTTTGTAGATTTTTGAAAGTTCAAATTCCTCCCCTAGGTTATCCTCGATGTTGATGCACATGCATACACACTCTTCTATGGTCCTAGGGTCTTTCAAGTACACATATGATCTCAATTTGGTACTCATCAGTCCATCTAGGAGTAATGCCACTTGTTTGGTTGGTGTGGGTAACTCAGGAACAGGAAATCTCTCTAGATATTGCCTAAATATTCTTCCTCCAATTCTAACAGTCTCTTGAGGTGTTTTCTTGAAGCTGTGAATCAGCAAGGAAGTATTATGCCTTATGCCACTCTTAGAGAATTTAGTAATGAAAGCCTCTAGAAGTTGGTCTATGCTTTTGAACTATCTCTCATTTATTGGTTGAAACCATATAAGGGCTATGTCCCTTAGGGTTAGACTGAAAGCATTATACTACATGAATAGGTCCTCAACTTGTTGAGCTCTCAAGACTTGTCTTAACTCGGCCACATGATAATATGGGTCTTCAGTGCCATCGAAGTAGTTCTTCATGGACTTAACCCACTGGGTTGGCCTCAAGGTTCTAGTGTTTTCCCTAGGCCTTCGCAAAGGAAAATCATCAGCATTTCTTTGGTTTCTTGGGGCTCTAGGTCTCTCCATTTCTTCTCTATCTGTCTCTGTTCTCATTCTTTCTCTTCCCAAGGGGTTGGCAAAGCTTACTTCTGGTCTATCTCTACTTCTATCCTTATGAGCTGCATGAGCTTGGGATGTTCCAGCTCCTTGGTGGCCATAAGAGACATTCGATCTTGGTTGGGGAAAAATAAATTCACCCTTCCACATGTAGGCATGCCTACCATGCTCTGTGACCACAAAGATCCTCTCTGAAGTATCATCTAAATAGGCCACTTTGCTTGGGCTATCAGGATCTTTGAACTCATAGATTGTGATCATTCCTATCTTGTTCGGCTGATTAGGCTTATACCTCCAAAAGGCTTCATCAGTCTCTCGATTTAAGAGAAGATCTATGCTCTTATTGTCCCGGGGAACCCACTCTAGTGTGATAATTCTAGTGAGAACTGATTTGCCTTGAGGGGTTTTAGGCTCTCCACCTATGTTCCCTTGCTCTAGGTCTCCTATGTCCATTTCTGGGATCACATTACCAAATTCATATGTCCTATCTAGGTAGGTGGTGACCACATACATGGTTCCTTCTTTGTCCAGGTATGCACCATTTTCAAACTTGACAGCGGATTTTCAAGTCTAATGGGTTGGTCATGGTTTTTAATTTGGACCACAGATCTTCCTAAGCTATCCTCATAGATGCAAGCACCTAATCGGTTGGTCCTAAGGTATTCGAGTTGCGTCTTGTAAGGGCCTTCGACCCTTTGTAAGTATGGATTGCCTGAACTTCCTGTGGGTCTCTCCATACCATGAGACATCTTGGACTCGCTAGTTTCAGAGCTAGGGTAGTGCAAATAATGGCTCAACTATTGGGCCCAAGACCTAGCAGTATGATTGACACTAGCCTCTGAAGACCTAAGACTCTGTCTATCTCTCCCTATGTGTCATCCTGATCTAAGGTTCATATGCCTAATTGAATAGCCCCAATTTTCCAAAGTACAAACTCGTTGCGGATCAATTTGTATTAATCACTTGTTCTTTTTAATTTTCTTAGGATGTCACTTCTTGTCCAATCAATCTTCGTCACAAGGAACACTTAGGTTTTCTCGTACTTGAGTTTGGTTGCTTGATTTAAATTCTTTTCCCTTAAGTTGTATCGCCAATGTAATTTCTTTGTACTTGCACTTGAGTGATTAGAGTTCTTGGACTTAGTTGTGCTTCATGTAACCCTAATTGATCAAAACCTCTATCCGTACTTAGCCTAAGCTAGGAATTCATAGAGGGTGTTGAGAATTTCCAACCTTTAGTGTCTCTCCTTGGTTGCCCTTGTGTGCCCAACAACCGTGTTCCCAAGGTTGCACTTACTCTTGCTTCGAATGCCCTTCGATGCTCTCAATGGACCTGTAACAGTCCCAAAGTTAGCTCAAGACTTAAATTCAATTGACACAACATACCATGTTCATTCATGCAATTCAGAGATCAAATTGTCCTTTGGCCTTTATGGAAAACAATCCTAAAGACCCCTTAGTTTTCTTCCCCTGGGGTATGTTCAACTTCAAAATACCCTATCTAATAATCCCCAAGCTTTCCAACAAACCCAAAATCACAGCAAAAGGATTTTGTATGAGCAATTTATGCCACTTCAGGGCTCTAGGGTTAAACAGGGTTAAAACAGGCTATCAGGAAAACAGGGTTTTTCTCAATTTACTAGTGGAGGGACCTTACAAATCACTAATTGCTTGACAAGGATGCCCAAAATTACCCCAAAAAACTTGGAATAAAAAACCCTAAAACTTTAGCCAAAAATGCCTGTCAATCACGATCAACAGGTCTGCCAATCGCGATTGACAGAGATGTCCGTTGGGCTTATCAGTCGCGATCGACAAACTAGTCACAATCGATGGTGTCAATCGTGATCAACAGAGTCAGTCGTGGGGTCTATCAGTCGCAATTGATGGTGTCAATCGCGATCGACATGTTTTCCGCAATTTTCACCATAATTATAGTCAATCGGGGTTCTATCCATCACAAGGGATACGTGTACACGTGAATTCTAGTGTCAATCATGAAATTTCAATCGGTCACGATCGACGGTGTTGATCACGATTGACTGAGTCCTACGTGGCAGTCCATCGGGGTCTGTCGGTCGCGATTAACAAAGTTTGTCGGTCACGATTGACAGAGGCTATTGATCGTGGTTGTCGATCGCGATTGACAGTGTCGGTCATGATTGAGAGAGAAACATGGAATTTTTTAGTTTTAAGTTGTGATTTGGAATGTGCTCATCATGTGTGTCATGCTAGTGTATTTTGTTTTACCAAATGCCAAAATTTTCTGTCGATTGCGATCAACAGAGGTCAACAATGCAGAGACAGTGCCGAGCTTTTTCGTACCTGCGCAACCTATTGGAAACGACGATACAGCAAAAACCTACAAGCATACTCAAGCAACATGCAAAAATAATGCACACAAATCGCTCTCTCGCTCTCTCTCACAAGTGGAATGAGGGAAATGGAAGGGAATATGACCAAAAGACTAAAATTTTCGCGATGATGGAGATGGAGGTGGGAGATGGTGAGGATGATGATGGTGAAGTAAGAAAGAGAAAATTAAGGAAAAGTAACAAATTACCTACAACGCCAACGTCACAACTCTACGTCTTACCATCACATGCTCGTCCTCAAAGTTCGATCCCCGGCAACGGCGCAAAAGTTTGGTGTATCTCAGTGATGAGTAGCACCTCCTTTAACGTCGATCCGGGAAGACATGAGGATGGTATGAAGACCTCGAACAAGTGATGGCACAAGTGTGTGAGTGAGAAGCACACAAACATGCACACACATACACACATGCGCACACATGGCAAGACAAAGAGAGAAACAATGGAGTTCTTTAGATTACTCAAAAAGTCTCATACAAGTTCAAATCCACAACAAGCTAAACTCAAAAATGAGCTCTCTAGCTCTATTTATAGTTTTTGACTAGCTTTGGTCTTGTCCAGACCTAGTGTCCAGCCTAGTTAAAAATTAGGTTCTAGGGCTATTTTGGGGGCTCAAAGAGCTCTGAAAATTATGAAAATTGGTGCATAAATACTACTAACACTCGTCAAGCTCGAGGACTCCTCCGCTTGTACAAAATGGAGTAGGAATAATAAAAAATGATATTTACAATGGTGTGGAGTGACTAAAATCACTATTTTGGAAATATTAATTCATGAAAAATGATAGGCCTATTTGCCAGATCTTTGTTGAATGCTTTGCCTACTTGGCCCTTCTCGTTAGCTTCCTTGTCTTGTAAGTCCTTGACTGCCCTGACCCTTGCCAACAAGATGTATTTGCTTGGACCTATAAGGATCTCAAGGGTGTGGAACCCTCCATTTGTTCTCATAGAATACCAATGACACTGAAAGCAAAACCATCTAAACAACACCCTTACATGTATAACGGGGTCTATGCTGCACAAATAAAAGAAGAAATAGACAAGCTATTAGCGGCTAGATTCATTTATGAGATAGAACATACCGAATGGGTGTCGCCATTAGTTGTTGTACCAAAAAAGAACGGAAAACTAAGAGTGTGCATTAATCTAAAGAAATTCAATGCAGCCACGATTCGTGATAGTTATCCATTACCTATCACTGACCACCTATTGGAAAGATTTGCAGGAAAAGAAGTCTATAGCTGTTATTGCTACAGAAGATCAACATAAGACTGCATTCGCGACTGAATGGGGAGTCTATGCTTTCAAAGTGATGCCTTTTGGACTTAGTAATGCATCTGCTACTTTCCAAAGGTTGATGTGTCACGTTTTCAAAGAATTCCTAAAGAAAAGTATGGAAGTGTATGCAGCTGCTACTTTCCAAAGATTGTTTCAAAGAATTCCAGAATTGTGGAAAATATTTTATAAAAGCCGACAATATAGAGTTTGCCTGAATCCTGAGAAGTGTGCGTTCACGGTAAGACAAGGGAAGATTTTAGGACACATCCTGTCGAGGAACGGAATATCTACAGATGAGGACAAGATCAAGGTAATTCTAGAATTTCCTAGACCAAAGAATGCCAAAGAAGTGCAAGCATTTATGGGTCATTGTGGATACTACCGTCAATTTATCCACATGTATGCCATAATTGCCAAACCTTTGTATGGATTGTTGACTCAATTCACGTGGATGGATGAATGTGAGAAGGCATTTAATGAGTTAAAAAGGCGGCTTAGTACAACTCCAATTTTGAAAACACCAAATTGGAACAAGCCTTTCCATATTCATGTGGACGCTTCCAATTACGCAATAGGATGCATCTTAGCTCAACCAACGGACGAAGGAAAATTGGACCATCCATTTGCCTATGCAAGTAGGTAACTGAATCAAGCCGAGAGGAACTATAGAACCACAAAACGAGAGGGATTAGGGATGGTGTAGATTGTAAAGAAATTCACACACTATCTCTTAGCCAACAAGTTCAAATTCTTCATAGATCATCAAACCTTATTGTACTTAGTCAATAAGCCTTGCAACACGGGAAGACTTGTGAGATGGTTTCTGTTATTGATGGAGTTCAATTTTGAAGTGATTGTGAAGAAGGGCAACACTCATGTAAGAGCAAATCATCTCTCTAGGTTAACACATGGAGAACCACCAAGTGGAGTGCTAGACGATTTGCTAGATACTTACCTCTTCAATTTGAAAGTGTGTCCGAAGTGGGCAGAAAAGCTAATCCCAATACTCACCCATGGACCACAACATTCAATTAATAAGGAGAGTAAAAAGGAAATTTCGCAATCACCTAACTTACACATTATTGTAGGAAGTGTGTACTATAAGGAACCCAACTGTGTACTGTCGAGATGTGTAGAGGAGGACAAACAAAAGAAGTTGATTGAACAAACCCATGTAAACAAATGGAGAATGCACAAATGAATGCACAAAACTCTAAGAGAATTAAAGAGGCTAGGAGTATACTGGCCAGATATGCCTAAGGATGTCCATGAATATGTCAATAGTTGCATGGAATGCCAAGAAACCACTCCAAATGTTCATACATCTTTACCTTTCTCTACAATAGCACCCAACTGGAGTAAGACATTGGTAGAATTCCTAAAGGCATAAGAACATGAGGAAGGAATCAGTTTAGCAAGGAAACACTCCCTAGAGGAAATGAGTAAGGACTATGTAATCATGGGAAGACAAGTATTCAAGAGATTGAAAGATAATCAATTACGGCTATGTGTACATGAAGGAGAGTACCTACCCATATTAGAAATGGCACACTCAGGTGACGCAGGAGGACATTTCTCAGCTGAAAGAACTATAAAAATGATCCTCTTTGCGGGCTTGTGGTGGCCAACTCTACATATGGATGCTGACACCTATGTACAAAGTTGCGAGACTTGCCAAAGGGCCAAATATCTGATTCAACGGGATGATATGCCATTGAGACCCATGGTTTGCGCGAGAGCTTTCTCCAAATGGGGTATTGATTTCATAGGACCCATTAACCCACCAGCCAAAGGATCACATGCAGAATACATAATAGTAGCAACAGATTACCTAACTAAATGGGTAGAGGCAAAGGCTACTAGAAAAAATGATGCTCAGACCACTACTAAGTTTCTTTTTGAGCATATCTTCACTCGCTTTGGACTACCAATAGAAATAGTGAGTGATAGAGGAACGCATTTCATTAATGAAGTAATAGAGTCCTTAATGAACGAGCTCTTAGTAATCCATAATAAATCAGTCCCGTATCATCCTCAAGCCAACGATCAAGCAGAAAGCTCCAACAAGGTGTTATGCAATGTATTGACAAAGATAGTCAATATTGGAAGGTCAGATTGGGACAAACAATTACATCATGCAATTTGGGCCTTCATGTCGCTTACAAAACTGCCATTGGAACTACCCCATTTAACCTAGTGTATGGACAAAACACAATCTTGCCAATTGATTTTTTAGTGCCAACTTTGAGAGTAGCCCAACAATATGAATGGATGAGGCATGGACTATCCAAGCAACTAGATCAAATCTAGAAGCTACACGAGACAAGAATACAAGCTGTTGCCAAAATTTATGTGGCCAAGAGAAGACAAAAGGCATATTATGATGCGCACATCGAAGACAAAGGACTGAAAGAAGGAGATTTAGTGCTGGTCTACACTCTCAACGAGTGGGGCCGTTAATCTAGCTACTCTGGATGGAGATGTTCTTCCTAACTACATAACTGGATGTCGAGTAAAACGTTACATGGAGCCATTGATGGACCACATGTTAGCAGGAGTTGTAGGTGCACAAAATAGGAATAGAGAGGAAGAGCGGATCCGAGAGGAAGCGAGGCAAGAAGCCCTAGAGCGTATCAATAAACGGAAAGAGTGGATAAGGCAAAGGGATGAATGATATCTACAAGCAGAAGAGCCTATTTCCATGGCTAACTATCAGGTTCATAAATCCAACACGAACAATATTAGCATATCCTAGCCGTACTTAAATCTAGGAATTGGAACGACAGAGTACCAGCTAATAGATGCCTTGATAGATTTTGGAGAAGCACTTAGTTGCATAAGAAGTACGGTCATCACGCATCTTCAAACAACTATAACACCTACTAAAGCACACATGATAGGTGTTGGAGGTCAATCTATTGAATGCATTGGAGAAGCTACAATATCCCTCCACCTAGGAAATTCAACTATGGAACAACGAGTTCTAGTGTGCAAAGATGAGGATCTAATAGAGAACTTGATCCTAGGACAAGACTGGATCATTGAGAATGAGGTAAGCATGCATCTAGCTCAAGGGTACATCTCAACCAAAATAGGGCACAAGGAAATCTTTAGTCTATTAGAAGAGAAACCCTCTCATGGATAGGATATCATCAAGAGTGCTAAACAAATCGTAGAAGAGTACATAGCAAATGATTCCATCACAAACTAACTAGAAGAAGGTTCGAATGAAGAAAGGATTTCAAATCCCAATGCATCCAAGGAGAAAGTAGATTCATCCTACTTGAATGGTGAACATAAGGGAATCAAGGAGGACAATGCTCCTAAAGCCTTCTATGAAAAAAAGAGATCATCAACATGGAAACCCACTATCAGCTTCTCGAAATCAGGAAATGCTAATCTAAAGTGGGTTCACAAGGATTGAGTGAAGGAATTAGAGAAGGCAACGCCAGTACACATCATTCATCATAGGAAGACAAGGGCAAACAAGGGTTCTTCTTCACCAAAATCAGAACCAAAGCGACTTCTGAAAGTATGGGTTCCAAAGTCATTGGTAGAAGCCCAAAGAACTCAACAAATATGGATTCCGAAGAAGGTCAGACAGATGGCAAATCAAGAGATGGAGAAGCAAGAAGGAACTATATTCAGACAAATCAAGCCCATAAAGCCAAAAAGGACTAACAAAAGATATTGGAAAAGGAGAATCCCAACCAATCAGACTTCAAAGTGGAAAGCAAAAACACATGCAGCACGACGAAACAAAGAGAAGACAAGGCTTAAAACTTCGACTATGAAATGGATATGGAAACCAAATCAACAACAAGGGTCGGAACAACAAAACCAAGAGGATTTTGTTTGCACACATGAAGCTTTGAATGCACCTAAACTATGCATGATAGAGCCACAATCGGAGGCCATGCATTCGGCACATGATGTACATAACAGAATTAGTGGTGCACATTCTCCACTTGGGGACATGTGATGGGCAACAAAAGCAAGGTATGATCTTGATGACCTATATGTGCACACACATGTATCTATTGGGGATCGAAACCATATGGGTCAAGAGTTTACATATCATGGGCTAAAGAAAGAGCTATTGAGAAAAGCTTCTCAAAATGCTCTCCCGCAGAGCTATAGCGACAAAGTGTCATGGAATCTCGATTTCTCTTCATCTTCTAATGGAAGTCATATTGTCTTTCAAGAGTTCCCGCCACAGAGAGAAGACTGTCAGCAAGAGTTAAGGAAGCAAAAGCTTATTGTCCTAGGCAAGACAAAGTAGATTTAGAGCTTGTAAAATGTGTGAGAAGGAGTTAACAACAGGATTATTTCCTTTCACTTTTCGGAGAGATAGCAACACGTAAACATTAGGATCACTATGTGGGCTCTTACAAGCTACTACGCTGTGAAAGGAGAGTTAGGACTTGAGAGGGTGGATACGAGCTGCTCCGAGCATGGTAGGAAATCAATGTATCTGCGAGATGAGAATAAGGCACGTAGAGCAATTGCTTGAATCTTGGAAGAGAGACAGAGTGGAAGAATGATTAATCAAGGTTTCTTAGTCCTATTCTCTTTGCATCTAATCGTACCATGCCTACCTCCTTCGGTGCTGACCCTTCAATACAGAGTTCTCTTACAGATTCTCTTCGCCCACTTTCATCTCCCATTCCCCATGTAGAATGCATGCGAAGGGCGCAGGTGGGAAGAAGAAGACAGTGGTAGACAGAATCATGTATCGGATAGGAATGAGGAGAGAAGAAAAGCTAATAAGGGTAGCACAGGAGGGTTCTGTAAGGAAAGCGACGGTGCTTCCATGAAACTGGAGGAGAGGAAATGTGTGAGATTCAACTTATCAGGATGATGATTCAGCAGTCTTGATTGTGTGCAAGGATGAACACACCTGTCTACTATCGCAAGAAGTTATCAGTAAAGACCCGCAAGAGGTTAGCAATAATGGGTCTGAGAAGCTCATGAGCAAAGAGTGAGAGAAATATCTTTTGGGTAAGGCAGAGTTGTATGGGATGCGGACCAAGAAAGAAGGATCAAATGCTTCTGCAAGAGGCACTAGCACCTTGAAGGGTAAATCTTTAGCAAGGATAGGCAACGGAGAGGATGCATCTGTCATAAGACCGTAAGTGGCAACTCTGTGAGCAGCAGCCGTGGTCCAAGAGAGAGGGTTTTCTTTGGCTTACAACAGAAACTAGACAACATCCTGTCATCAATGCTTGTCTAATCTACGGCTCTAGACAAACCCCATGTTTGTGTACTAAGAGTCATGGGCTAGCGAAGTACTTGGAAAACGTAAAAATTACTGTAAAGGTATTCAGCCATATTTTTTGGTTCAATTTGAATGATTAATTGAAGCGCTGAAGGATTTATGAAGCACATGTTGGCATAAGCAGCCAAAGACTGACAATTATGTGATTCTCTGTGATAAGGTATTACGATGGTTTGAGAAGCTGGGACAGAAGGCCGTTCAACTTATGGCAATCCAGGAGCATTCCTAATATGCAAATTTTGGATACCATGTCATAAATTTTTGCTTGTTGTCAGTTGTCGATGTGGAACTCCTGATGATCTAAAAAAGTTTGATTGACAGGGCACATGCACTTGGGCTTAGTGTCTGGATGGACATTGTGCACAGTCAAGCCTCCAACAATGTTCCGGGTGGGCAAAATATGTTCGATAGAACTAACTCTCATTATTTTTGCTCAGGTGCTAGAGGTTATCGCTGGGTGTGTGAGACTCCAGACTTTTCAGAATGGAAGCTGCTACGATTTCTAAGAGTCTCCTCTGAAACCTTTCCTAGATTGAAGAAAGGGTAATTGATTGTATCTCTTCTCTTAGATCACCAAATGACTATGGAGCAAGGTCTAGTTATCCCAGATCATTTAACTGTGGAAGAATGTATGGAGATAACAGTATAATCTATACGCAGGCAAAGGGCTGTTGGGCTTGTGTATTTTGTTGGTTGGCTTGTAACCAACTTCCTAAACCAAGAAGGTAGTGCTAACTTACATATCAGAATGTTCTTAGCACTGTTCAATGGATTGTTATGTCAGATGATGTCTATCCAGTGAAGTGTAAGGCCAAATCCTTTGGGTCCGTTAGAGTGATGGTCTATAGAGGATACATGATCAGATTTCTTTTAGAATATATTGGCTAAGGGGAAGAATCTCAGGACCAAGCTATTACCATGAATGTTAATATAGCAGTGAGAACCTTCGAACCACTCACATACGAAGCTCCTAATTCTAGAACCTCCCTCCTTACCCTACTAAAAATTCTCAAATCTCAGAGGAATTATCGCTGGGGTTGGCAATGAAGCCACTAGGAAAGGAGAAGCAATCTAATGTGTGGAAAGATTGCCTCAAACGTCGGCATTGGATCCCAATAGCGCATTCATCGTATGGTATGTAGATCTCTTTAGATTACTGAGTGAGTGAAAGCGAGTGCGTTGATGGTTGGAATCGACACTTGTAGATTGTAGAGGTACTAGGATGCCAACCCTGTGATGGAGAAACAATTGTTATTAAATGCTCAAAACCCTTGAGAGTTGTCAAGAATGCACCGATAAAAGAACAACCCAAATCCGGTGCCATCAACGATTTTTAAAATAGATAGTATTTCAAACACTAAAATAGGTATCTGCACTAATGTGGGGACAAAACTTTAACAAATGGAAAAGAAGCATAATGGACCAGCGTTTTTGCAGAGTCATGCTCCTGTTTGCGGAATTTAGTCTGGAGGCATTTGTTGTTTTTAAATGGAAGCATTTGTTTTCTTATGCACAGCTGCCAGCAATGACGGAATCGCAGGTGGTGGGACGTGGGGAAAAGCTATACACCTGTCATTCACACGGCTTGATAACCAACTGTTTGCGCACCAATGGCCTTGTTTCTCTTTTTTAACTTTATTTTTTAAGAAGCAAATGATGCAGTAACGAACGCTTTTTTGGAGCAGTCATATATATTTAAAAGATGTGGAGATTTTCAAGGACAATATTTTTTAGAGTGACTATATGGAATAACATTGACTTACATTCTCCCATTCGGATTGTTGTTTTATTAAGAACTGAATTTGATGCATTGGCATAAGTTGGCACACCTTGGGAAAATCACCTTGCGCTGAAAACCTTCCTTTTTGAAAATAAGCTTTGCACTATTGAAGATCAAGGGGCGTATTGATTACCTAACTACTTTGCACACGGTTATGAGCAAAAATCATTTCTTCTCTTCATATCGAGTTTTTGTGGTATTTTTGTAAAAAGTAAGTGAAGGGATGGTAATAAGAATAAGGCGAAAGAGGGAATTGTGAATCCATGTTTCTATGGTGATGAGGCCAAAGATTGTGGGAACCACATAAGCTCTAAAGTATGATGACCATCTTTTTTAGTTTCAATAATTATATTGGGCATTTTCATTAACATAGGATGGCCGAAATTGGGAGCCACTCATGAGATTTAAGGTCATCACATTCTGATCATATATCTATATCTTCATAATTATTGTTTATGAGCTAAGTTGATAATGTTCCTTGGAAACATCGATGCTTTCCACATATGTATTTCAGGTTGAAGGACATCACATATGTTTTCTTGAAAAGGCTATACCTCTCTCTTATGATATAGATCCTTATTTTATTAAGGGGAGGAAGCATGGCATGCTTCATAAGAACATAATGATATCATCTTTTTTTCGGCCTCTCTTAGTTTGTACAATAATGTAATCTTCATTGACTTTGTTGTGTGAACCCCTATTTCACATATTGTTTCCATTTGAGAGAAAAATTAAACTTCCAAAAACATTAAAAAAAAAACACACAGAAACCCAAAACAAATATTAAAAACACTCAAAAAACCAAAAAATTGTTTCAACAAAACATGGGAAAGAAAAAGGCAAAAGAAAGAAGGAAGGGGGAAAAGGTTGCACAAAAGAAGGAAGAAAAAGATGAAATGCATGCATTAATCACACATGATAGAGGTGAAAAAGATAGAAAAAATTTGCATGGGGAAGATGAACTTGATGGAATTTATGAGGGGGTAGGATCCATTGTTGCAACCAAGGAATATAGTAACACTTTTGTGGATGTACTAATTGGTCATGACCATAGAAATATGAGTGCTTATATTAATCCTAATTGTGAGTGGAATTTAATTCATATTGATTTAGTGACTATTATTTTGGACAACATTCAACTAACCACTCATTCATCTATCCTCATGAACGGTGAAAATTATGATTGCATGGGTCAAGTTGTGTTTCCGATTGTGGTAAATGATATGCAATTTTTGGAAACATTTTTTGTTATGGAAGGGATAGATGAAGACTTGATCATAGGCACTCAAAGGTTTTTTGAACATCAAGCGTTTGTAGCATCTTGTCCATCTATTATGTCCATCCCCACTAGTGAGTCTTTTGGAAATCCTAATGATTATCCTCATTGTAAGGATTGTGGATATGATAATTTATTCAAAGATTGTGCTTTAAATCCACAAAATTATCTTTCCACTCATGATTTTGTATCTAATCTTTCTTTGAGTAAGCCGTAGGAAACCTTGGCAAACGGAGAAATGGAGGACTCAAAGTGCTTGGGGGAAATGGAAGGGCCCTCTCTTCCTTTAAACTTGGATTCCTCTCATGAATCCATGGGCAAGGATGTGCCACATTTGGCTCATCGAGAAGAGGATAAGCAAACACTGTGTAACAACGCTATGGAATATGATGTCAGATCATTTGTCAATCATGACAATCCATCACCTATTTGTATATCTAGAGATTCTATGTGTAATAAGGATACATGTATCGATGAATCTCTAGATCGATCTCAAACCACACAACCTTATGAGCCATTGCATGAGCATGATATATGTAAAGAAACTCAACCTTTATTGAACTCCATATGTAAAGATGAGTTTTTTCTAAAGACTCACATAGAAGGCCCAAAAGACCCATACATCAAGAAGAAATCACCTTCCCCTTGTAATGTCAAACAAATTTGGGTGGCCAAGAAATTACTTAGAGCCCAACCAAATCGCACTATGATATGGGTACCAAAGAAAGCTCTTATACAAACTCAACCCTCTCACACTAGACTTCATAATCTACAGCCTAGATTCACCATGCCTTATCATCAAGAACGACCACTTTTGACCACGGGATCCAAAGCAATAAAGCCAACACTCAGAAAAGATCCAATGAGAAACCTCAAGGCTAAGACCAACAAAGCGAAGACATATTGGCGGCCTAAAACCTCTTCGTGCAACATCCATGGGTGTCGGACCCAACCTTGCCCAATGCACAGCATATGTTTAAGATGCACACCAAGTATGCACATGAATAGGGCCTCATCCAAAGGCCAAGCATTAGGCACACTTAGTTTAACCCAGACACAAAGAGGGCACATGTACATAGATTTCAAAAATTTTCTTTTTATTTTTCTTTTTTCAGGATGGTGGACAAAGGTATCATCCATTTCAAATGGTTGATGGAAAAGAAGCGGCTCTTGGAGTTGGACATTTGGAGAAAGCCTCATCATCACCTCACCCTTGAGCACTTTGCTCAAGACCCATCCATTTTTGCACCATTTTTTTTTATGCATTTTTTAGAGTATGCATAAGATAGGGTCACATTACAAGACCGTGCATAGACACTTTTTTGTTTTCCGCCCATGCACCGTTAGTCCCCACTCATGCATATGGACTAAGAAGAGATGAATTAAGTTAATCTATTTGTATCTATCATCTACATTTTTATCATTTCATGCTCATACATCATCCATCCATAAAAAAAAAACAAAAAAAAAAAGCATTCTAGCATATTCATCTATATGAGGCAAAAGAACCAAGTTAAAGCACTCGACTCCAAACAAAAAGCAAGATGAAGAAAAGCAATAAAGCAAAGCACTCCAATGGTGCAAGGATCATGCAAATCAAAAGGAACTCCTATACGCTCTTCCACAAAAGCTCCATACTTGCAAAAGCTTTGTCGAGGACGACAAAGTCAAGGAGGGGGGGAGTGTTGAAGATACAAAATGTATTTCTTGGATCCACTTCATTTTCATCATCGTTTGTACCTTTTTCTACCTTTCATTCAGTTAATAAAGCACTCTTGTATAGGTGTGTGTGAGTGCCACACTAGAGAATAAGTGGGATTCATTCTCCTTTCAGTTGAGAAATCCCACATAGCATGCTTTTTTGCCATTTTGTATATAAAGAGGTCTCCACCTCTTCTTTTGGGAGAGCTCTTTTAAAAGTAATGAGATGATGCTAGTTTGTAGTTAGAATCTTACTCTTTTGTCGTCATGATGTGCGTGCGTGCTTGTTCTCTTCTTGCCTAACGCTTGTGACACGTTGATGTATGATTACGTCGTTATTATGCTTGTGATTACGATTAGGTGCATCATTCGCGATGCTTATGTTGTATCTTCTTGTTAATAACGTTGTTAATCATACGTTGACGAAGCGCCATTACGTCTGCTGAGTGCTTCTACGCGAAACATTTGGGTCTCATGAGATGCTTCCTGGTTTGACAAGTATGAGTTGTGATGCTACAACATCAACAGGAAGCTTTTGGATGCGAGAAGGATGGGAACACGATATTGAAGGAGGAAAGTCGAGGAGCAAATACCTGAACATTCAATGACATTAATCGCATTGATATTGAAGAGGAAGTGAGACTCATCTTTCAGCACTTCTGCTTTCCCAACATGCACAGGTACACTGCTCCGCAAAAGATCAGTGTGCAAATGCTGTCGCATGCTATAAAACAAATTGGAAATCAAGTCAATATGACTCCATATATTCAAGAACGGCTATTTGAGGCAAAGAAGCAGTGGAACCACAAGAAATTTTTGAATGGAAGTGTTGCTTTGACCATATTAATATATCATGCCTTGGGCATTAGAGAGCATTTGAAAGAGATGCCGTCATCTGAAGCCATGGCCAAATATGCAAAGATTGCTACAGTCCCTAGAAAAAAGAGGGGAGTCAAGATCATTGAGGAGGTAGAAACAAGCTCCCAACCTAGAATGAGAGGTACCAAAAGGCTAAGAGAAATGAACCAAGCGAAAGCAGAAGTCCCAACTACAAAGAGGGCACACGTACTTCCAAAAACGAGACTTGAGGACAATCAACCTATTATAGAAGAAGAATTGGCCAAAGCAATGGAAGCCACACATCAATACACAAAAGGTGAAGTAAATCTACTCGTACAAGGGCACCATTACCAGCAAGCCCATCAAGATTTAGAACAAAGAAAAAGGCTGACCAAGGTCCACAGATATAGAGAATTGGGATTGATAAACTCAAGCTCATCATCAGATGCACAAGAAGAACCAGAAACCTCCATGTTGAATGTAGACATTCGAAGTGATTCTAAGGATGATGGACAATGGGAGGAGTTAAATCAAGTGAACGAGGATGTAGAAATGGAAGGAATGAAGGATCAAACGCCCATAAACTCCAGCAAAGACATGACAAGGAAGGAGGATTCCCTAGAAAGGGTACATGTTATTAAATTGAATGAAGCATCTAATATTCAAATCCAAGAGACTCTGCTTGCGGGAGAGATCCTATTCAAGAACCCCAAGGAAGAAAAAGTGGAAAATATAGTTGAAGAATCAGAACCCTTTACGCCAATAAGGGTAGTGGCAGAAACCTCCCCCATGGATGTTACATTTCAAGGGAGTGCCACGAAGACTGTTACTAAGGAAGAAGAACAAAAAGAACATGATGCATAGCTTCAATTAAGGCAACCACATAATGAAACCATACATGTGGAGCAATGAAAAGACGTAGGAATAGGAGAAGCTCCAAGCATCCCAAAAACTTGGCTAAACGTGGACGTTGCTCAGCTCAAGCCAGTGGTACAACACATGATACAAGCTATCATGGACACTCAACAATTGATGCTTGAGGCTGATGCCGACTATGACAAGGCAATGCGGGAAAAATGTCAATTCCAAGAGATAGGTGAGAATCTCTCCGCACAATTGATTCAAGCACAAAAAATAATAGTAGAAAAAGAGGTAGAAGTACACGAGGCCAAACATAAATGCAATACATGAGAAACAGAAAATCAGAAACTAAAAGAACACTTGAAGCAATTACAAACCAAATATGAGGCTAGCGAAGTTGACAAAACACGGATGAATGCCAGAAGTAAAATCCTTGAATCGCAAATCAAAGTATACATGGAGGAAGCAGATAACCTACACAACATGAGCAAGGAGCTGATGACAGTGCTTCTATGTAATCAACCGATAGAAGCTCTTGAAGTGATAGAGAGAGACACACGAGCAGTGGAAGAAAAGATAGCAAAGTATGAAGATCAGCTCAAGCAGGAGCAAGCCATCGTCGCAGAACTGAGAAAGAAGTGGAAGGTAGCAACGAAGATTTTGATCAACTCATAGTCGTAGGAGAGGAGCTTCTAAAAAACAAAGAAACAATTTTGAAAGCCACCGAAGAGATTAAAGAAAAAGATGAATTAATAAAACCATCGCAGGATGAACTAGCACAGAAGGTAACAGAGGGGACACCAGTAGTTCCACACTCCACAGCGGCTACTGAGGAGATTGAGGTACGTCCTCTCTCTCCCCCCTTACATCTTTCACCGATAAGGGAGGAAATGGAGATCCACTCTGAAAGACATCATTGGGATATTGTAGAACTAAGCCGACACGAGCAGGCAGTGCTAGTGTCCTTGCTTAATAAAGATTTTGAAGTTCAAGTAGTCAAGGTCATGAAGGAAGCGAAGATTGAAAGCAAAAATCTGGAACAGGTATTGAGACCCTTCAATGTACCATATGGCTTACTTAAAGAGCAAAAATGACAGTACATAAGAAACACAAAAAATAAAGAGCCAAACAACAACCTCCAGTTTAGCATGCAAACATTCACCTACACACAAGAGGAATTTGAAAAAGCTGATCCTATATGAAGGAGAAAGTTTTTGGAGAAGAATCCTACTCTACGGGTACAATGGGAATCATCACCATACATACTTCAAGTGAATCCATCTTTTTGCCTAGTACCCAGAAGACGCTCTTGGATGCAATTTTGGGAAGGACAGCACCAGGGAAGCATAAATAACCAGTGGCTCAACTATCCTCTATTGCCAAGTGCACCACGTAACTATCTATCAACCGAAGAATACATGGTTAAGACCATGGAATTTGGATTGATCGATATGCAACCATACCAGATTTAGTTGTCAAAATGACTAACAAGATTTTGAGTATGTTACTTACGATCATCAAAGTGTTCTAGCATGCTCAATATACGTTTTTAAACTTCATCCACATTAATCAAGGCTGAGACGCCCTTATTTTCTATCTATCAACTATACCTAGTAGATTAATACTCACGACTAATGTTTTTGCCAAGTACTTACATGCAAACTTTTGAAGAGGCGTTTTTCATAGGATTTTTTGAAGTAGATTTAGAAATTTTTGTAAAAATGACTTCGAATCTTAATGCACGACTGGTGACTTATGAATTAAGTTTCTTCATTGATCATAGACAGACACCAGATGACGGGGTAAAGTCGACCCAATGGAAAGAATTAATGCTATGTCAAGACAATTTGCTTAATCAGAGAGAGCAGCAAGTCATTCAGACATACTCATGTCACCACAAAAAGCCTGTTGGGGACGACATAGTTCAGGAGGAGGGACGTGTGGAAGTGGAATCAAGAAAAAAGAGAAGAAGAAGAAGATCAAAGAGTAAAGCGACTCAGTAAAAGAACCGAGTTGACAAAGAAACAGAACAAATCTCTGCCCAAAGCCCCGTAGGGGCACGCATCAAGAGACAACACCAAAGAACTAGGTCCTGAGGAGTGGAATTAAAGAAAGATAACAACCAGGACATTTCATGGGAGGTTGCACACAGCTTCCTCATCCACTAGGAGCAGGCGGTAAAGCGAAACAAGCAGGGAAGAGAGATAGCACATGAGGACTCTTCATTGGATAAGATAACCAATTGTCTGAAGGTCCTATCTGCCTCCTCATCCACTGGATGTGTGCGGTGGAAAGAAACGAATCAGGTCCTAGAGGATGACAAAGAAGATTCAGAAATAGGACCTTTAAAATGTAATGCTCACTTAAACTAGAGTAGAGGTCAACAAAGTGAGGTGTGCGACACGAAAAGAAGTAAACAGGCTCCAAGCAATACAATAGGGTTAGATGTATGAAGACAAAGACAAATAAAAAGAACAAAAGTTAGAAAGAGGTAGAGGCTGAAAAGTTGAAGAGAGTGACTAAGAACATCACATTCTTAGCCACTAATGGCATGCGTGACAACCCAACTTAATACAACAACCCAGATTTGTGATATAAGGAACACCAAAGGGCTTATAGAAGCAAAGTACTAATTTCAAATAAAGTAACAAATTTTTCACAGTTGTGATTGCTTCTTCGACCACTGGGTGCATGTATTCAGGAGCCACAAGCAAGATGCAGACAAAGGAACAAAGCCTATCAAGGGAGGACAAAGAAAAAGAGGGGGAGAGTGTTGCAGAGAAAATAGGCACAAGAGAGGAGCCTAAAAAATTTTCAAATTAATGGGCATATTTTTCTTCTTCAAAATCCTAGAAAATTCCATCAAAGTTATGTAAATGCACTAGAGGAGTCCTCTAGATGCATTGACCCAACTCCTTGTAACATATCTCTTGTAAAATAGTAGGAGAATAGAGATTAGTCAATAAAGTGCCGGTCACTTGTGTGAAAAGATCATTTTTAGGGCACATGTATATAAGTCACTTCGTGACTCTTTGTAAAGACTTTTTGCCATTGTGAACAAGGAGAGCTCCAAAATTTCGAATTTACTTCTTTCTTGCAGATTTTCATCTTCTCTATGATCTTTTGTGTGCGTGTGAAGCTTGGAATGTGTGTGTAGGACTGTTATCTACCCCTCCCCATCACTTTTGAGCTGCTGTAGTGTGAGTGAGCAAGTACGAGTTGAGGAGTGAGTGTGGGTGTTTCTTGCCATTCACTATTTTGGCCATAACTTGAAGAGTGGTTGTTAGATTCAAGTGAAAATACAACCAATAGATGCATCTCGTTGAGAGTCAAAAAGAACTTGCTATTGGCCATATTCGGAGTTCGAAGCTGGGAGAAACATTCGAATTTGTATTTACTACTGTAAGTGGTATCATAGCAGACACTTTCAGAGATTAAGTGAGTTGGAGAGGTATTTTGGTCTTTTTTCATGCATTTTAGCTGAACCATTTCATTGTCCATCATGTGCACACACGTCCTCATACATTAGTTAGGTCGGTTCTTCGGGTTGATAATTAAGCATGTGTCAATCCACCACTATACACACTTGTTTGGCAAACAAGATTTAGTCTCTTTGACACAAGTCCCTAAGACCTTGTGACTTACGTACACATGCATGAATGTAGATTCTCTTGCTAGTAGAGGGATTACACATGTACAAAATGAAAGATTATACATTGATGAACGACCTTACATGCATGGAAATATAGTAGGTTTAATAAATAGTAATCAAGGACATAATAGTTCAATGATATTGCACATTTGAGGATCATGAAAATAATCATGAATCACCATACATGAGTAGAGATGTAGCAAGATACATAGTTGTCAATGCTATTACTTCATTATGTGTTGATGATGAATTATTAGTGAATTATGGATGGCATAGACCTCCAAGAGCACCTTTTAGATAGAGAGCAATGAAAAATTTTTGTCCAGCTATCCTATGTTTATTTTTAATTAATTTATGGAATACTAATTATTTTGATTCATGTATGTAGATTCCAATGTATAATATTAATGATCTTCCACCACACCATTTAGAGTTTCCAGTAAGACCTCATTTATCAAAAGCATCCATGAGGAGGCTATGCAAAGGTGATCCTATAGAATATGAAAGATTGAAAGAACTATATTCAAAAGAAGATAAAGTACATGTTTTTGTGACGATGATGATGATGATGGCATGGTAGATTTTATCGAGGATTGGTATCAAAATGACAGCAAAAGCATTGATATTTCTAAAAATGAGGAATATCTTACAGAAGAATGTCTAAAACATATATATGAAGGAAGTCTCTTGACACGGCTAAGTGCAAGCTTACTTATTCTCAATCTTCAAAATCATTTTGCATGGAGTAATGTATCTATTTTGACACTATTAAGGTATATGTTTTATTTTTCTATATATTTATATATATATGCACATACCCATATACATACAAATATATACATACACATACATACACATATATATGCATACATACACACATACACATGCTATGAAAGTAAGGCCAAAGTGATAAAATCTAAGATGAGAACATGAACTTGCATCGAATGAACACTTTCTGTCTACCCAATACATGGAAAACCAACATAAGTTTACGTTGTCTAGAATTAAAAACACCAACACATGAATAAAATGAAAGTAACGTGTAACAATAGAATCCTTTGGCTCTTTGGCATCAAATTTTTTTCCATCTTTGATTTGCAAACCGTTAGCATCTTCTAGATAATTTTTCTTCCGATTCCATTTTCCAGATGACTTAATACCTGTGTTGCTAACTACTTTGTGGACTTTGCAAAAAGATGCGTAAGTCTTAGTTAGCAAAGTAGGTATCAGGTCATCGAAAAAATGGGAGAAGCAAATTTATATAGAAGATTTTAAAGGTTTAGGAATCAAAAATAGAAAACGATTTGATGCCAAAGAGCCAAAGATGATTCTCTTCTTACAATTTCCTTTCATTTTTTTGTGTTTTATTATGTTACGTACTTTTCTTAACTCATAGGTTCTTCAAGAAAACTTATCTTGAAGAACCTATGAGGTAAGAAATTAAAGTACCTAACATGATAGAGTGCAAAAAAGAGCAAAGGCACCTGTACAAAGAGAATGTTCTTTGGCTCTTTGGGATCAAAGCTTTTTCCATATTTGATTTGGAAACCTTGAGAATCTTCCAAATAAATTTGCTTCTCCCACTTTAGATGACCTAATACCTACATTACTAACTGAGACTTGCACTTTGCAGACAAATGTGTAAGTCTTAGTTAGCAAGGTAGGTATTAAGTCATTTGTAAAATGGGAGACAACAAAGCAATCTACTAGCCCATATAGACAAGCGCTCGCTTGCGTGCATCAATAAACAAAAAGAAAATTAGAAATGAAATGAAAAAAATTAAATGTTGTCACATCTATTTGATGAATGCAACAATGTATCAAAAAAACACATACACACATACATATATACACATACACATACACGTACACTTACACATACACATACATATACACATACATGTACACATACACACACATACACATACACATATACACACATACATATATACACACGTACACATACACATACACATACATATACACATACATGTACACATACACACACATACACATACACATATACACACATACATATATACACATACACATACACACACATACACATACACATATAATTTATTTATTTATTTTCATTCATAATACTATTTTTCATGAGCTTGCAGGTTACTAAAACGTTTTTACTAGGCAACAATATTCTTCCTACATCACATGATAAAATGAAGAAGATAATCAACAATCTTGGTATAGATTATCATTGTATACATGCATGTCCTAATGATTGTATTTTATATAGAGGTGAATATGTAGACTCTTTGTTGACATTTCCAAAATGTCAATCTCCTCGATATAAGAACAAAGAGGGTTAAATCCTAAAAAAGATGTTGAGACATTTTCCATTGGATCTAGGAATTAAACATATATTTCAAAGCCCTCATTTATCAAAGCTTTTGACATGGGGATTTTATTATAAAAGTATTGATGGGGTAATGAAAATTCCAATAAATAGTGCATCTTTTCAATGTATTAATTCTAGATGGCATGATTTTGCATAGGAACCACACAATTTGAAGTTAGGAGTTGCATTAGATGGGTGTTGGCATACAGGTCATATGAAGAGCATACAGGTATAATAGAGCAGTCATGCACAATACGGCAACAAGGCCTAATCATTTTTTCGATGGACCATTCACAACTCAAGTGATTTTAATCACTACACAAACATTGTAAATTCCTTTTTTGGTAGAATAGACTCCATTTTGTTCAAGCCGAGGAGTCCTCGAGCTTGAGGAGTATTAGAATTAGCTACATACCAATTTTCATAATTTTTAGACTTCGTTTGAGCCCTCAAATAGGCTCTAGAACCTAATTTTTAACTAGGCCGGACACTAGGTCTGGACAAGGCCAAAGCTAGTGAGAAAACTATTAAAAGAGCTAGAGAGCTCATTTTTGGGTGAGATTGTTTGTGAATTGAGCTTATGTAAGAGACTTTTTGACTAATGCAAAGAACTCCATTGTTCCTCTCCTTGTTCTTGCCTTGTGTGCGCATGTGTGTGTATGTGTGTGCATGCTTGTGTGCTTCTCACTCACACACTTGTGCCTTCACTTGCTCATAGTCTTCATACTAGTCCTCACGTCTCCACGGATTGACAATTATGAGGTGAATCTTCTCACATTGGTACTCACCATTGTGCTAGAGTGACACCAAATTTGGCGCCGTTGCCGGGGAGAGAGCTTCGAGGACGAGCGTGTGATGGTAAGACGTCGAGTTGAGACATTGGAGTTATAGGTAATATCCTTTCTTTTCTTTATTTTTCTTCATTTTTTCTTACTTTTGCATCACCATCATCACCATCATCATCCCCACCATCTCTCACCTCCATCTCCATCTCCACAAAAATTTCAGTTTTTTGGTCATATTCCACTCCCCACCTCATTTCCCTCATTTCATTGTGAGAGAGAGCGAGAGAGAGCTTGCATGCGATCTGTTTTTGTGTGTTTTTTGAGCTTTTGTTGCAGGAACTAGATGTATCACCATCTCCAGCAGCTTGCGCAGGTACGACAGACTCTGCAGAGGTCCCGGGACGACGACCTCTGTCTGTCGCGACAAACAGAAAAACTTGATATTTTGTGAATGCGTGTTTGGCACGGTAACCTACACCATTAGAGCACTCCAAATCACTAGAAGTTTCTCAAAAATTTGCGTTTTTTCAGTCTATCGCGATAGTCACGGTCTATCGCGACAGACACGGTCTATCGCGACAGACACGGTCTATCGCGACAGACCAAATTCCATGACAGACCCAGTCTATCGTGACAGACACCGTCTATCGCGACAGACCAAAACCACGACAGACGATAGACCCCATCTATCGCGACAGACACCTGTCTATCGCGACATACCAAAATCCACGACAGACTCAGTCTATCGCGACAGACACCGTCTATCGCGACAGACCAAAACCATGATAGACGATAGACCCCATCTATCGCGACAGACACCATCCATCGCGATAGACCAAATTCCACGACAGACCCAGTCTATCGCGATAGACACCGTCTATCGCGACAGACCAAAACCGCGACAGGTGATAGACCCCGTCTATTGCGACAGACCACTCTATCGCGACAGACACCGTCTATCGCGACAGACCAAAACCACGACAGAAGATAGACACCGTCTATCGCGATAGACCACTCTATCGCGACAGACACCGTCTATCGCGACAGACAGCCCCCCATGACAGCTTGTGTCTATCGCGATAGACAGACATTTTGGGCAAAAAATTAAGGGGTAATTGTTTTGGAAATTTAGGCTAAATTTTGGGCATATTTGCATACTCAAATACTCATAAACTTACAAAGGCCTTAGAAAAATGCATTAAAACTCCTGAAAGGTTCTGTTTGTCTATTTAACCCCCTAAACCCTGAACGGTCATAACTTTTTCATACGAAATCCATTTTTTGAGCTCTAGGTCTTGTCGGAAAGCTCGTGGCATATACTACACGCCCTCAACTGTTTTTTTATAAGAATAATGCGTTGATTTTCAGATATGATATTTTGAAGTTGACACACTGAGGGGTAGGTACACCAAGGGAGCTCTAGAGGAAATTTTTTTTTAGCAATACAAAAGGGGGAACAAGGGTCATTAAAAAGTGTCTGAAATAAATTGTCTGTCAATCGAAGGATCAAATTGAAGCTAAACTTGGGGTTCTTACAGGATCATCAAGAGCTTTTGGAGAAAGCAAAGTAAGTGCCAGGGCGAACAAGCTTGGGAACGTGCTTCCTGGGTAAACAAGCATCGCCAGGAGGAGCGACTTGAGGTTGGAACATCTCTTAACCCCCTCAGTCCATTCTTAGCATAGGCTAAGTGCGAGTAGTAGTCTTGTTTGAATAGAGGTACGATAGGAATACTCAAGTTCTAAGAGCCTTTAACTTCTCAAGTCCAAGAATAGTCTAAATTGCAGTCAAGGGACAACTTAAAGGAAACAAAATTAAACTAAGTGGGCGAGGAACATCAAATACGACACACTTAAGTGCTCCTGACGACGCTTAATTAAAAACAAGAAAACACATACAAAGGAACTCAAAAGGAACAAGTGATTGGTACCAAAGAATCGCCAACGTACAAAGGGCATATGAACCTGAGATCGGGAAGACACCTAGGGAGAGACCGTCAAAGTGTTAGATCATCGGAGGCTAGCGTCAACCATACAGCCAGATCTTGGGCCCAACAATTGAGTGATTACCCCTACGCTCTAGACTCAGAAACTAGTGACTCTGACATGTCGTATAGCATGGAAAGACCTGTAGGTAGCTCAGGAATGGCATACCTAGAAAGACCTGAAGGTCCCTACAAGACTCAATTGGAATACATCCAGACCAACCGCCTAGGTGCACGCATCTATGAGGATGGTCTGCGAAGATCTGTTGTCCTAATTAAAAATCCGAATCAGCCCATTGGACTAGAACACCCTGTAGTCAAGTTCGAAAATGGTGCATACATAGATAAAGAAGGAACAATGTATGTGGTCACCAGCCAACCTGAAAGGACAGATTAGTTTGGCAACATAATCGCTGAACCTGAAATAGGTGACGTAGAGCAAGGGAACTTGGGAAAGGATCCAAAAACCCCTCGAGGCAAGTCGGTTCTAACGAGAATAATCACTCTAGGGTTGGTTCTCCAGGACAATAAGAGCATAGAGTTGCTCGTGAATCGAGAGACAGATGAGGCTTTTTGGAGGTACAAGCCTGAGAAGCCTAATGAAGTGGGAACCCTTACCATCTATGAATTCAAAGATCTTCATAGCCCAGGCAAGGTGACCTACTTAGATGATGCTTCTGAGAGAATCTTTGTGGTCTCTGAGCATGGAAGACACGCATACACTTGGAAGGGAGAATTTGTTTTTCCCCAATCTCGATCCAATGTGTCTTATGGTCACCAAGGAGCTGGAACATCTCAAGCTAATGGGACTCAAAGAGAAAGGAGTAGAGAGAGACCTGAGGTAAGCTTTGCCAACTCTTGGGGAAGAGAAAGAACGAGAATGGGAACAAATAGAGTGGAACCTAAGGGACAAAGAGCCCCAGGGAACCGAAGAAATGTCGATGATTTCCCTTTGCCAAGACCGAGAGAGCACATGAGGACCTTGAGACCGACCCAGCTAGTTAAGTCCATGAAAAACTACTTCGATGGCACTGGAGACCCCTACGATCATGTAGCTGAGTTTAAGCAAGTCTTGAGAGCTGAACAAGTTGAAGATCTGTTCACGCAGTACAATGCCTTTGGTCTAACCCTTAGGAACACCGCCCTGATATGGTTTCAGCCACTAAACAAGAGGCAGTTTAGGAGCATAGATCAACTTCTAGAGGCATTCATTATCGAATTCTCTAAAAGTGGCATAAGACATAACACATCCTCCCTGATATACAGCTTCAAACAAACATCTCAAGAGACAGTGAGGCTCGCAGGCAGAAGATTTAGGCAATATCTAGAGAGATGCCCGGCCCTAGAGTTACCCACTCCAGCCAAGCAAGTGGCCTTATTTTTAGATGGATTGTTAAGCACCAAACTGAGATCATATGTGTACTTGAAGGACCCTAGATCCATAGAAGAATGTGTACGCATGTGCATAGACATTGAGGATAATCTAGGGGAGGAATTAGAGCTCTCAAAAATCTATAAAGATTCAGATAGTTCTAGTAGCCTCATTTCCTCACAATCCACATCAATTGAGGATCTAGCAGAAAAGGTAGCTCTGAAATTAGGTGTCTCTAGCAAGCAGATTCCTAGATTTGCCCCAGGAAAACGATGCTATACCTGTGGAGGAGACCATATGGCTAATGTGTGTCCTATCATGGCCCAACCCCAGGTGAACCCTAACAGCCCATACTGCACCATAGAAAGGCGATACACCAATCACACTGCACAAGACTGCCCATACAACAAACAAGCTGTTAGACAAAATTATCCTCAGCCATATCCACAACCAGGAAAGTACTCTAATCAGTACCCACAACAACAGTATGTTAGACCTCAGCAAACGTATCAACCACCCTACCAAGGGCAACCAAGACCGCAACCAGTCCTAGCGCAGCAGCCCCCTGCCCCCACCAACGTGATTCCAGTGAAGTATGCAGCGGCAGAAGAAAATCTAAATAGAGCTTTAGTGCTTGTGACATCCTCGCTTTCAGAAAGTGATCCAAGTGATCATAGTTTTGACTCCACCCATGTTGAGAGCCCCCAGGCCTACTACATGCAATCATCGGAGCATAGTGATTCATATTATTATGAAGAACCGAGTGAATCTAGTTGGGAGCCAGAATACGCAAATGTCATGTACGCAAACCCTAATGCGAGATCCCAACCTAGGCCGATGAGACCTCCATTTCCTAGAGGGCCATGCTATCGCTGTCAAGGAGATCACCTCATTCATGATTGCCCTCTACCTGCACCTACACAAACCCAATCCGTGACAATTCAAGGCTTTTGTCCGGATTGTGGAAAGGAGCATTTGTTACTAGAGTGTCCCAAGAATCCTGCCAATATGCCAAAAATTGCTCCTATCAATGTCATCGGGCTAGTGGTGGACTCCATGGGAAGTGTGACTTCCATGGCTCCAGTACAAGTCATCAGGAGAGCTCAGGCACTTAAGCAAAACCAAGACTTAGGCCAGGAGAAGAATGTGGAGGCTAATGAGACTGAGAGCCAGAATAAGAAGAGAACAAGAGCTTGGAGAGATAGTCGTGAACGCATGAAGAGGCAATGGGCAAGAAAGATGAGCGAACTAGAGGAAAGTCTGCGAGAGACCAAAGCCAAGATCATAGAAATCATCTCTCAAACGCACTCTCACACATCACTCCCAATACCATCCCCACCACCTTCCATCCCTCAACCTTCTAATTCACCAAATGTAACCCACCCACCACCCCGGGTAGGATCAGTCTTAGCAGATCCCACTCCAGAAGATATAGACATGATGCTTAAAGCATATCAGGCTAGGATCCACGAAGGGCCAAATGTAACGGATCATGAAAGATGTTACCCTAGAGCTTGAACGAACTAAGTTGTGTGCCAAGATGGTGGAATTGGCTCAAGCCATGTTTGAGACCAGTCGCCTTTTCACTTACTCTAGCCCCACTAGAACACCATTGCATTTTGATGGTCTGTTAGACAGATTGGAGATGTTAATTGCAAAGTCTGGACAAGGAGCCAACTCCCAGGCTAAGGAGAAGGCAAGTGATAGAATAAGCATTCCTCCCAAGGAAGCTTATGTGCCTAACTCCACTGAACCAGACACCTCTTCTTCTATGAATCGATACACACCAAAATTCTTGCGAGAGATTCAAGAAGAGAAATGGGCTAAAGAGAGTGAAGTTCCTCCTCCCATTGAACTTGTGGATGACACACACGATCAATTCCCACAAGACCTTCCGTCCATTTATGGAGAGTAGGAGAGCTTCCAATCTCAAGAGAGATTGGACTTCGAGTCTAATTCTTTACAGGAGCTGCCCCATTTCACAGGCCCATGGGAAGCAAAGTCCACTTGTATGAGAGCACCTACGGTTATGATAAGAAACAAAGACTCAATCATACCTAGGAACATGTAGGTGCATTAGAGCAACACTACTCAAAACAACGAACCCTACAGACCCTGAGGAGACTAGGAGTGCATTGGCCAACCATGGAAGTTGATGTCCATAGAATGTGCAAAGAATGCCCAATCTGCTGCACTAAAGCACCAGTGGAACACGCCACTCTTTATCGAGTGTCTTTAGTGCCAGATTGGAGTGAACCATTAGTAGCCTTCTTGAGGACAAAAACATTCCCTCAAGATATGACTTTGGCCAGACAAAGAAGTTTGGAACAAGAAGCCTTGGATTACACCATCATTGGTGATAATTTATACAAACGTGGTAAAGATGGTTACCTAAGACTGTGCTTTCATGAGAGCGAATACCTCAAGATATTAGAGATTGCTCACCAAGGTGTAGCAAGAGGACACTTCGGTCCAGATAGGGTGATCAAGGCAATTCTATTTGCAGGATTTTGGTGGCCCACCCTTCACATGGATGGACATACCTATGTGAAGAGGTGTGAGGTTTGTCAGAGAACCCAGTATCCCATACGCAAGGATGAGATGCCATTGAAGCCTATGATGGGTGGACGTGCATTCTCTAAGTGGGGATGTAACTCAAGCGTAAGCACCACCTCCTTTACTTGTCAATCCGCGGAGACGTGAGGATCGGTATGAAGACCACGAGCAAGTGAAGGCACAAGTGCGTGAGTGAAAGCACACAAACATGCACACACATACACACACACGCACACAAAGTAAGATCAAAGAGAGGAACAATGGAAAGCTTAGATTGCAAAAGAGTTCTCTTACAAAAGTTCTATTCTCTAACAAGCTAACCCCCAAAAATGAGCTCTCTAGCTCTTTTTATAGTTTTTTGACTAGTTTTGGCCCTGTCCAGACCTAGTGTCCGGCCTAGTTAAAAATTAGATTCCAGGGCTTATTTGAGGGCTCAAACGAAGTCTAAAAATTATGAAAATTGGTACGATGGTGCTTCTAATACTCCTCAAGCTCGAGGACTCCTCGGCTTGCACAAAATGGAGTTACTAAAAATAGATAATGGTATTTACAATGGTTTTTAGTGATGAAAATCCCTATTTTTGTAGGGGATTCTTCTGGAAATTTGACATACACTTCTTGGAGCTCCCTACTTGCTCCCTTTCCTTGTGTGTCCACCTTTTGATGTGCTTCCATGATTTGTCCTTGACTTTGAGCTTCAACTTTGAGCTTCAACACTCCCCTCCCTCTCGAGTCTGTCGTCCCTGACAGACCCTTGTTGGAAGGGCTGTTCCATGTAGTGCTTTGAGAGGTGGTGTCCATCCGGTGTATGAGCTGGTTCCTTGGATTCCAGCAAAAATGTGTCGTTGTGAGCTCTTCAAAACTGCAAGTTGCTCAAAAGAGGTTGTCAAGAGTGATTTGGAGCAACTACTGGCTTCAATTTGCTTCAGAGATATGGATGTTGTTCCCATGACGTCCGCTAGCTCTTCCAAAGATGATGTTGAGAGCAGTCATGCCAACTACTCATAACCCATAATGAATGATGGGTAAGTGTGTTCGTGCCTGGGTTGAAAAAAGTATGTGCCTTGTGCACGGCCTTGTAATGTAGCCCTACGCATGCTTACTTGGAAAATGCATTGGAAGAAGTATGGTGCAAAAATTGCAGTTCTTGAGCTGAGTGCTCAAGGGTATGCTGACGAAGAGGTTTCCTAAACTATCATGGTTATGGTGTTTCCAGAGTAAAGATACTTACCATGGAGAAGGTTGATGGATGTTTTGTCTCTTCGTGTTGTACGCTCGGCCTTTGGGATGGAACCTTGTTGATGAATGTCCATGTTGATTGTCCACTGATGAGATCTTTTGAGTGGTGAATCCCCTCTCCTCTTTTCAAAGCAACATTTGTCACTAACAATGTGCATTTCTGAGCTTGGGCTCATGCACGTTCACTTCCCTATATTGACACTCAGAGGAATATTGGACACGTGCCGGTTTCTAAGAGATTACCATGCTGATTGACATAGACCATTCACCAGTGCTACTGTTCCATACTGGTTCAGGAAATATTGAGAATTGAATTGCTTTATATTCTTTGGCAAGCAACATCGGGTAACTACACCAAGCTGAGTTTCACATATTCTCTTTAGCTCACCATATGCAGAAGTCTTCTCCTCCAGAACTACCTTGTGCAGATATCTCCTTGGATGCTCTGGTACATGAAGTAGTTAAGCATCACCCAAGTTGCGGACCTTCAAGCTCTTCATTCCTACCATGGTAAGAGAAAATCATAGTTGTAGATGCCATGTTCATGCCAAATGCTTGTCCTCTACGAGATAAGGCAGCAATAATCTCACTGCTGGCCGAGACACACTTCTATCCAAATTGATAAATGCCTAGTAATCAACAGTTCCACCTTCAACTAAGCATGACTCATTCATGTTTCATAAGCCAAACCTGGGAACAAGCTCTCTCCCACTTTTCTTTCTACCTTTTTTTTTTTTTTTTTTTTTTGAGGAAAAGGATATCACAAAACAAGACACAAAAGTTAGTATCAATAGAAATGTTTGACATATGTCACTGTGCTCTTGTGCATGGGATTCTCAAGTGTGTCTATGCACGGCCGTGTAATGTGGCCCTATATTAATGCATACTTTGGAAATGCATGACCTGAATGGTGCAAAAGACAGGGTTGTGCAAGGAGCACATGGTTGTTGCTCGTTCGAGGCTTTCGATATTATTTGTGGATGTTGATGCCGACCTTGGTGGAGGTATCCTTTGAGTCTCGAACTGATGTAATCCTCCTTATTGGAGTCCATTTTAGAACATCATTTGGCACTGTAGAGGTCACTTCAGGTGTCTTCCTCTTTGGATGCGTTCTGAACTGTGGTATCCAGTGTGGTTGGCGCTTTGGTTCGATGGAGGCTGCTTGTACTTTTGGCTTCCAAACCCATATCCTTTGTGCACGTCTTCCTACTTTTCTTGAAGAGCTGATTTGATCTTCTTCCGGTCTCTGTACGTGGTTCTTACCTTCTTCTCTTTTTGGCTTCTTGGTTGAGACCTTTCGCATGTGGGAGAACATAGGTTGTTGTGGATGTAAGAGCTTCTTAGGTACCCACATTTGCAATTGCCCTTGTTGAGCTGCAACTAACTTCTTAGGCACCCAAACTTGTTGGATACCTTGTGATTGAGCTTGTCCGAGCTGCTTTCTTCGTCTTCTGACTTGGTTGGCTTGCCTGGATGGAATTTGTGGGGGCAAGGTTGGTGGTTGCTCTCCTTTGCGTACCCATATCTGCTTCATGCTCTGAACTGCTTTTTTTATCGAATGGTGTCTTTCTAATTGTTGTAGCAGTTGTCGTGAACGGTTGTGTTTGCTTGTGTGGTGGACTCACAACTGTGGTTACTTGATTCTTTGGAGAAGAAGAAAGATCCACACGCCTTCGAACCTGGTCTTCCACGATTGACTCCTTCTGCATCATAGAGCTTTTGACACATACAACATCTTCTTTCATATGATTAGTCTTGGAAGAACTAAGAGAGTGTGTGGTGCCATGATTTAGGAGCATGCAGTTCTCTAATTCTATTGTAATGCATTGTTCATGTACCCAAACTTGAAGAATTTGACTTCTTAGGTTTAAGTTAACTGCATGGTCATAGATCCAATCTTGACCCAAGACAAGTGGTTCTGTAAGGTTCTCATCTTGACATACTAGCGCTTTGACTCTCATTGGAACATCTTGAAGGTAGATGGGAAGTTCCACCTTGCCCAAACAAGGGGTTTCCACACCTCTCAATCCTATGAGATAAGCTTCTATGGGATTGATGTTCAACTGCAAGTCTTGGCAGTAGGAAAGTCTAACTGCACTACTTGCTGCACCTGAGTCAATCAATGCTTTCACCGTCCTTGCACCCTTCCCTTGTCCTATCTCTATGGTCACAAAGGGTCTTCGGTCAATGACCTGAGAAGTCGTTATGCCTGACTTTTGACACATATCCATGTGATATTTTGGGGCTTTTGAGTTGACTTCTAGGCCTAATCGCCTTAACTTATTTCGCCTAATACGCTCTTTGGCCTCTACCTGTGCTTCTTCTCTCACTCTTAACTCTTCTTCTTTTCGCTTCTTAGCAGTGTTGAGTCTCATTAGCATATCCTCAATAAGAGGTTCTTGATATAGCTTGACTCTACAGCCACTAATATAGTTTGGCAAGATATCTCCTTCTAGAGTGGCCAACTGAACTGCACCACTAGTGGAAATTCTATTAATGATCATGGGTCCGTATCCTCTTTTTTCCAACTTACGGGCATGTTGTTTTAGTGTGTATACCAACACTAGATCTCGCTCTTTCAATCCCTTATCCTTGATGTGTGCATCAAAGTATGCCTTTTGCCTCTTCTTTGCAGCGTAGATGCCTGCTGCCGCTCGTAGCCGCGTCTCACCCAAGCGTTCGAGATCAAAGATCCTAGAGGACAATTCATGCCCATTCCACTCATACTCTTGTGCTACTTTTAAGGCAGGGATTAAGAAATCTAATGGTAGCACAGCGTTCTGTCCGAAGACCATCTGAAATGGGGTGGCGTTGAGTACCGTTTTGTAGGCAACTCGATAAGCCCAAACAGCATGATGAAGTTGTTTGTCCCAATCAGAGCGTTTATTATTTACCAGTTTTGTCAATACGTTACAGAGGATCTTATTGGTACTCTCGGCTTGTCCGTTGGCTTGTGGATGATAGGGGTCGGATTTCTTATGTATCACCAAGAATTCTTGGAGAAGATTTTCAATGACTTCATTCAAGAAGTGTGTGCCTCTATCGCTCACCAACTCTATTGGTAGTCCATATCTCGTGAACACATTCTCGAATAAGAACTTAGCCGTAGTCTGAGCATCATTCTTTGTTGTGGCTTTGACTTCTACCCACTTTGTAAGGTAATCTGTGGCTACAATGATGTACTCTGCATGGGAGTTTCTAGCTCGGGGGTTAATAGGACCTATGAAGTCTATGCCCCACTTCAAAAATGCACGTCCTCCCATCATTGGCCTCAAGGGCATCTCGTCTTTTCTCACTGGATATTGTGCACGTTGGCATGTGTCACATTTCTTCACATAGGTATGTGCGTCCATATGAAGAGTGGGCCACCAAAGTCCTGAGAATAGAATGGTCTTGATCACTCGGTCAGGACCAAAATGTCCACCTGCAACACCGTTGTGTGCAGTCTCTAAGACCCTTAAATAGTCTGATTCATGAACGCATAGTCTTAAGTAACCATCTTTGCCTCTTCGGTATAGGTTGTCCCCTACTAAGGCGTAGCCTTGAGCCTCTTGCTCCATGCTTCTTCTTCTTGCTAGACTAGCCTCTTTGGGTAATCTTCCCGATCTCATAAACTCTACCAATGGAGCACTCCAACCTGGAATTAATGACACTTGATAAAGGGTCGCATGCTCCACTGGGGGTCTCTCTCTGCACCTTGGACAATTCTTAATCCACTCATGTATTTCTTTGTCCATGCTAGGCCAATACACTCCTAAACGCTTTAGATTCTGCAATGTTCGTTGTTTAGAATAGTGATTTCCTAGCATTCCTTCATGGGCTTGTTGCAACCAACTACTATGTTCATCATCCTCCACACAACAAGCTAATACACCCTCAGTATCTTGTTTGTACATGCTTCCTGCTAATATGTGATATTTTTGTGATTTTACAATTTCTTCTTGTGATGTTTTCACATTCTTATTTGCTGGGCCAAAGGTGAGGACTGGTACCAACTTATTTGCCCATTTAGGAACAACTTCTAAATTGAACAGATAAGCATCGGGTAATTCGTCAGACACTCCTTGCGGTGACTCTCCTGAAGTGATGCGAGAAAGGTGATCTGCCCGAAGGTGGGTTCTACCTTTCCTGACAACAACTTCAAAGTCATATTCCATTAGTAAGAGGAACCATCTTACTAAGCGTCCAGTATTGCAAGGTTTATTGACCAAATATAACAAAGCTTGATGATCAGTGAAAAACTTGAACTTGTTGGCCAATAAATAGTGTCTAAACTTCTTCACAGCATATACCATGCCTAAGCCCTCTCGCTCAGTTGTGGTATAGTTCCGTTCAGCTGCGGTGAGCTGTCTACTAGCATATGCTATGGGCAAATCTAAGTTTCCTTCACTTGTGGGTTGTGCTAGCACACATCCTATGGCATGATTGGATGCATCCACATGGACATGGAATGGTTTATTCCAATCAGGAGTGGTGAGTATTGGTGCCGTGCACAAACGTTTCTTCAGTTCGTTGAAAGAATTCTCGCATTCATCGTTCCACTCAAAATTAGACAACAAGGCATAAAGGGGTCTAGCTATGATCGCGTACATGTGGATAAACCTACGGTAGTATCCACAATGGCCCATAAAGGCTTGTACCTCTTTAATATTCCTTGGCCTTGGTAGCTCCGCTATGGCTCGTACCTTATCTTCATCTGTTGAGATTCCATTCTTAGAAACAATATGACCTAAGATTTTACCTTGACGCACCATAAACACACACTTTTCTGGGTTCAGACACACTCGATATTCTCTACACTTGTTGAAGATTTGTCTGAGCTCAGGGATGTGAAACCTTCTTTCTTGGGAATGAGCACATAAATCATCCACATACACTTCTAAGCTCTTTCGCAAGAACTCTTTGAAGACATGACACATGAGCCTTTGGAATGTTGCAGGTGCATTGGTGAGCCCAAATGGCATCACACGAAATGCAAAGATTCCCCACTCTGTAGCAAAAGCTGTTTTGTGTTGATCTTCTGGGGCAATGGCTACTTGATTGTAACCTGAAAATCCATCAAGGAAGCTATAAACTTCCTTGCCCGCAACACGCTCCAATAGGTGTTCTGTGATTGGAAGTGGATAACTATCTCTAATTGTAGCGGCATTAACTTTTTTAAGGTTAATACACACTCGCAACTTCCCGTTCTTCTTGGGTACCACAACAATGGGGGACACCCATTCGGTATGCTCAATCTCATAGATGAATCCAGCTTCAATCAACCTATCAATTTCTTCTTTTATTTTGGCTGCATAGGTATCATTATATGTGTAGGGCTTCTGTTTGGTGGGCTTAGCATCAGCAGTCATGGGGATAGTATGAGAGCAAATTCTTGGATCTACCCCTTTCAAGTCTCTATAGTGCCATGCAAACACATCCCTATATTCCCTTAATAGAGCTATGAGCTCCATTTCTTCTCTTGCACTTAGGTCATCTCCTATATATGTGCATCTCTCTTCGTTCTCTTCAATGGTCACTACAATCTTCTTGGTCTTTTCTTTATTATCATATGATTCTCCTATGATGGCCTCTCTCTTAGGCATTCGTACCAAAATTTTGCGGTCGTCAATTTTGCGGTCGTCAACTTCATATTTCTTGAAGTTTTTTGGTACTTCAAACAATGATTCCTCCTCTTCTTGTTTCACTGCTTTTCTTTTCTTTTTCTTTTGACTACTCTCACTTCCATCCTTTGAGTTTACTGTTTTAATACTTGTGAGAGGTTCTTCTTCTTTCTGGGTGAACACTCCTATATCTTCTAGATAGTGTTGCTCTGAGTTAAAGCAACTATCCATCACAATAGACTCCAGATCATCGTCATTCTCTTCTTCCTCTATGACATCACTAGGGTCACATTCTTCTAGCAAGGGTTGACACATGAAAACTGAGATATCATAACCCTCCTCATCACAATGAGGTGTCCACTGTTCCTCATTGACAGCAATGTCCATGGTGGCTAAGATTTCTGGCCAGCCATGAGGCTCAAACTCCTCATCTGGAAAGATCATCGGTGTGTAGGCTGGGTCTCTAACTAGTCTATCTCCTAACGAAGTTCCTTCTTCTCTTGCCTTTAAACGTTTTTCCTCTTCCTTTGCGACCTTGCACATCCACAAATGAGTATCTTCATGCAGCCATGATGGATCAGGTGAACTTTCAGAATGCACAGAGATGGAATCTTCTTTCGCTTTGTGGATAGAATTCCACTGTAGGGGTGGTACATCTCTGAAGGTGTAATCCTTCAAATTGACCTTGGTGGTGACCCCTAAGTGCTGTAAGTACAAGGAGTTAGTTCCCCAATCCTGTACTATTTGCAATTGTCGTAGGAAGGGTCTTCCTAGGATCATCTCATAGACATTATTTTTCTCAAAGTCACATATAGCAAATGTGTGCTCAAACTCTACACCACAAGTGGTTAGAGTGATCCCTTCTAGCAATCCTAGAGGTCTTTCAAAATGACCATCAGCCATTTGAAGCTTCATTCTAGTTGGCCTTAATGTAGGCTTGCCCCATTGCTTCCACAAGGAGGTGGTTGCAATAGCAACACCAGCACCTGAATCTATGATTGCTTTGGTTGTGTAACCTTGGTAAGTGATTGGAAGATAAGTATTACCTTCTTCACCCTCACACATGTCCCCTATTTTGTCTAGAGGTATCTCTGGTACCCTTTGCTTGGAGCCTGCTTTTGGCATGTTGGAATCAAGTTCTGGAACCTGATCCTTCACATGATTCCAAAGCTCAGGTTTTGCTTTGAGCAGCTCTTCTACAGTGAGATGACACTGAACCTTAGTGTTCTTCACGACATCCGTGTTCCTTGGAACCACTGAGTCTTCATTTCTTACTAGTATTGTGGGAGCTCTAATCTGGAGAGATTCAGATTCCCATGGGCCGGGAAATTGAGGCAATTCTTCTAAGGTATTAGATTCAAAATCTAACCTTTCGTCTTCTTGTTGTTCTGCTTCATCTTCGTAAATAGATGGGATGTCTTGGGGAAATTGATCATGAAGATCATCAATCTCAGGAATAGGAGGGGAATTACCCTTCTCCTTGGCCCATTTCTCTTCTTGTATTTCCCGCAAGAATTCTTGAGAGTACTGTTGAATTGAAGGAGGTATTCCTGGATCCGTGGAATTAGGAACATAAGCTCCCATTGGTGGTGAGCTTCCTCTTTCAATAACTGGTTGAGCCTGTGGAGGTAAAGAAACTTGTGGTTTGTTTACCAACTGCTCTAATCTTTCTAGTAAGCCCTGGAAATGCAAATCTGATTTGATAGAGTTTGTCTGATTGAACTTTTGACTAGTCTCAAGTATGGCTTGAGCTTGTTCTACCATTTTCATGCACATTTTCATCCGTTCAATCTCTAAGTCCGCTCTAGGGTAACTCTTGTCTAGGTTTGCAGCTGTAGGCCCTTCTTGAAGTCGAGCCTGGTAGGCCTTGAACATCATGTCCAAGCCTTCTGGGGTTGGATCTGCAAGAACAGACCCTGGTTGTGGTCTATTTACAATGGGTGGTGGGGTGGGATGAGGTGGAGTGGATGGAGTTTCGGCATGCGAGGGGCTTTGAGATGCAATGTCTTCTATTTTTGTTTTCGCTTCTTTTAAGCTTTCTTCTAGTTCCGATAACTTTTTATTCCACTTGCGATTGGCCTTCTCTCTGGTATCCTTCCATGTTCTTGTTTTCCTCTTACTAGGCTCTCCCGACTCACTCGACTCTGATTGTTCTACTGGTTTATCCTGTTTTAAGGCTTGTGCTCTAGTGACAGCTTGTATAGGAGCCACATTGCTACTACTTGAACTTGAATCTGCCACTAACCCTACCACATTAATGGGTGTAATCTTGGGTGCACTAGAGGGGTTTCTTGGACAATCTCTGGGGAGATGGTCTTTGCCACAATCAGGACAAAAAGGCTGTATTGTGATAGTCTGTCCTTGACTCGGAGATGGTGGGTGGGGACAGTCACGAATGAAATGATCACCTTGACATCTAAAACAAGATCCTCTAGGGGCTTGTGGTCTCATTTGTCTCAACTGGGGCCTAGGGTTAGGATTTGTGTACATGACATTGGAGTATTCTGGCTCCCAATTTTGCTCCATAGGTGGTGCCTCATATTGATACGAGTAAATCTCGCTATGTTCAGGTGACTCTGTGTAATACGCATGTGGACTACCTTCATGGGAGTAGTCTGAACTATGAGCATGAGAGTCATTATCTGGTATCCACGGGGTTAGGGGCACCAATGCTCTATTTGGATTTTCCTCTCCCACAACATATTTGACTGGAATCACGTTGGCTGGAGCTGGTGATTGGTTTCCCAAGACAGGTTGTGGCCTATATGGTACCTGATATTGCTGTTGTGGTCTATAATATGGCTGTTGGTATTGGTTCTGATACCTACCTTGTGGGTAAGGTTGCTGATAATTCTGTCTAACAGCCTGCCTATTGTAGGGACAATCTTGAGCCGTGTGGTTTGTGTATTTTCTCTCAATAGTGCAATATGGAGCATTCCTTTCTCTAATGTTTTGGTTTTGCATTGGGCATACATTAGCCATGTGGTCGCCCCCACAAGTATAACACCGATTCACTGGAGTGACTCTCTGTGTTTGTCTATTTTGGACTCCCAGCTTCTTGGCAACTTGCTCAGCTATCTCCTCTATTTCCATGGAGATTTTTGGAGTATGACTAGTAGAACTATCTGAATCCTTATAGAGTTTGGATAATCCTAACTCCTCACCCAAGTTATCTTCTATGTCAATGCATGTCCGCACGCACTCTTCTATGGATCTAGGCTCTTTCAAATATACATATGATCTTAACTTTGTGCTCAGTAAGCCATCTAAGAACAAAGCCACCTGTTTGGCTGGTGTGGGTAACTCGGGATCAGGGCATCCTTCTAGGTACTGTCTGAACCTTCTACCTGCTAGTCGCACTATTTCTTGGGGTGTCTGCTTGAAACTGTGGATCAGGGATGAAGTGTTATGCCTGATACCACTCTTGGAAAATTCTACAATGAATTCGTCTAGCAGTTGACCTATATTGCGATAGTTGCGACTACTCAATGGTTGAAACCAAGCTAAGGTAGTGCCCTTAAGGGTCAAACCAAATGCCTCGTACTGGGTGAACCAGTCCTCAATTTGTTCGGCTCTCAGCACTTGTTTGTACTCGGCCACATGATCATAAGGATCCCCTGTCCCATCGAAATAGTTCTTCATTGCCTTGATCACTTGAATGGGTCTAAGGGTTCTTGGGTACTCTCGAGGTCTAGGCAATGGAAAATCCTGTTCATCTCTTTGTTGCCTATGTGCTTGATGTCTCTCTCTTTTAGGTCTTTCATTTTCAAATCCTGACCTATTCCTGCCTACGGTGTGTGCAAAACTTACCTCAGGTCTCTCTCTAGCTCTTTCTCTCTGGGCTTCATGAGCGAGGGATGATCCTACTCCTTGGAGGCCATGGGAAACATTGGATCTTGGTGGGGGGAAAATCAATTCATTCTTCCAAGTATATGCATGTCTATCATGTTCTGTTACCAAGAAAATTTTCTTTGATGTGTTATCCAGGTAGACAACTTTGCCTGGTATCTCTGGATCCTTGAACTCGTAGATGATGACTATGCCCAATTGGCTAGGTTGTTCTGGCTTGAATCTCCAAAAGGCTTCCTCTGTTTCTCTATTCAAAAATAGTTCTATGCTTTTTTTGTCTTGAGGGATCCAGTCTGGAGTGATCACTCGGGTCAAAACTGACTTGCCTCTAGGAGTCTGGGGTCCTTGTCCTATATTTCCTTGTTCTAGGTCTCCTATCTCATTCTCATGAATGATATTTCCAAACTCATTGGTCCTATCTGGTTGGTTGGTAACCACATACATGGTTCCTTCCTTATCAATGTATGAACCCTCTTCGAACTTGACCACCGGGTGTTCAAGTCCAAAGGATTGATTTGGATTTTTGAGTTGGACCACTGATCGCCTCAGACCATCCTCATAGATGCGAGCACCTAATTGGTTGGTCCGAATATATTCCAACTGTGTTTTATAGGGACCTTCTGGTGTTTGTAGATGGGCAGTCCCTGAGCCACCTGCAGGTTTTCCCATGCTAAAAGACATTTTTGAATCACTTGTGTCTGAACTTAGTAAAAGATCACCACTTAGTTGTTGTGTCAAAGACTTGGATGTATGGTTGACACTAGCCTCAGAAGATCTAATGCTTTGTTTATCCTTGCCTAAGTGTCTACCAGATCTCAGGTTCATAAGCTTTAGTCAAGAGTCCAAATTTTCCCCTTGGTATGGTTCAAAAATTCTTTGGAGTCCCCTTGGTTCCCTAGTCCCACTTGAGGGTCAACTTCAAATTATCCTTTCTCAAAATCAACGCGTTATTCTTGAAAAAAACAGTTGAGGCCGTGTAGGATTTGAAACGAGCTTTCCAACGAGCTATAGAGCTCAAAAAATGGACTTTGGATGAAAAAGTTATGCCAATTCAAGCTCCTAGGGGTCAAAACAGTCAAACAGGACCTTTTGAAAAAATCACGATTTTGAGTAGAAAATCGTGTTTTGAAAATCGCGATTTTGATCACAAAATCGTGTTTCTGAAAATCGCGATTTTGATCACAAAATCGTGTTTCTGAAAATCGCGATGTTGATCACAAAATCGTGTTTATGAAAATCGCGTTTTTTGACATGAAAATCGCGATGTTGAGCACAAAATCGTGTTTTTGAAAATCGCGATTTTGACTCAGAGAATCGTGATTCACAAAATCGTGTTTTTTGCTGAAAATCGTGATTTGTGAGAATCGCGATTTTGAGCCCACTGAAAATCGTATTTTCTCAGAATCGTGTTTTTGGCATGAAAATCGCGATGTTGAGCACAAAATCGTGTTTTTGAAAATCGCGATTTTGACTCAGAGAATCGTGATTTACAAAATCGTGTTTTTTCACAAAATCGTGTTTTTTGGCATGAAAATCGCGATGTTGAGCACAAAATCGTGTTTTTGAAAATCGCGATTTTGAGCAAACAAACGTGATTACACAGAATCGCCTTTTTTTCTCAAAATCGTGTTTTTTGACTGAAAATCGTGATTTGTGAGAATCGCGATTTTGAGCCCGCTGAAAATCGTATTTTCTCAGAATCGTATTTTCTCAGAATCGTATTTTTGACATGAAAATCGCGATGTTGATCACAAAATCGTGTTTTTGAAAATCGCGATTTTGACTCAGAGAATCGCGATTCACAAAATCGTGTTTTTTCACAAAATCGTATTTTTTTCAGAATCGTGTTTTTTTATATGAAAATCGTGATTTTGAGCACAAAATCGTGTTTTTGAAAATCGCGATTTTGAGAATGACCACAGAATCGTGATTTTTTCAGCCAACTTTTAGGCGGGAAAACAGAAAATCGTGATTTTTCAAAAATTTTGAATTTTCACAGAATCGCGATTTTCATCACAGAATCACGTTTTTTGGCGGGAAATTCAAATTTCTGAGCGCCGGCTATGGCGAGCTCCGTATGAGCAGAAAATCATAAAAAAACACAGCGCTTGCTCTCCCTTGCTTCTCCTAACTCCTTCCCACACAATAATGCATGAAAAATGGTATGAAGATGGTGAAAATGCACAAAAAAACTAGAATTTTCTATGAAGAAGAAGGTGAAAGAAGGTGGAGATGATGATGATGATGAAGATGAAGAGGAAAAAACAGAAAATGAACTGAAATGACAGTTTTTTTACCTTCCAACGTCGCAAATCTACGATCTTACCATCACAACGCTCGTCCTCGAAGCTCTCTCCCCGGCAACGGCGCCAAAATTTGGTGTAGCTCAAGCGTAAGCACCACCTCCTTTACTTGTCAATCCGCGGAGACGTGAGGACCGGTATGAAGACCACGAGCAAGTGAAGGCACAAGTGCGTGAGTGAAAGCACACAAACATGCACACACATACACACACACGCGCACAAAGTAAGATCAAAGAGAGGAACAATGGAAAGCTTAGATTGCAAAAGAGTTCTCTTACAAAAGTTCTATTCTCTAACAAGTTAACCCCCAAAATTGAGCTCTCTAGCTCTTTTTATAGTTTTTTGACTAGTTTTGGCCCTGTCCAGACCTAGTGTCCGGCCTAGTTAAAAATTAGATTCCAGGGCTTATTTGAGGGCTCAAACGAAGTCTAAAAATTATGAAAATTGGTACGATGGTGCTTCTAATACTCCTCAAGCTCGAGGACTCCTCGGCTTGCACAAAATGGAGTTACTAAAAATAGATAATGGTATTTACAATGGTTTTTAGTGATGAAAATCACTATTTTTGTAGGGGATTCTTCTGGAAATTTGACATACACTTCTTGGAGCTCCCTACTTGCTCCCTTTCCTTGTGTGTCCACCTTTTGATGTGCTTCCATGATTTGTCCTTGACTTTGAGCTTCAACTTTGAGCTTCAACAGGGGAATAGACTTTGTGGGTCCTATTTATCCCCCAGCTAAGGGTTCACATGCTGAGTATATATCATCGTGGCCACAAACCATCTAACCAAGTGGGTAGAAGTGAAAGCCACTACAAAGAATGATGCCCAAACAACCGCTAAATTCTTATTTGAGAATGTGTTCACTCGATACGGGCTACCCATAGAGCTAGTAAGTGATAGAGGGACTCACTTCTTGAATGAAGTCATTGAAAATCTTCTTGAAGAGTTCTTGGTGATACACAAGAAGTCTTCCCCCTATCATCCACAAGCTAATGGACAAGCCAAAAGCACGAATAAGATTCTGTGCAATGTGCTCACCAAATTAGTGAATAACAAACGCTCTGATTGGGACAAACAGCTACACCATGTTGTTTGGGCATATAGAGTTGCCTATAAAACGGTACTCCAAGCCACACCCTTTCAGATGGTGTTCGGCCAAAATGTAGTGCTACCACTAGACTTTTTGATACCTACATTGAAAGTAGCACAAGAGCATGACTGGACAGGCCATGAGCTCTCCTCTAGAATCTTGGATCTTGAACGATTAGGGGAAACCCGATTGAGGGCTGCAGCAGGAATTTATGCAGCCAAGAAGAGGCAAAAGGCATATTTCGATGCACACGTGAAGGATAAGGACTTGAAAGCAGGAGACCTAGTCCTAGTCTACACTTTGAAGCAACATGCACGGAAGTTAGAGAAGAGAGGTTATGGGCCAATGATTATCAATAGGATCTCCACAAGTGGAGCAGTTCAACTAGCCACTCTAGAGGGTGATATTCTACCAAGTTACATAAGTGGATGCAGAGTCAAGTTATATCAAGAACCCCTGACTGAAGAGATGCTAAATCGACTCAACACTGCCAAGAAACGTAAAGAAGAAGAGAAACGAATTCGAGAAGAAGCACAGGCAGAAGCTTTAGAACGCATCCGACGAATGAAATTGAGGAGACAAGGCAAAGACCCGCCTAAGCCTGACACTCAAGAATCTCTAGGCTATCCCATGGCCATGTGCGAGGCTTCAGGTGGACATTCCCATAGAATAATCGACCGACGGCCTTTTGTAACCCTAGAAGTAGGACAAGGAGAGAGTGTAAGAACAGTGAGAGCTTTGATTGACTCAGGGGCAGCCACTAGTGCAGTTCGACTTTCTTACTGCCAAGAGCTGCAATTACAAATCAATCCTATAGAGGCATATCTCATAGGATTGGGAGGTGTGGAAACCCCTTGCATTGGTGAGGTGGAGCTTCCCCTCTACATTCAAGAGGTGCTAATGGCAGTCAAAGTGCTAGTGTGTGAAGACGAGGATCTTACCGAACCTCTTGTCCTGGGCCAAGACTGGATCTATGATCATGCAGTCAGCCTCAACCTAAGAAGTGGACTTCTTCAAGCATGGGTAGGCCAAAACCACATAACGATTGAATTAGAAAATCACGCACATAGGCCGCTAGAAGAGGCACCGAATACTGGTCCTTCCAGGAGTCCACCTGAAATGAACCATGCTACTCTTGACCAAAGTTCTATGGTGCAAAAGATTGCCACTCATGACAAAGGTACAGAAGTCAACGAGGAGTTCCCTTCTTTTCCAAAGAGAATTCAAGGAAAGCAAGCCGAAAAATACACGATACAGAGGAGCCCGAGGACCAAGAAGAAGGAACACCAACGGGTACAATACAGAATACCCCATAGCATGAAGCAGATCTGGATACGCAAAGGTGAACAACCCTCGGCTTTGGAGACAGGATTCCAAAGAAGCATCAAGCAAGCTACAGTGTCGAGGACTACAGCGAAGGAGTACCCTAGGCATCAATCTAGACAAACTATTTCTATTTGGGTTCCAAAGCAGTCAATGAAGGCTATCCCAAAGGCTAGACAAATATGGGTGCCCAAGACCTGCTTACTAGCTCAAATAACTTCACCTACAATCACTAGATCAAACCAACACTCACGAGTCCTTTTGGCTCCCATCCAAAGGCAAACATCTACACTCCACACCACCACATTCTCGGTCACGCCTCGGAATGTTTGGAAATGGGTACCCAAAAGGTCCCAAACCCAACACACTCCAGTACGCAAACCTTCACACATCATCGCCAATAAAAGCAACGATTCCAGCATCAAAGTCTAGAGACCTAAACCCCATGTCAAACCCCCTGGCCCACCTCTGTAAATCCTTCCCCTCTGATGTAGGTGCATTCTGAGAACATTGCACAACCAAAGTATGCATCTAGAGTGAACCCTAACCTACTAACCCACATGTACACACATCACGAACACTTCACCCACTAACCTCTAACCACTCGGAATGTCATGTTGGTATTGTGGAGGGAACACCATAACATCCTGTTTCCAATGCAATGCTAATGTGCCTCTCTCTTCTTCTAGCAGATAAGCATCAGCAACTACAAGCACTCTCATGGCAGAAGCAACAGGTCCGAGCTCACAGGCAGGAATAAGTACTGCAGGAATTGATGTGGATAGTCTACCTGTTGATGTGCCACCAACTGAACGACCTGTGGAGCTGCAACACCTTCAGCAGATCCCGGTACCGGATCCACCCACAGGGATCACAGAGAGAGTCCATGCCAATTCTCATTGGTTCAATGGCATGCCAGGCCCATTAGGAGAGGCCAAGTATATATGGGAGTCTAAGTGCGAGTATGACAGATCATAGGTCAGATTCCAATTCTTCTCCAAGGAGTTTGAGACTCTACAGAACACATAGGATCTTCAGACCATATGGCAACGTGCAGGGCTAGCCGAGTACTTCGAGGCACCATTACCCAAACCAGACCTCCTCCGATGCTACTATCTAGTCTCAACATTACAGGCTAATGCAGAAAAGGACAAACCACGATCGTTTGTTCTTCCTTCCTTGCTGGGCAACAACGAGTTAAAGAGGTTTGAACTTACCTTGGAGTTGGTGAGCTCTGCTTTGAATATGCACGGCACACATGTACCTTCTAAGAAGGATGCTCTCGTTCCTACTAACATGAAGGATAGGAAACTACTGAAGCTTAAAGATATGGTAGCACTCACACCAAACGTGTCCATCCCTCTCCGTATGTGCATGCAACATTTTGCTTTCCCCGGTCAAGACCGCTTCACACAACCGCACAAAAGAATTTGGTTCGCTCTTTACTTAGCGGAGACAGGTGCGTTACCAATTAAGCTTCCTGTATGGATTATAGAGCAGTTGTATGAAGCAAATAAAAGGTCTTCTAGGAAATTAGTGGTGAACGGTTGCTGTGCAATCACACGCATTATCTACCGGTGCTTAGCATACGATGTACCCATTGAACGTGCTTTAACTTGGGCACAATTACAAATGTTTAAGAGGCTCAAGACATCCACACATCAATCCAAGCGCATGAGGGGTTCGATCCCTTGTGTCCAGACATGTGAAGTTCTGACTACTCCTGAAGTATCGCCACGAGGGGAGGCCACTGTACCTCCCTTTACCATTAGAATACCCAGGTCTGGATCTGAAACTACAACACAAGCTGCCCCTTTGGCTCCTCCTGCTCCATCTGAATTTGAATTTGCTACAACTGAAGATGCTGAAGGGATGGGTCCCCTTAACTTTGAAGCATTCTTACAAAGTACACAACTCTCTGATGTAGAGTTTTATTCAGATACAGAAGAACAGGGCACATCTTCACAAAGACGGAGAAAATCCACAGAAGGTCGCCATGTACATTGGGGTGACGATCAGCAAGGTCAACAACAAGGACATCTAGAAGAAGAAGGAGCAGACGAAGAGGAGACCACTGAAGCCCCCGCATATACAGCAGAACTCCGAAGGCTGTATCAAATCATGGAACGAGTGCGATCGCAACAACTGCTCACCAAACAGAGTAGTAGGGTACTCATGACTCAGCTTTTGGAAGAAGCAGGAGTTGACTCAGAATATAGTGAAGGTCTCTTATTAATGGCAGAAACATATGGGGTAGTAGAAGCAGTTCGGACCGCCATTAGGAGGTCTCCAACTCAATATGATCCACGAAGATTCCAAACATGACCACAGTCAGGTAAAAACATCCAGATCCCCATTACAACAGCAGAAGGGCCGATTATTACATCCGAACCCATTGAGACAACCTCCCAAGCAGCCGTAACCGCTAGCCAAGAGCATACAATCATCCATGCCATCCCCCCACTTCTCCAATCCCTCCATGCCTTTCTTGCTAGAACTTTTCAAGCCAGGTCTCAACCATTCCCTTTATTTTCAGCTCCCAACCCCACTTCTCATCTATTCACCACTTTCACACACACACACTACCTACCATTCCAATGTATATGGTAGACACCACACTTGCTTCCACTCCTGAAAGCATGGACATTTCACCACCCACAACACCTCCCCCACCACCCACACTTCCACCTCCTCCCATTCCCCCTCCACCAATTTCACCCACACACACATCTCCATTAGACACATCATTCACGCTTCCCATTCCCCAATCCCCTCCCCATGCATCCTCCATTGTACAAACAACACCATCATCCATAGGCAATGCATTGGACACCATGCTAGCATGTATTTCACAGTTAAGGACAGAGTACAATCAGCTCCAGCAACATAACGCACGACTGCAAGAGCACTCGGAGGTGCTACAAAATCATCTTGCTGCAGTAGATGAGGAGAATGCTCGCCTCCATACACAATTCCAAACTTTACAAGAGGCTTATAGTGTATTGGAAGTACAGTTATAGAATACAGACCAAGAAGCAATACAAGTGGTAGAAGGCCATCTAAAAACACAACTAGAACGCAACTCAAGACTTCAACGAAATATGGAACTTCTTAGAAGACACCTTGCAGCTGCTCACAAGGAGAATCGATGCCTACAGCAATAGAACCAAGAGAACTTAGAAGCAGCCATCGAAAGCACACCAGGGGCACCCATCAGCCCATCAAAGTTTCAAGCAGTGACCCTTGACAATATCAAGATCATATTGGAAGACTATGCCATGCTGCTTGAAGCACATGACCAGCTATCAGAGGAATTGAGTCAACTGAAGCAGAAACAACAAAAATACACAACGGCTGCCCCTCAAACCACCTCATCAGCGGCTTCACTTCTCACAGACTCAGAGGCCCTACAAGATCTCCAGACACAGGTCACAGAGTTGCAAGCACGCCTACTACAATATGAAAGACCACCTTCCCCTCCAGAGGCTCCCACCGACGAAGAAATAGTACAAATTCCTGTGGAACAAACATTTGAAGAAGAATACGACCCACAACCCTTCCCAGGAGGTCAACAAACGGAAGAAGGTCAGGACACATTTGAAGCACCATGACCCCCATGGCTACGACAAGTGGAGGAAATCGGGAGTTCACATGAAGAGCGAACCGTCGTGCAAAATCAGGCTATGAGAGTCATAGAAGAGACTGTATTACAATCCAATTACTTCAAAAACCTGTCATCGAGACGCCTTATCCTCTCATCTGAACTCCAATATAGGCCTTACTATATCATTTTGGCATATTATAACGCAGAAATACAGAGAGTCACAGGGAAGATACCTTCCTTCGCAACCCAATTTCAACCCGAAGACCTTCCTCCAGAGGTGCAAAAAGGCAAGATCCGTCAACCAACATGGCGGCAGAAACTTCTTGAAACCTATCCTGAAATGCTCCGCACCTGGAAAAATGCGCCATTACATCTCCTCTATAATCCATGCTATGGCCCTGTTCCACGATGCCGCTCATGGAAAGCATTCAACATAAAGGTCCAAAATAACGCACAATGCAAGGAATGGCTCAATTATCCATACATTGTGCCATCACAGGGACCACCGTCAGTAGCGTACATGATGGGAACAATTCGACATTGGATGCCATGATTGAAGCCCATGCCAGATGTGGCGGCCCAAATGATGCTTAAGATTTTAGATATGATGCAGGTAGTACTGAAAACCTTTAGAAATGCAGCAGCACCACAGGTACGTCTACCGGGGTTTACCAATGGAAATTACGATTTGGTGTATGACATGAGCACCACCCCTAGTATTCGTGTGGCTTACGCCTGGCATGCACGCATCAAATACCTCCCTGCATGTTACAAACAGACATTCAAAGAAATGTTCAGATCAGGTTTCTGGGAGTATCACTCGGAGGTCTTCGCACCAAAGCCAACACACCTGCTCCATCTCTTTGCTTGTGAACAAGCCATGTACTCTTAGCACTACACCACACCGCAACCAGAGGTCCCCGGCACAATAAATTGGGATGCATTGGAAGTTGATCTAGCAAGAGGCTTAAGGATAGGAGAACACGAACTTGCCACCAATGTCATCCAATACTATATCGACCACCCAATAGAACAGAGGTGTGTCAGGGGCGACAGACGCTAGGAAGGGGGGAGAATGTTGGCATACAGGTCATATGAAGAGCATACAGGTACAATAGAGCAGTCATGCACGATACGACAACAAGGCCTAATCATTTTTTCCATGGACCATTCACAACTCAAGTGATTTTAATCACTACACAAACATTGTAAATTCCATTTTTGGTAGAATAGACTCCATTTTGTTCAAGCCGAGGAGTCCTCGAGCTTGAAGAGTATTAGAATTAGCTACATAACAATTTTCATAATTTTTAGACTTCGTTTGAGCCCTCAAATAGGCTCTAGAACCTAATTTTTAACTAGGCCGGACACTAGGTCTGGACAAGGCCAAAGCTAGTGAGAAAACTATAAAAAGAGCTAGAGAGCTCATTTTTGGGTGAGATTGTTTGTGAATTGAGCTTATGTAAGAGACTTTTTGACTAATGCAAAGAACTCCATTGTTCCTCTCCTTGTTCTTGCCTTGTGTGCACGTGTGTGTGTATGTGTGTGCATGCTTGTGTGCTTCTCACTCACACACTTGTGCCTTCACTTGCTCATAGTCTTCATAATAGTCCTCACGTCTCCACGGATTGACAATTATGAGGTGAATCTTCTCACATTGGTACTCACCATTGTGCTAGAGTGACAATGGGGTTAATCCATTTTCGATGAAATCTAGTAAATGCTCAACATGGCCAGTGATAGTCATCAACTACAATCTCCCGCCATACCTTAGCATTAAAAATAAACATTTAATGCTTTAACTTTTAATCTTAGGAAAAAGACAAGTTAAAAACATGAATGTATATCTTGCTCCTTTCATTGATGATCTCCAAGATTTATGAAGAGGTATTAATGTCATTGATGTATAAAAAAGAATTAATCAAAGACACATTATGGTTCGTGAAATTGTGGCTTAGACTGTACATGATTTTCCAAGATATGGCATCGATTCAGGTAATGATGTAATTTTTTTATTTAGTATATATAAGGTTGTATGTGAGTTAATCTAGTTCTGTTTTTATGGTTTTCATGCATGTAGAAATATCTACAAAGGGATATAAGGCTTGTCTTTATTGTGATGATTAATTGAGATTAGTTTATAGTAATAATTTTAATAAAAATATTTATCTTTGATATCGATGGTTCTTGCGTGACGATCATCCATTAGGACGTAAAAGAGAAGTGATACATTTTAATGGAAAGATTGGAACAGGGTAGTGTCCAAAACCAATGACACCTATGGATTAGTATCAAACATGGACAAATGGGCCTCTTATAGATCCACAATCCGAAATCTTCAGTGACGATGAAGATGATGAGAATGTGAAGATTAGAGATAAAGGAAAGTTGTCACTAATATGGTATTCTTTGGAGTATTGGAGAGAGTTAAAGATCTGTCATCTTCTTGATCCTCTGCATATATTCAAGAATATTGGTTATTCATTATGACAACATCTTCTTGGATTAAAAGACACAACATCATCAAGAAATGATTTAAAGGATCAAAACTCAAAACCAAAGTTATGGCCAATTTTTTAAAAAAATCGACAAGGAACAACTTACGAACCTATTGCTTGGATACTTACAACAAAGGAGATGCAAACTATCAATGGGATTCAGTTGATTCGAACACCTACAAGATTTAGAGCATCTTTCCAAAACATGTTTACTTTGGATGATACAAGCTTATCTGGGTTAAAGACACATGATTGGCATAACTTTCTAAAGCACATTCTACCTCTTGTTATCGATGGATGTGCAACAAAAGGAGTAGGGGACATGATCTATCATCTTTGATTGCTTATAAGATAATTATCATACTTTTATGTTTAATATATAAGATTATTTGATATCTTTTCTTTATGAATTAATTTCTTTATAATTTGATTTATGAACGATAGTAGGTGGATTAAATCAAAAGAGATTGATAAAGACTCAATCCTACAAAAGAAACATGAATGCAAGGAGCTACTATATTTGATGGAGAAAGAGCTTTCAACATCATTTTTTGATATTCAAGTTCATTTATTGATCCATCTGGTGGATGAAATAGAGATTGTAGGAGTTGTGAACACTGGATGGATATTTTTTTTTTAAAATAAAGGAAGTTTGGCCTTAGCCTACTCTCTCAGACTTGAATTAATTAAAAGAAAAGTACAAGAGAAGGAGACTAGTGCCCATGGGACCCCTCAAATCTCACAGAGCAGGGGTAGCTTTTACAAAGTTTAGATGGCATTACAAAGAAGGTTAATCACCCTCTCATCACCCTCATGTGGGTCCCATTTGGGTTTAAGCTTGTTGTTGATGAGAAGGAGCACTTGATGATGCATGAAGGGGGGGGATTTCTTACAGTGAACGATCCTTTTGCCAAGGAGGAACAACGATTTCTCAATCGACCACTCTTTGGGGGCATCACTAAAGTTAAAAGCACATCTTTGCCACCAGAGCTTCCATAGGACCTCCCCTCTGATGGCATTCAAGAGAGTCCCGGAGCAGCCGATCGCTTCTCCCAGTAGAGCTTGCTTCCAACTGATATGTTTCTGAAGACTAATTTTCTTTCCGACAATCTGCCAGAGCGTGTTGCAATTGGGACAGGTAAAGAAGATGTGAGAAACATCTTGATGGACCGGTAGCAGCGTTTGCACTAGGGAGGTATCCCACAAAATTTGCTAGCCTAAAGGTTGGTCCAGATTCCACGATGAAGAATTTGCCATAAGAGGACAAACTTTTTTATTTCTATGAGGGGGTGCCATATAGCCATGAACTTCATGTCCCATCGAAGCCACATCCACGACAAGCACCACTTCTTGTTGAGGTTAACCTGATAATCAATGGTTTCTTTGATGTTCAGGATTTTTGATAGGCAATTGCCAAAACACCAATACTCACTCTGCAACTCGTGATGGCTCACACACACACTACAACAGTTCAAAAATGGTGGGAAGGGATAGCTAACAGTCCTACACACACATTCCAAGCATCACACACACACTAAAGATCATAGAGAAGGTGGAAATCAACATGAAAGAAGCAAATTCAAATTTTTGCTCTTCTTCTTCACATGCCATTTGAGACCAAGCAAGCTTGGCATGTCGTGCCCCATGAGGAGGCGTACTTTACAGCGGTCCTAGTTGAGACATCTGCTTTGCAAAGTGTTCCATTCTTCATACGAAATGTTGATGCTAGGGTCAATATCCTCAAAGTTGATCCACTGGTTGGTGTCTTGTTTCCAGAGATGTTTCCATTTTTTGAAGCCTTTGTTCCATAGCTTCTTGGGGTTTCGAAGGTTCCAAGATTCCACGCTCCGGATGCCATGAATCGAAAGCCAGATAGAGTCGTTTTGTCTGATATCAACCGCCCATTTCCAATCTTCACTTATTCTTGTGAAGCTTTTGAATTTATTCCAACTCTTCCATAGGGAGCACACAAGATTTGAGCCTTTCAAGAAGACCGGGATTGGGGAAAACAACAATGTCAAGATGTCAAGATTCTTCCAATTTGGGAATCCCATGAGAGCCAACCCCTTCTTGTTTCTAAAGATCAACTTAGCCCACGAGGCCTCCCCATTGCACCAAGCCTTAATCATCCATTTTGTCGCAAGTTTGTTAGCCATGCACCCAATGTCCAGAATGCCAAGGCCCCCACTATCTCTTCGGCTGGTGCAGATGGACCACTTGATTTTAGGCACCCCCATCCTATTATGGTCACCCGTCCAAAGGAAGTTTCTGCATATACTATCAAGTTTGGATAGATCATGCTCTTTCAGTCTCCAACAAGAAAGCAAGTAAATGGTTGGTGATATGAGGAACGTGTTGATAACCATAGCCCGACCAACGAAATTGATTTGCATACCTCTCCAATAGTTTAGCTTGTTTTCAAGTCTCGCTAGCACCCAGTTCCATCACTGCTCCATCGAGATACCAAACCCCAAGGGAATCCCTAGAAGCCAAAAAATATGGCTTTGCGAAATGATTTGACAGCCATGATCAATGAGAAGGTCAGGCTGGGCTTCAACAATAGCTTTGAAGGCGATCTTAAAGTGGTTGATTTTGGATCCAAAGGCTTCGCAGAAAGTATCCAAGCACCTCTAGAATGTCTTCAGGCTATTACTATCATTATGGACAAACTCGATCATATCATCGGCAAAAAGTCTCATGGTGATTTGGTTGTGGTCATGAGGCAAACAGAGGCCTTTGATATTACCAGCTTCCACCTGTTGCTCCACAAGTCGGCTAAGCCTTTCCGTGGCAATGGCAAAGAGAAGGGGAGCCAATGGGCACCCTTGTCTAATTGATCTTCTAAGTTTGATCACCTTTGAGAGTTTGACATTAACATTAATTTGAGTCGACGTGTTTCCCAGAAGGGTCGTGATCATCTTGGTGAATTTCTGACTACATCCGAGATCTTCAAGCGATTGCAGAATATAGTCCCATTCCAGCCTGTCATAAGCTTTTTCAAAGTCGATCTTGAGAAAGACCACATCTTGTTTTGACTCATTTGTGAAGTCGAGACCTTCCCAAATACCTATAATGGTTTCCAAGATTGACCTACCTTTGATGAAACCTTTTTGGTCCTCGCTTAACCATGCTCTTAGATGGCTATAAATTCTATTGGCTATGACTTTGGTGATGATCTTATATCCTTTTTAGAGTATAGTAATTGGACGCCCGTTCTCAATTCTGTTCATTTCCTCTTTTTTGTGTATTAACTTTATAATGCCATTGTTGAGACAAGTTGGAAGCATGCCAAACTTGAGTGCCTCTTGCGAAACTAGACGAAGAGGGGTGGCATCCACAAGTTTGAAGGATTTAAAGAACTCATTAGTGAGCCCATCCAAGCCTGAGCTTTTACCATAAGGGAGGGCATCAATGACTTCAATGATTTGTGCTTCCAAGATTGGGGCATCAAGGAGGGAACGAAGGTTGAATGGCTGCCATGCAGACCCGTCTATGGGGGGAGAGGGGGATCGAGGTCCCCAGGAGTCTCGTAAAGTGCCCTTCAATGATCCCAAAATTATCTTCTTCTGTATTGCATACATTGCCATTTGAGTCTAACAATAGGGGGATCGATTCTCTGTTTTGTTTCCTTTTAAGGATGAGGCACATCTCTTTGGTGGGTTTGTCAGCTTTGCCATCCCACCACTCCTTGAAGAAAATTTGCAAATTCTTCCTTTGTATTTATTCCTCGTATCTCAACAGCGCTCTGATTTTTCGTAGACCTTTTTGGGATTGAGATTTTCCTTTGTTCACTTCCTCCTCAAGTCTCTAGAGTCTATGATATAGAGTTTCTCTATGTGCCCGCCGAACAATCTCGAGCATCTTCCTCGATCTAATCATGATCTACCGTGACTTTTTGACCGCACGTCTCTAGCACTTGGTTGGGGATGAGCCGGAGGCGAACACCTCCTTCCACACTTCAACAATTTCTTGATGGATGGAGAAGCGAGAGAAGGAGGTCGTGCAGGCATGGAACCAAGGAGCCTTATAGATTCTGAAGAAAGGTTGGAAAGCGATGATGATCGGGTAGTGATAAGAGATTGTGAGGTCAGTACATTGCAAGAGGGAAGGGTGGCCCCATTGATGAATAATATTCTGAGCAATGTAGTATCTATCCAGTCTGGCTTTCCTCAGATCCTCGCGTGCTTGGAGATTGGACCATGAAAAGCCATTCGAATCTTTGAATTCGACCAAATCCAAGTGCAGTTTGGTTTTGTCCCACATTTCTTTCTTTGGATTGTCAATGACCCTGCCCTTCATGTTCCATCTATCCGTAGGGTCCTCCACCATGTTGAAGTCACCACAAATTAGCACGTTGTGGGGGAGCGAGTCCAAGGAGGCCTAGGTGTTCAGTCTCTCCAACTCCTCATTGGGGGTATACATAGAAACTAGGTAAAACGAAAGGGGGCACCAAAGGAAACGGAAATCCATCGATGACTCTCATCTTCAATGGACTTCTCAAGTTTTTCAAATCAGAATTGATTAATACCGATTACTGTCCCACCGGACCCCGCGGATGTGACGTCGAAATCCAAACATGGGTCAAGGAGACGTGTTTGAGCTGTTTCTAGAGGTTCGCTCCATCAATTTTAGTCTCTTGAATAGAGATAAATTTTGGGTTTATGCTAATTTCACGAAGCCATTGACCAATGATGGTTGCTCTTGAGGGGTTGGTTAGCCCTCTAGCCTTTAACAAGATGATGATCATTGTCATAGTATACCCTCTTTGTGGGAGGGGGCCTTATCCTTTCTCTTCTTGGATTCGTCTTTCTTTTTTGCCGGGATGGGATCCCAACTTAGCAATATGTTCTTGTGGGGGCTTTTCCAGGGTATCATAGGTTGTTTACCCTTGCGGGATTCCTCATGTTGGGAAGAATTGGAAACCGTTTCTGGAATAGTCGATCCAATGATGGAACTTTCACTATCCATGTTATCTTCATTACTCGTAGTAAAGCCGTCTTCTTTGCTTGTAGTGTAACCCTCTTGGTAGGTTTCTTTATTTTCAGGGATTTCTAGGGCTTTGTCGCTGGTATCCACCTCAAGTCGGTTCCTACCTAGGTAGTCAAACTCATTGATCTCCTTTTCCAGATTGTCATACAAGTTGTTGGAGAGGATAACTGCCATGTTGTTTCGCTCAGAAGTCGCACTAGGGCTTCTTTTCCTTCTTCTTCTGACTTCTCTGAACCCGTCTGCATTGGCTTCAAGATTATGGGGGCCCTTAACTTCCTCTTCATTTGCCGAGTGATTCAATGTCCCTTTGTTGTCTTGAGCATTTCTGGAGGCTTCTTGATTTTGCTTGCTTTTTTGTCTCAGTGGGCAATCTTTAATCCTATGACCTTGTTGGCCACAATGAAAGCACGCGTTAGTAAGGTTTTTGTAATTGATGTCTTGCTCCCAGACATCCCCTTCGCCTAAGTCCACTTTGATCTTCGATGGAAGTGGCATGCTGAGATCAACCTCGACATAGATTTGAGGGTGCCACCGAGCGTTGAACGAATGTCTCGCACCTTCATAGATGAGACCACCAACATCCTCGCGAGAAGCCAACGGCTTGCCCATAGGAGAAACAATGTCCCACACAAAGTTGTACAAGAAGTAAGGCAAGTTAGTGAGCTCAACCCAGAGAGGGTACCGAAGAGATTTTGATTTGTTGGGAATAAAATCGGGGGACCATCTGAACAGCCATAGGGTTGCCCACCCCAGTTGCCAAGTTACAACACTGAGGGCTCGATATGCCATATCTTCATTCTCAAAGACTAGCAACAAATGACTAGCTGGTAAGAACTGGAACTTACAAAAAATCAAACCTTGGGGGAACCACTTATTGCGAAGCCACTGGTGCACGGTTTCGAGCGGGGGCGTAGGGCCAAACACTTGTCCGACAAGACAAACTTTCTTGAGCTCTTCTTGCGTTGACAGAATTGCGGATCTACTAAGGGAGACCACAGGAGGCTCAGTACCCTCGGAGGCCCCAAGGGCCACACAAGATCCCCCTCCAAAATAGGAGCCAGGTTATCGATCTTCCGAGGGGGCAGGGCCAAGTTGCTTCTCACAAGGGAGGGGGCCGGTAGAGCCATGAAAAGGGCCCCTACTTGCGTGATGGAGAGAAAACTTTGAGAAGACCACCAACCTTCTTGATGTTTCTCTTGAGGGTTCACACTTCACTTAAAGACGACTTTCACGATCCTTTAAAAATCATGGTCCTTTGAATTCCATAGATTCAAAAAGTTTCGGATCTTTCGAACTAAAAAAAGGAACTGGGTATAAGTTATAACTACTCTAAGAAAAAGATTTGTTTTAAACGCAAAACAAGGCTCGTGATAGAATTCTGCAGCCACGTGAAAGGCGCTTGAGGTCGCATCCAAGGCTAGAAGAAACTTTCTTTCCTCTTGTCCAAAAAATGCAATTTTAAAACACTCAATCTGACTCAATCTGACCCACGGTGGCTGATGGTCTATCGCCCACGTGGGCTACAACAGCGGCAGATGATATGTGAAAGGACTAGCATAAAAAACCACATTGTAACCAAGGTCATTAAGTTGACCAACTGCCATCAAGCTACATGATAACTGAGGTGCATGGTGTACATTATGCATATTAAATTTTGAAACATCAATGAACTGCACAACCACATCTCCAATCTTGACAATGTCACACTGATAAGAGTCACCAAGCCTCACAATACCAAGAGACTTTGCTGCATCATTAGAGAACCATTCTCTATGTGGTATCACATGGAAATAACTACCATAATCTAGCAGCCACATGTGGGAAAGAGAATGGGCCATAAGAGCCTCAATAGGCATAATACTGTCAAGTGTCAACATATCAGCATCATTAGAATAGCATTGATTTCTTCAATTTTCACGATTGAAGTAGATGGTGCATGTTACTGTTTAACATGCTCATAAACATTCTGACCTTTACCTTTAGCATTCTTTAACACATAGAAATCTTTCTTCATGTGTCCTTTCTTATGACAATAATGGCATTTGATATCCCTCTTCCTTGATTTATTTCTACTCTTATTCCATTGACCATTCTTTTCCTTGACCTTGTTCCTACCATGTTGCTGATTCTTGTTGGAGTTTGAGGTCTATGGAAGCACACAAACAACACAAGGAACAAGAAGAAATTGGAGCACAACACACAATATTTGAATGTATTACCAAGAGAATGTACAAAGATAAGTTACACATTAGGGTTATAGGCATATATACAAGTCAGGGGGAAAAAACCTCTTAAAGAGGGAAAAAAGTGCCCCGGTGCTCCTCGTGTGTTCACACAGATCATTGCCTAAATGTATCATCAAAACCCCCCTGAGCGTATTGTGGTGACAAGGAGCTAGCACTCATGTATAAGGAAGTGCCAAGCTATGAGGAATCAATCCACAAAAGGAAGTAATCCCAAAGCTTTGCGGAAAACTTCAAACTTATCCCTAGGCATAGCGTTTGTGAAAAGGTCTTCAATGTTCTTCTTTGTGGGCACATATGCCAAACTAATCTCTCTAGTAGAGAACCTCTCCATGACCTAATGATAGTGCACCTCAATGTGCTTAGTGCGAGTATGGAACAAAGGGTTCCTCACAATTGCCAATGTGCTCTCACTGTCAGTGAAGATGGTGATGATAGAAGACTGACCAACACCCAAATCAGCCATAAGGTGTCTGAGCCACACACACTCAACAGTCGCTGTGAAAGATGCCCTATACTCAGCCTCACAACTGGAAGTGGCCATAGTAGTCTAGTTCTTGCTCAACCAAGATATACATGAGCTACCAAGCATGAAGCAAAAGTCACTAGTGGACATACGAGTGTCATAACAACCAGCCTAGTGAGAGTCAAAAAAAGCATGTAAATCTGGCGATAATGATCCCCCCTTGGGATACAACAATCCAAGCAGCCGGGTACCACTCAAGCAGCCAAAGATGCGCTTGATCACCTACCAATGCTTGACACCTGGGCAATGCATAAACCTACTCATTTGTGAGACAAAAAACTAAATATCTTGCTGAGTAATGCATAAGTAAATCAAGCATCCAACAACCTGTTGATAGAGAACAACATTAAATGCATCCCGTGCATCATGAAGACTCAATCATAAACCTGTCTCCATAGGAGGGGCATTAGGTTTATAGTCTTCAAGGCCAAAATGATGCAATAATGTGTCAATATAATTCGTTTGACACAAAGCTATTCCGCCATCAACTTGCATAAAATGAATGCCCAAATAATGATGCAAATTCCCCAAATCGGACATCTCAAATGAGGCATGCAAATCAACCTTAAAATCAGCAATATGCTTTTCATGAGGACAAGTGAGCAGCATGTCATCAACATAGACAACAATGATCAGAAGCACATCATTTGCACACTTAACATATAAGGTGCTCTTAGTTGGACTATCCTCAAAACCATGTGGAATTAGGTAGGCATGTATTTTTCATACCAAGCACGTGGTGCTTGCTTCAAACCATATAATGCTGTTTTCAACTTGCACACTTGGTTTTCATTCCCTTGTTGCACAAAGCCACATGGCTAAAAAACATACAATTCTTCATGCAAGTCACCATTCAAAAATGCAGTTTTAATGTCCAATTGATGTACATTCCAACCATGATGAGCTGCAAGTGCACAGATGCTAGGAATAGTAGCCATTCAACATGTAGAAGCAAAGGTCTCATCAAAATCAATGCCTCTTTCCTGAGCATAACCCATTGCAACAAGCCTAGCCTTATACTTGGCAACTTTTCCACTAGGTTTACTCTTCTACTTATATACCCACTTAGTGCCAATGGGCTTCTTGTAAGGAGCCAAGTCACATAAAGACCAGGTACCATTTTTCATGATAGCATGATATTTTGATTGCATAGTAGCCAATTATTTGAATTTCATCCTTCATCAAATGAAACTAGCTCATTCTCATCATAAAGACTCAAGGCACCCACAATATAGAAATCTGATGCAAAAGAAGCACTATGAGAGCCTGAACAAGTATGATATGACAAAGATGCATCTAATTTGCTATCACACAAAGTATGCACCAGCCATTTTGGCATAGTTTTTGCCTCCTCAATAGGAGCTCTCTCATCATTAAGTGCATCATGTAAATCTGCAGAAAAAATGGAATGATCTGCATCATCACATGAAACCTGTAAAGGTTGAGAAGTTGCCTCATTAGGTTCAACACTAGACTATCCACCTGTAAAAAGAGACAGAAAAGTGTCGTACATGTCTTTGGAGCTAACTGATGTCTCCTTAATACATGAAAGTAATGGTTGAATAGCATCTTCCACAAAAACAACATCGTGGCTAATCAAAATGCATTTTGTTTGTGGATGATACAGACGATATCCTTTGCTTTCACAACTGTACCCAACAAAAATACATTTCACAATATCATCTAATGTTGCTGACCTATGTGTTTTTTATTGTGTGGCACTAATGCATATGCCAGACAATAAAAACACATAGGTCAGCAACATATGGCTTACAAACATTCCAAGCCTCATATGGAGTGATAGACTGCAATGCTTTAGCGGGACACCTATTGAGTACATATGCTGCACACATAACAACCTCGAGCCAGAAACTATGTGGTAAATCTTGACTCTTGACCATACACCTCACCATCTTCATGCGTGACCTATTCTTCCTTTCAAAAACTCCATTTTGTTGAGGTGTATACGACACTATACATTGATGTTTTATCCCATGTTCAACCAGAAATGCATTAAAATCAGAAGACATATATTCCCCCCCGCGATCAGAACGGAGGGTGCCTGTTTTACATGCTGACACATTTTCAACCAAAACCAAAAATTGTTTGAAGCACATAAAAACTTTGGACTTTGCTTTCAATGGGTATATCCATGCATTTGGAAAACTCATCAATGAAATTCATGAAGTTAAGATAGTTCACAAAAAGGTGTCTCCATAGGACCACACACATCACAATGAACAAGCTAAAGTTTCTGAGTAGCTCAAACTAAGTCATCTTTTGGGAAGGAAGAATGCTGCATTTTTGCCAAAATATAGCCTTCACATACATGTTTACCAAATGCCTCAAGTTTGGGCAAAGAGGACACCATTTTAGATCTCTACGAGTGTAGAAACTAGAACAAAGTGTGCATGCCAAAGATTTGCATCTGAGATAGCCTGAGAATCTTGAACTGCACATGCTTAATCATTCACAAATTTTGCATAATCTATGAGCTTTTACATTACAGGACATAAAATGCCAGAAGCAATAATGATGTCGCCATTTGAGAGATCATGAACTGTACATCTGTCATCAACAAATTTCACAACAAAGCCAATTTTGGCGAATGCTGAAACTAATAACATATTCTTCTTGATCCTTGGCACCCCATAAAAGTATAAGAGGAGTTGTTGGTGCATGTGACAATATTCCTTGTAGGGGCAGGCTCAAGTGAAGTGAAGAAATTGTGATGCTAGGTAATATGTTTGGTTGCCCCACTATCAAAGTACCAAACATCTGATTCTACTGCAGACATACACTGTTCATGTGAAGATGGGTCATAATTACAAACTGTAGTAAATGCCCATTCTTTATTCTACACAAGATTAGGAGACTCTGTTTTGGGTGTAGAGGCCTCTACAACAACCATTCTAGCCTCTTTCTTCTTTGCCTCTTTTGCAGCTAGTTTTGGACAGCTCTTTATGACATGATCATATCCTTTATAGTATTTGCAAAAAAGAAATGTTTTTCTGTTTTCTTCTCGTATGCGTCATCCTTCTTTGATTGTGCAAAATTAGCAGATTTCTGCTTACTAGTAGAAGATCTCCATTTACCTTTGCCCTTCTTACTAGATAAGAAAGCTTGATCTGCAACACACATAATGGACCTGTTCTACCTAGACCAATCTTTGTGCAATAGAATAGAGATGAACTCTTCAAATGTTAAGGCATATGGATACCCTTTCATCATCAATCAAAGAGTAGAAGCAAAACTTTGATATGAATCTAGAAGACCATTCAGAACAATCTACACAAGTGAACTATCAGGCAAGACTTCATAAGTAGAAATCAACTACTCCTTGAAATTTTTTATCTTTGTTAAAAAACTATCCATGGAATCTCCTTCATTCATGTGCTCACTCTCCAACTGTTTTCGGAGGTAAGCAACATGAGCCTTATTCCTTACTTGGTATAAAGTGATAAGTGGATCCCAAGCATCTTTTGCTATTCTGTAATATTGAATGTGAGGAATAGTTGCATGTTTGATAGACAAGGCTATCAATGCATGCGCCTAAGCATCTCTGCCATCCCAATGAATTTGCCTTGGAGTAGGTGTAGCAAGGACCGCAGCACAAACATGAACATGAAGATTATTGCCATCTTCAATGCCACATATCATGTAAGCCCATTATGGGTAATTGGTACTATCCAACTTATCCTCAATAGCCAACATATGGAATACATCATTGCTTTCAGCCATGGCCACTGACTAAAATACCTTGATGCGGAAAAATGACTTTATCTCAAGAATTTGAACAGAATTACCCTATCGAGTTTTGCTAAACATGAAACAAACTTCAAGATGCTTATATTGGCGAACCAAAACCTATATATATCTTCTGCACAAAAAGACAAAATTGCTTGCATAAGCACTATGATAGTGGATTCGAAGGTTGAAAGGAGATCAGATCATGATTTTGACACCACAAAGCTAAGCTAATTTTGAACTCTTATCGCCCTGAGTATGCTCACCAAAATTCATGCAATTTTGAGACTGTGATAGGAGGAGTGTTTTTTGTAGACCTTTGGAGTTGTCCTCTCCAATCATTTAGCATAAAGAATCAACAATACATCTTATTTTTGTCAATCCTCGAAGTATACATGAGACCACAGCCCCTTCTAGATGATAGGATCCAAGAAATAAGAGAAAACTAGTTGGATTTTTGAGAATTAATGAAGCTGAAGAGGAATTTCTAGGGTTTGGATTATCTTGAGCAATACTCCATCATTTTCAATAATCTTGGTGTCTAAAGCATGTTATTTTCTCAGCAGAACATAATCATGAAGTCAAAACTAAAAAATGATACCTATAACCTTCAGAGGAAACGAGACAATCGCGATTCTATGAAATCAGACGATTTTCATCTCCAGCACCATTCTTCATCAATTTCTCACTCAACACATCAGTAATCAACTCTCTTCATACACATTCATCAGAAATACACAATAGAAGCTTGCAAATCTCCATGGATACACATAGAATAGACTCAACAAATCAAAGAAATCACATAAAAGGAACAAACACGATTTTCTGCAAGAAACTCTCTCTTTACTTGGATAGCATGTAATACAAATAACCAACCCTCTCATAGTAGAGGAAATTGTCTTTTATACATTTTCAAGTGTCCCTTTTCACACTTGAATTTTGGTCCTTTCCTCTTCTGATCTAAAAATATGTTATCTAGGAGTTTCCAAAAATTCTAGAAAAGATACATATGATTCTACTCTCCATAAGGAAGACTCTTCCTTATTTTTACATCATTTGCATAAATATTTTTACAAGTTTTTGGCATTTCACAATTATTTTCCATCAAAAATACTTCAAAAAAATACTTCTTCTAACATTCTTCCCCTCCTAGACCTTTTGGCTCCTGACAAAAGACATTCTTACTGATAATTCATAAATGTTGCCTTCACTTCTTTTTTCTCTGATACACTTGTGACAGTAGGTCATGACTTTTTATTTCTGTAACATTCAAGTTATTCACCATCTCAAATAGTGCTTTTCTCCATTGCACAGCAGCCTCTGGTTTATCAATTACATCTTTTTTCAGGTACTCTGTGTATGCAGCTTCATAAGCAGTGAGTAGAGATTTTGTTACTATTGACAAATTTCCAAATATTTTCGATTTCCTTTCAAAAAACCCATAATCAAATGCATCTTCAAAAATCTGGAGATAATGGCTGCCCAAAAATATTATTCTGCTATAATAAGCCATCAAACATATCCTGTCAGGTGTTTCACTGAGATCAAAGATTAAAGCATTAGTCGGTGAATTGAAGCCAATGTAATTGAGAACTCTAACATTTGTATCTGTAAAGGTCTCTATACATGCTAATATGAGTCTCATTACTCTGATTAGTAAAATACATGCTAGGTCATTAACATCTTTGTATGTGGCTATGACAGATTTAGCTGTGTCCACCATATACTTCTTTGTAGGCCATGTTCTTGCCTTTGGTCCTGCTATCTTTGGAAAGTTTAACCATTTGGATGGAATCTGTCCTTCTTTCCTTCTTTCCGAAAAGATTGTCCACTCCCTCCTCCTTGCTACTGGGTAGTATGCTGGATTGATCTTCAGCTGAATAGGTGCTTCCTTCCATATCTTTCTGCATTCCTTATTAGCATCCAACCACCTATTCCTCCATTTGGGATTAGCTTTTTCAAATAGCTCCTTTGTCACATTGATATCTTCTTCATATTCTAAATACTTGTTCGGAGGTAATCCTACCCTTGCCAACTGATAGTTTTTTATGCTTTCCATGATCATGCACAAGGGTATTCCTAAGCCATCTGCAGCCCAATGGTGTTGATCTGGATTTATTCCTTTATTTAAAGCAAAATTAACAATTTGTTCCTCATATTCATCATGCATTTTTCTAATGAATTCCATTCTGGATTCTCTGTCTATCAGAAGTTTCTGAACAAATTCCTCTGAGTATTCTTCTTCTGGTGCTTTGTTTTCCTGTTCACCACCATGTTGGGTTCTATCATCATCTCCTACTTCATATTCTCCTGTTTGTGTAGTCTCTACTTGCTCTTCCTCCTCAGTTTGTGGTTTTTCCAATCTTTTCTGTAGTTCTTCTATTGTCAACATTAAACTTCTATTTTGAGAAGTCCACAACTCTCTTTCTGCTTTCCATTCATTTCTTTCCTTTTCCACACTCAACTGCCAATCACTCCTCTCTTTTTCAATATCCATATGTAACTTATTGTACCCCCTCATTGAGGTAGCAGCATGTATACTAGCTTGTTTTTCCAACTCCTTGGCTTCTTTCAACTCTGTTTGCAATCTTATGATTTCCTTATGCAAATCTTCCTTCTCCTCTTGTGTCACCTAAGCAGTCTTGCTCTCCTCCTTCAACTGGCCTTCTTCCATTAATAATTTGTTTATTTCCTCATTTGCCTTGGCCATAATTTGATATGAATTCTGCAAGGTTCTGTATCTCCCTTCAATTTTTCTCAGCTCCATCTCCATTTTACTACTATGCTCTGTCTGTTTTGCACACTTTTCTTCAAGATATGGATTTATTTTGTTGTTGTACCTCTAATTCCTCCAGAGAAATTATCCTATGTGTTAATTCCTCATTTTTCTCCTTTACAATCCTCAATTGTTCTGCCAATTGTTCTTTTTCTTTCTTGTGCTCCTTAATGATACTACTGCCTTTTTCAAACTTAGATTCTACTACCATACCTGATATAATCATGTTTCTACTCGCTGGTCTGAATTGCTCTAGGTTGCTCATAATGATCTTGCAAGCAGATCTTATATTTTTAGGTATCCTTTCCAACCCAACTTCTATTTCCATTTGTTTGACTTCTATCTGCTTGTTTTCTTTACACTCATTCTCTTCTTCATCTTCTTCCTCAAACTCTATAACCTGAGTCTTTTGTTCTTCATGGCTCTTATCTGCTTCCATCTTTTCTTGGTCTGCAACATCTTCCTCATATTCCAATATCTGATCATCCTTATTCTCATGTCCTGATATATCTTTAATTATCTTTGTTCCTTCTGCCGTCTTGTTCCTTCTGCCGTCTTGTTCTCCACTTCTTGTTCTTCTTCTTCAAAGATATGTCTTTCCTTTACTTGTACTTCCTCTTCCCGAATTATGGCTGAATCAATTTCCTCAGTAATCTTTATCTGATCATTACTTATCTTCTCTTTCTGTCCTTCTTCTTGCTCATCTATATCCATGAGATCCAGGCCTTCCTCTTGTCTTTGATCTTCTGTAGTTGTGAATTCTTCATTATGATTCAAGTCATACAGGATGTCTTTTATGCTTTGGTTGATCTCTTTCTCTGTAATTCCCTCTTTTATTTCTTGAGCATTCTCTTTTTCCACTATTTCCTCTTTTGTTTCCTTGATTTGAGCTGTATCTTTTTGTTTATTGGCTCGACTGCATAACTGAACTCCCTTTTCTTCTTCTACTTTTCCTTCATCCAATTTGAAATTGATTTGTTGTGAAGGTTTTGTCCATATTGACTTTAATCCTGAATCCACTAACCCACAACTGAATTCCTTCCTTACTTCACTCTCCTCTTCCATCATCACTGCTTTTCCTTTTAGTAATCTTCTCTCTTCTTCAGGACTAACCTGCTTTGCTGCTTCTTCTTGGACTTGCTTCCCCTGGGGCTTCTCTCTCAAGTCTTCTTGTGTCTTATGTTTTTTAGTGGCCTGTGTTAACACATTAGTGGCCTGTGTTCAAACTTTCTAACAAAAAATTTTCAATATCACTTTTAGAGTCTGAAGAGAATTGTGAAGAGCCTGCTATTCCTGATTTTTCCAGTTTTGACTCTTCTACAACAGTAGATTCCTTCTTGTTCCTTTCTTTTACAATCACTTCTTCTGTTTCCATCATTGATACAGGTTCTGCTACTGCTTTTCCTTTACTTTTCTTGGTTAACTTCTTCTTCTGTACAGGTTTCTTCTGAACCTTCTTCTTGACTACAACTGTAGTTCTTGTTTTAGGAGGTCCCTGTAGCTCTTTGAAATATGCTAATAGTTCCACTTCTTTTTTGACAAATACTTCCTCTATCTCAGTTATCATCATCTGATCATGCAGTTCTTCATAGTGTTCTACTTCCTCTTGAATCCAATCTGTTGCTTTGCAAGAGTAGTCCTCCAACATCTTCTGATATTGGGCTTCATATGCTACCCTTTTATTATTACCTTGAGTCAAGTAGGTATACAACTGCACTTTGCTTGTCTGAGGTGGATGAGGGTCATTTGAAGATTGCACCTGCTTCTGAGCAGCTTCATGCTCTTCCTTAGTTGATTCTACCTGCTCCAATTCAACTGTTCTTGGATCCAATCTCCTTTTCTTTACAGGAACAGCTTCTTCTGAAATTCCTTTTCTTTTCCTTTCTGCTCCCCTCATGCTTGATTGGCCTTCTGATTCTCTTACAGATATTTTCCCTGAAGGACTTTTGATTCCTGCCATCAAATTTCTCAAATATTGGGCTGCTGGAGCCAATTGTAATTGATCCTCCATCCCTAGAACATGATATATAATCCTCGTTAAGAATTGAGATCCATTCATATACTTCTTCTGCTCCCAGTGTTTAGCTGCTTCCTTCAATTGCTCATGTATATATGGTGTTACATCCATCACTCCAAAAGGCTTAGTTCTGTCCTTATTGTTGAACATAATCAATGTTACTAGTTTGTGTGGCATGGTGTATCTTGGCAGTTTTGGAAGTTGTCCTCTCCAATCATTTAGCATAAAGAATCAACAATACATCTCATTTTTGTCAATCCTGGAAGTATACATGAGACCACAGCCTCTTCTAGATGATAGGATGCAAGAAATAAGAGAAAACTGGTTGGATTTCTGAGAATTAATGAAGATGAAGAGGAATTTCTAGGGTTTGGATTATCTTGAGCAATACTCCATCATTTTCAATAATCTTGTTGTCTAAAGCATGTTATTTTCTCAGCAGAACATAATCATAAAGTCAAAACTCAAAAATGATACCTGTAACCTTCAGACGAGACAATCGCGATTCTGTGAAATCAGACGATTTTCATCTCCAGCACCATTCTTCATCAATTTCTCACTCAACACATCAGTAATCAACTCTCTTCATACACATTCATTAGAAATACACAATAGAAGCTTGCAAATCTCCATGGATACACATAGAATAGACTCAACAAATCAAAGAAATCACATAAAAGGAAGAAACACGATTTTCTACAGGAAACTCTCTCTTTACTTGGATAGCATGTAATACAAATAACCAACCCTCTCATAGTAGAGGAAATTGTTCTTTATACATTTTCAAGTGTCCCTTTTCACACTTGAATTTTGGTCCTTTCCTCTTCTGATCTAAAAATATGCTATCTAGGAGTTTCCAAAAATTCTAGAAAAAATACATATGATTCTACTCTCCATAAGGAAGAATCTTCCTTATTTTTACATCATTTGCATAAATATTTTTACAAGTTTTTGGCATTTCACAATTATTTTCCATCAAAAATACTTCAAAAAAATACTTCTTCTAACAAGGAGTGTCGATGATGCCCTAGATGAAACGGTGAAATGATCTTATACGAATTGTAGAATTTGAGGTATGCAAAAGCACATGAACAACATAAAGGAGAAGAAGAAGCTTGATGTGCAACATACAATACTGAATGTATTACCAAGAGAATGTACACATTTCTTGCAGGTTTCACATGTATCACCATCTTCAAATGCTTTTGCAGATACGATAGACCTCTACACAGTTTTTGAGATGATGACCTCTATCTATCGTGATAGACAAAGAAAGTTGGTATTTCTTGTTTTCAAGCATGGCACGATAAAGCGCACCACAAGAGCATCCCGAATCACTAGGAACATCCTAAAAATTTGCTTTTTTTTTGTCTATCGTGACAGACAAAATCCATGATAGACGATAAATAATAGATGATAGACACACATCTATCATGACAGACATGACCCACGATAGACACTGGTCTATCATGACATACTAGACCCGTGATAGACACCCGTCTATTGTAACAAACACCCATCAATTGCGATAGATTGAAATCCATGATAGACACCCCTCTATTGCGATAGAATAAACTTCATGATAGACACCATCTATCATGATAGACCAAAATCCACAACAGATGATAGATGGCAGACACCTGTTTATTGCAACAGATAGGTCTATCGTGATAGACACCATTTATCACAATAGACAGCCAATTTTTGCCAAAAAAATTGACGTTGTAATTTTTGAAAAATTGGGGCTAATTTGGGCATTTTTTTCAAGCTCTTTTACCTACACAGTTATGGATGCCTTAGACAAATACACAAATATCTAGAGAGCTTTTGTTTGTCTGTTTGACCTTGAGGAGCCTAAGCTAACATAAATTTTTCATACAAAATCCATTTTTTGAGCTCTAGAGTGCGTTGGAATGCTCTAGAGTGCATTTGAAACTTGGATTTTACATAGGGTAATTTGAAGTTGAACTTGAGGTGCGATTAAGAAGCCAAGGGAGCTGTAAAGGGTTTTTCATCAATACAAAGGGAGAAAAAGGATCTTTAAAAAAATGCCTGAATCAAAATTGTCTATCGATTGAAGTTGAAGATTGAGCTAAACTTGGAACTTTTACAAATCCATTAAGAGCTCTTGGAAATGCCAAAGCAAGGTGCTAGTGTGTTAAAGCTTGGGAAAATGTGTCCTTGGAAGCATTCTTAGCGACTTGAGGTTGGAAGCATTCTTAGCCCCCTCAATCAGTTCTTAGCCTAGGCTAAGCACCACTAGTGGTATTAACTAATTAGGGTGACAATAAGCATGACATAAGTACAAGAAAACCTAATTACTCAAGTGCAAGCATAATTAGAATATTGTTGCAACAAAACCTAAGGGAAGAGAATATAAATTGTTTGACAAAAACTTCAATTGTGATAAAAGCTGAAGTATTTCTTATGACACAAATTAGTCGATAAGAAGTGATAATCCAAGTAAAATAAAAAGAACAAGTGATTGATACAAAAGGACATTGCAATGTGGTTATACTCAAGAAATTGGGATTAATCGATAAGGCTTATGAACCTTAGATTGGGTAGACATCTAGGCTGGGATAGACAAAGCACTAGATCTTCTGAGGCTAGTGTCAACAATACAACTAGGTCATGGTCTCAACAACTCAGTGATTACCCCTATGTGCTAAGTTTAGAGACAAGTGATTCAGACATGTCGTATAGCATGGAGAGACCAACAGGTAGTTCTGGTGTTGCATACCTAGAGAAGCGAAAAGGGCCATGTAATACTCAATTGGAGTATATTAGCACCAATCAATTAGGTGCTCGCATCTATGAGGATGGTCTAGGAAGGTTTTTTGTACAACTTAGGAATCCAAATTAGCCAGTTGGACTAGGACACCCAATGGTCAAGTTTGAAGAAGGCTCATACATTGATAAAGAGGGAACCATGTATGTGGTCACAAGCTTGCCCGATAGAACTGATGAATTTGGAATCATGATTCCGAAAATGGATCTTGGAGACCTAGAACAAGGAACCCTAGGGGGAGAGCTTAGGAATCCTAGAGGCAAATTAGTATTGATGAGAGTGATTACCCTAGAGTGGATCCCCCAAGATAATAAGAGCATAGAAATAGGTGAGGCATTCTAGAGGTATAAACCTAACTAGCCTAACGAAGTTGGGACATTCATCGTATGTGAACTTAAAGATCGTGATACACAAGGAAAGTTGGTCTCCTTAGACAACACCTCAAAGAGAGTGTTTGTGGTATCAAAACATGGCACTTGGAAGGGTGAATTTGTCTTTCCCCAACCAAGATCAAATGTCTCTTTTGGCCAACAAGGAGCTGGAACATCCCATCTCATGGAACTCATAATGATAAGAGTAGAGACAAACTTGAAGTAAGTTTTGCACTTGGAAGGGATGTTGAAGTTCGAGGTCTGCGAAAGCATGCAAACAACACAAGGAAGAAGAAGAAGTTTGGAGCACAATACACAATATTGAATGTATTATGACTAGAATGTACAAAGCTAAGTAACCCATTAGGGTTATAAGCATAATTACAAGCTGGGGGGAACCTCCTAAAGAGAGGAAAAAGTACCCCAATAGTGCTAGTGTGTTCACAGACATCACTACCTAAATATATCAACAAATCCCCCCTAGGAGTTATGTGGTGAACAAGGAGCTATCACTCACGTATAAGGAAGTTCCAAGCTATGTGGAATCATTCCACAAAAGGAACTAAGCCCAAAGCTTTGTGAAAAGCTTCAAACTTCTCCAATGTTCTCCTGTGTGGGCACATATGCCAAATTGATCTCTCCAGTAGAGAACCTCTCCCTGATATAATGATAGTGCACCTCAATGGCTTAGTGTGAGCATGGAACATAGGGTTCCTCACAATCACCAATGTGCTCTCACTGTCAATGAAGATGGTGGTGGCAAAAGACTGACCAACACCCAAATAAGCCATAAGGTGTTTGAGCCACACACACTCAACAATCGCTGTGAAAGCTACCCTATACTCAGCCTCACAACTCGAAGTGGCCATAGTAGGCTTCTTCTTTCTCAACCAAGATATGCATGAGCTATGAAGCATGAAGCAAAAACCACTGGTGGACACACGAGTGTCATAGAAACCAACCCAATCAGAGTTAGAAAAGGCATGTAAATATGGCGGTAGTGATCCCCCCTTGGGATGAAACAATCCAAGTATCTGGGTGCCACTCAAGTAGTGAAAGATGCACTTAACCGCTTGCCAATGCTTGACACCTGGGCAATGCATAAACCTGCCTATCTATGAGACAAAAAATTGAATATCTAGTCGAGTAATGCATACATAAATCAAGCATCCAATAGCGTGCTGATAGACAGCAACATCAAATACATCACCAACATCATGAAGACTCAACCTTAAACCTGTCTCCATAGGAGTGGCAATGGGTTTACAGTCTTTAAGGCCAAAATGTTGCAATCATGTGTCAATATATTTTGTTTGACACAAAGCTATTCTACCATCAACTTGCATAAACTACATACCCAAGTAATGATGCAAATTCCCCAAATCTATCATCTCAAATGAGGCATGCAAATCAACCTTAAAATTGGCAATCTGCTTCTCATGAGGATAAGTGAGCAGCATGTCATCAACATACACAACAATGATCACAAGAACATCATTTGCACACTTAACATATAAGGTGCTCTCAGTTGGATTGTTCTCAAAATAGGTGCAATCAGATAGGTCTATATCTTTTCATGCCAAGCTCATGGTGCTTGCTTCAAACCATATAATGCCTTTTTTGATGTGCACACTTGGCTTTCATGCCCTTTCTGCACAAAGCCATGGGGCTGAAAAACATACACTTCTTCATGCAATTCACCATTTAGAAATGTAGTTTTAATATCAAACTAATGTACATTCCAACCATGATGAGCTGCAAGTGACAAATGCTAAGAAGAGTAGTCATTTTGCATGTAGGTGCAAAGGTATCATCAAAATTAATGCCTCTTTCCTATGCATAACCCTTTGTGACAAGCCTAGCCTTATAAATGTCAACTGTTCCATCAGGCTTATGCTTCAGCTTGTATACCCACTTAGTGTCAATGGCCTTCTCTCTAGGAGGCAAGTCACATAAAGAGGAGGTACCATTTTTCATGATAGCACCATATTATGATTGCATAACAACCATCCAATTTTCAGAATTTTCTGCTTCCTCAAACAAAACAGGCTCATTCTCATCATAGAGAGTAGAAGCAACCATAGCATAGCAATCTGATGCAAAAGAGACACTATGAGAGCCTGAACAAGTATGATATGATAGATGTGCATCTAATTTGCTATCATGCAAAATTTACACTAGCCATTTTGGCATAGTTCTTGCCTCCTCAATATCAACTCTCTCATCAACAAGTGCATCATGTAATTCCGCATAAAAAATTGAATGATCTACATCATGACAGGAAACCTTTAAAGGATGAGAAGTTTCCTCATTAGGATTAGTACTAGACTATCCACCTGTAAAAAGAGGAAGCAAAATGTCATATGTGTCTTTTGAGCTAACTGATGTCTCCTTAGTACATGAAAGTAATCGCCAAATAGCATGTTCCACAAAAACATCATGGCTAACCAAAATACGTTTAGTCTATGGATGATACAGATGATAGCCTTTGCTTTCATAACTGTACCCAAGAAAAATACATTTCACTGCTTTATCATCCAATTTCCTACGTTGTTGTTCAAGCAATAATGCATATGCCAAACAACCAAAAACATGCATGCGAGCAATAGATGGCTTGCGACCATGCCAAGCCTCATATGAAGTCATAGAATCCAATGCTTTAATGGGACACATGCTGATAGATTTTCAGCCAAAACCAGAAATTGTTTGAAGCACATAAACACTTCAGACTTTTCTTTGAATGGATATACCCATGCATGCCAGGAAGGTGAGAGTTACATAGTAAAGATAGTTCCCAAAAGAGGGTGTGTGCATAGGACCATAGACATCATTATGAACAAGCTACAATTTTAGAGTAGCTCGAACTGAACCATCTTTTGGGAAGGAGGAACACTGCATTTTGCCCAAAATACAGCCTTCACATACATGTTTACCAAGTGCCTCAAGTTTGGGCGAAGAGGACATAATTTTAGATTTTTGCAAGCATAGCAAACTAGCAAAATTCAGATGACCAAAGTATGCATGCCAAAGCTTTGCATCTAACAAAGCCTGAGAATCATGTACTATACATGCTGAATCATGCATAGATTTTTCATCTTTTGATCCCTAGCACAAATAAAGCATCTAATAATGTAGAAGAACTACCATAAGTAGTAGCCTGAATGATCTTACCAACTCCCATAATAGGATAAGAGGAGTTGTTGATGCATGTGATAGTATTCCCTGTAGAGGCAAGTGAAGAAACTATGTTGTGAGGTAATATGTCTGGTTGCCCCACTATCAAAGTACCAAACATCTGAGTCTACTACACACATACACTGTTCATGTGAAGATGGGTCAAAACTGTAAATAGTAGTAAATGCCCATTCTTCCTTCTACACAAGATTAGTAGACATGTTTTGGGTGTAGAGGCCTCTACAACAACCATGCTAGCCTCTTTCTTCCTTGCCTCATTAGCAGCCAATTTTGGATAGCTCTTTATGACACCTTGTTGAAGCTGAAGGTCAAGGACAAAGCACAGGAGCACATCTAAGAGGTGGACACACAAGAAGAAGGAGCAAGTAGGGAGCTCCAAGAAGTCTATGTCAAATTTTTAGAAGAAATCCCTATAAAAATAGTGATTTTCATCACTAAAAACCATTGTAAATACCATTTTCTATTTTTATAACTCCATTTTGTTCAAGCCGAGTCCTCGAGCTTGAGGAGTATTAGAAGTATCATCCTACCAATTTTCATAATTCTTAGACTTCATTTGAGCCCTCAAATAAGGCATGGAACCTAATTTTTAAATAGGTTGGACACTAGGTCTGGACAGGGCCAAAACTAGTAAAAAAACTATAAAAAGAGCTAGAGAGCTCATTTGTGGGGTTAGTGTTGGCAGTAGCCTTGGTACACCAGGACGTACAAGACATGAAAGTCAAAGAAGGGAGTCAGAGCGAAGGGACAGCACAAGCAAACAGGGCAGTCAAAGAAGATCTGGCAAGTAGGCCAATATTTTTTCAAGACATTAATGCAAATCAAAGAGATGGACATGCAGGGAGGAAGAGCAAGTAGGGAGCTCGAAGATATGTATGGCAGATCACTAGAAGAAATCCCTACAACAACAGTGATTTTTATCACTAACAATCATTGTAAATATCATTTCACCTTTTTGTAGCTCCATTTTGTGCAAGCCAAGGAGTCCTTGAGCTTGAGGAGCCTTAGAAGTAGTTGCGTACCAATTTTCGTATTTTTTAGATCTCGTTTGAGCCCCCAAATAAGCCCTGGAACCTAATTTTTAACTAGGCCGGACACTAGGTCTGGACAGGACCAAAAGCTAGTCAAGAACTATAAAAAGGGCTAGAGAGCTCATTTTTGAGATTAGATTGTAATTGAAACGAACTTGTAAGAGCATTTTGAAAGTAATCTGAAAGCTCCATTGATTCTCACTCTTTCTCTTACCTTGTGTGCGCGTGTGTGTGTATGTGTGTGCATGCTTGTGTGCTTCTCACTCACGCACTTGTGCCGCCACTTGCTCGAGGTCTTCATACCATCCTCACGTCTTCCCGGATTGACATTAAAGGAGGTGCTACTCATCATTGAGCTACACCAAATTTTGGCGCCGTTGCCGGGGATCGAGCTTTGAGGACGAGCGTGTGATGGTAAGACGTAGAGTTGACGCGTTGGAGTTGTAGGTATTTTCTTCACTCTCATCGATTTTCTTTTACTTTCTTCACCATCTTCATCACCATCATCATCATCACCATCTTCCACCTCCATCTCCATCATCGCGAAAATTTCAGTTTTTTGACTATATCCCCATCTCCACCTCATTTCCCTCATTTCACTTGTGAGAGAGAGCGAGAGAGCGAATTTGCATGTGCTGTTTTTTGCATGTTTTGTGAGCATTCTGCAGGTACAGGCCGCATCATCATCCCCAGCACTCTGCGCAGGTACGGAATTCTGAGTAACTGTCTGTGTGTCGCCGAGCTCTGTCAATCGCGACCGACAGAAAAATTGCTCTAATTGCTAAACAAAGTGCATATCCATGACCTACAGGCCTAGAGCTTCCCAAAAATGTGTTTAGTTTTTTGAAATTCCACAGATTTCTGTCAATCGCGATCGCTCTGTCAATCGTGATCGACAAACCACGACGGACAGATCTGTCAATCGCGATCGACACGTCAATCGCGACCGACAGCCCACGACGGCTCTGTCAATCGCGACCGACAGAGTCAATGACCGATTGACCACGACCGACTGACCATACGCGTGACACATGTCAATCGCGATCGAGTCATCAATCGCGATCGACAAAGTCAACGACTGTTTGACCACGACGGACAGACCACGACGGCTCTGTCAATCGCGACCGACACGGTCAACGACTGTTTGACCACGATCGACAGACCCTCGCGACCGACCTGTCAATCGCGATCGACTCATCAATCGCGACCGACAGAGTCAACGACGGTTTGACCACGACTGATTGACTTTTCGTAACCCCTGTCAATCGCGACTGACCAGTCAATCGCGACTGACAGCCACGACGGACCTGTCAATCGCGATCGACACGTCGATCGCGACTGACCTGTCAATCGCGACCGACAGACTTTGCGAACGCGTTAGAAGGGCAAATTCGGTCAAATTTTCAAGGCAAAATTATTGGTCTAAATTTTGATTGAGTGTGGGACAAACACTAGGGTGTAGTATTGCATCGCGAGGCCGTGCCACAAGCTACTCGAGTGTTCCTGTTTGACTGTTAGCTTGTGTTGAATTCTGATTTAACTCCCTAAACCCTGAACAGTCCTAACTTTTTCATACGAAATCCAATTTTTGAGCTCTTGGGCTTGTTGGAAAGCTCGTGGCATATACTACACGCCCTCAACTGTTTTTTATAAAGATAATGTGTTGATTTTCAGAGAGGGTATTTTGAAGTAGACCATACCCAGGGGGATCAAAGTCAGGGGTCTTTAGGATTATTTTCCTAAAAGTCATAATGCAAATATGTGTTTATGTTACATGAATGAAAGTGGTTGGTTGTGTCCTTTGAATCTAAGCATTGAGCTAACCGTGGGACTTTTATAGGTCCATTGAGAGCAACTGAGAGCGTACAAAGCAAGGTTTCCTTGCAAGCTTGAGAACCGGGTTCTTGAGCACCATAAAGCAAGGGATCAACAAGTAAGGTTGGAATATTCTCAACTCCCTCTGTCATTTCCTAGCTCAAGCTAAGAACGAGTAGAGGTAGGAGTAAGTCAGGTTGACGATAGGCAATTATCAAGCTGAAGACTACCTAAAAAACTCAAGTTCAAGTTAAAAACATAATCTCTGTACTGTCGATAACCTAAAGGAAAAGAATCTAACGTGGAACGATCAACCTAAAGTACGAAGAACATTCAAGTGTTCCTGACGACGTGATATCAGACAAGACCATAAACACAATAATTAACTAAAAAGAATCAAGTGACTGGTACCAATTGATCGGCAACGAGGTTGTACTCTGGAAAAAATTGGGCTAATCAGTTAGACATATGAACCTTAGATCAGGACGACACCTAGCAAGAGAGAGACAAAGCCTTAGGTCTTCAGAGGCTAGTGTTAATCACACTACAAGGTCTTGGGCCCAGCAGTTGAGCCACCACTCATACTACCCTAGCTCTGAGACCAATGAGTCAGAAATGTCTCAAGGCATGGACAGACCTACGGGAAGTTCATGAGTGCCTTATTTGTACAGGGTAGAAGGCCCCTACAAAACACAGCTGGAATATCTTAGGACCAACCGACTAGGTGCTAGCATCTATGAGGACGGCCTAGGAAGATCCGTGGTCCAGATTAAAAACCCTGACCAATCCATAGGACTAGAGCACCCTGCTGTCAAGTTTGAAAATGGTGCATACCTGGACAAGGAAGGAACTATATATGTAGTCACTAGTCACCCGGATAGGACAAATGACTTTGGGAATGTAATCTCAGAAGCGGACTTAGGTGACCTAGAACAAGGGAACATGGGTGCGGAACCTAGAACCCCTCGAGGTAAATCAGTTCTCACTAGGATTATCACGCCTGAATGGGTTCCCCAAGACAACAAGAGCATAGAGTTGCTCCTCAATCGAGAAACTGATGAAGCCTTTTGGAGGTATAAGTCTAATCAGCCAACAGACATAGGAAATATCATGATCTATGAGCTTAAGGATCCGGATAGCCCAGGCAGAGTGACCTACTTAGATCATGCTTCAGAACGGATCTTTGTGGTGACAGAAAATGATAGGCATGCCTACACTTGGAAGGGTGAATTCATTTTCCCCCAACCAAGATCAAATGTATCCTATGGTCACCCTGGGGCTGGAACTTCCCAAGCTCATGGTACGCAAAGAGATAGAAGTAGGGATAAACCAGAAGTAAGTTTCGCCAACCCCGTGGGCAGGGAAAGAACGAGAACAGAGACGAATAGGGTAGAACCTGAGATGCATAGAGCCCACAGGAACCAAAGAAATGTAGATGGATTCCCTCTGCTGAGGCCTAGAGAGCATACAAGAACTTTGAGACCCACCCAGCTAGTTAAGTCCATGAAGAATTACTTTGACGGCACAGGAGACCCCTATGATCATGTGGCGGAGTTCAAGCAAGTCTTGAGAGCTGAACAAGTGGAAGATCTGTTCACGCAGTACAATGCCTTTGGTCTAACCCTTAGGAATACGGCACTTACATGGTTTCAGCCATTAGATGAGCGTCAATTCAGGAGCATAGACCAACTCCTAGAGGCCTTCATTGTAGAGTTCTCTAAGAGCGGCATAAGACACAATACCTCCTCACTGATTCACAGCTTCAAGCAAACCCCTCAAGAGACTATGAGACTTGCAGGAAGAAGATTTAGGCAATACCTTGAAAGATGTCCTATTTCGGAGCTACCCACATCTGCCAAACAAGTAGCCTTATTCCTTGACGGATTGCTGAGTACAAAATTGAGATCCTATGTGTATCTGAAGGACCCTAGGACTATAGAAGAATGTGTACGCATGTGCATTGACATTGAAGATAACCTAGGGGAAGAACTAGAGCTTTCCAAAATTTACAAAGATTCAGATAGTGCATCTAGTCACTCTTCCACACAGTCCACATCAATTGAGGAACTTGCCGAAAAGGTAGCTCAGAAATTAGGTGTAACTAGCAAACAAATCCCAAGGTTTACCCCAGCGAAGAGGTGCTATACATGCGGTGGTGACCATATGGCGAACGTCTGTCCCATTATGGCTCAACCCCAAGTTAACCCTAGTAGCCAGTACTGCACTATAGAACGGAAGTACACAAACCACACTGCGCAAGATTGCCCATACAACAAGCAGACTGTTAGGCAACCCTACCCTCAGCCCTACCAACAAGGAAGATACCAGAACCAGTACCCTCCACCACCACAATATGCTAGACCCCAACAAACCTACCAACCACAATATCAGACCCAACAGAGACCCCAACCGGTACTAGCTCAACAGCCCCCAAACCCCGCTAACGTAATTCCAGTAAAGTATGCTGTTGCAGAAGAAAACCTGAATAGGGCCATAGTACCAGTAACCCCATTGATCTCGGAAAGTGACCCAAGTGACCATAGCTTTGATTCTACACATGTCGATAGTCCCCAGGCTTACTACATGCAGTCTCCAGAACATGGTGAGTCTTACTATAGTGAGGAACCAAGTGAACCTAGTTGGGAGTCAGATTACATGAACGTCATGTATGCAAACCCCAACCCCAGGCCTCAACCTAGGCAAGTAAGACCTCCATTCCCAAGCGGACCGTGCTACAGATGCCAAGGAGATCATCTCATTCGTGATTGTCCCTTGCCCCCACCTACACAACCCCAGTCAGTGACTATCCAAGGTTTTTGCCAAGATTGTGGAAAAGAGCATCTTTTACGAGATTGCCCAAAGAACCCCAATAATATGCCAAAAATCACTCCGATCAATGTGATTGGTTTGGTTGTAGATTCCTCAGGAAGCGTCACTTCCACTGCACCAGTGCAGGTAGTCACTAGAGCTCAGGCATTGCAGCAAAACCAAGAGACAAGCCAGGAAAAGGGCCCAGAGGCTAGTGAAACCGAGAGCGTAACAAAGAAAAGGACTAGAGCATGGAAAGATAGTCGAGAAAGAATGAAACGACAATGGGCCAAAAAGATGAGTGAGCTTGAGGAAAGCATAAGAGAAACCAAAGCGAGGATAACTGAACTCACAGCTCAAACTCCCTCTCACATCACCCCGCCTCCACCACTCCCATCTCCATCCGACTCACCACCTTTCCCACCGCCTCATCAAATCCCACCACCCCCTAGAGTAGGATCAGTCCTAGCAGATCCTACTCCTGAAGACCTAAACATGATGCTTAAAGCATATCAGGCCAGAATCCAAGAAGGGCCAAACGTCACGGATCATGACAAGTGCTATCCTAGAGCTGACCTAGAGATAGAAAGAACCAAACTGTGCGCGAAAATGGTTGCATTGGCTCAGACTATGTTTGAAGCCAGTCGCCTTTTCAATTACTCAGGCTCAGCCAAAACGCAATTACACTTGGATGGATTCCTAGAAAAGTTAGAGAGGATAATTGCAAGATCTGCCAAGGAAGAAAAAAATCAAGAGGGAGAGAAAGCAAGCAATAACATGAACCATTCCCCATCGGAAGTTTATGTGGCCAATTCCACTAAACCTTACAACTTCCCCTCCTTAGAAAGAATAGAGAGGCCAATAGCACAGTCAGAGAAGGAACCTGCCCCTCAAAGGAAGGAAAGGGCAAGAGAACAGATAAGCCAGCCTCTTCAGGAAGCCCATGTGCCTCCTCAAGGAGCCTATCTTCCTCCCCAAAGGTCACAGGAGCCTTCCTCGAAAGCATATGTACCTCCACAGGTAACCCACATTCCTTCCCAAAAAGCGTATGAGACTGTTCGGAAAAGTAATAGCATAAGTAATCCTCCCCAAGAAGCTTGTGCTCCAGCTATCTATGACAACGAGGAAAGAGCCAACGATAGAATAAGCCCTCCTTCCCAGGTAGCATATGTACCTAATTCTACGGAGCCAGACACTTCTTCTTCTATGAATCGGTTTGCACCAGACTTCCTACGAGAGATTCAAGAAGACAAATGGGATAACGAAAGTGAGGTCGCCCCTCCTTTTGAACTTGTGGACGATGCACACGACCAATTCCCACAAGACATCCCATCAATTTACGGGGAACATGAGAGTGCTAAATCTCATGAGAGATTGGACTTTGAGTCTAATTCCATACAAGAGTTACCCCACTTCACAGGCCCATGGGAAGCAAAGTCCACATGTATGAGAGCACCCACAGTCATGGTAAGGAACGACGATTCAGTCATACCTAGGAACACAGAGGTAGTGAAGAACACTAACGTGCAGTGTAGTCTCAAGTTAGAAGAGCTACTCAAGGTTAGACCTGAATTATGGAAACATGTAGCCAAACAAGTACCAGAGATAGCAAAACCTCGTTCCCAGGTAGGATCCCATAGGACAGTGCCAGAAATTCCCTTGGATAAGATAGGGGATATGTGTGAAGGTGAAGAAGGGAACACCTATCTGCCCATCTCCTACCAGGAGTACACCACCAAGGCAATTTTGGACTCAGGTGCAGGAGTTGCAATTGCCACCACCTCCTTATGGAAACGTTGGGGCAAGCCGGCACTCAGGCCGACGAGAATGAAATTGCAGATGGCCGATGGTCACATAGAGAGACCCCTAGGATTGCTAGAAGGAATAACTCTCACCACTTGTGGTGTTGAGTTTGAGCATAGTTTTGCCATATGTGACTTCAGCAAAAATCATGCCTATGAGATGATTTTAGGAAGACCATTTATGCGACAGTTGCAAGTGGTACAGGATTGGGGAACCAATTCTTTGTACCTGCAGCACTTAGGTGTTACAACCAAAGTCAATCTCAAGGATTATTCTCATAGAGATGTCCCTCCTATCCAATGGAATCCCATCCATAGAGCCAAAGATGATACATAATCGGTGCATTCCATAGGGTCTGGATCCTCATGGATGCATGAAGACACTCACTTATGGATGTGCAAGGTAGCAGTAGAGGAAGAGAAGAGAGAAAAGGCCAGAGAAATAGGTGCAAACAAAACCCATAGACCCATTCAAGACCCAGCCTATGCACCTGTAGTTTTTCCAGACGAGGAATTTGAACCCCATGGCTGGGCAGAAATTTTAGCAACAATGGACGTAGCCATCAATGAAGAACAATGGACACCTCACTGTGATGAGGATGGCTATGACATTTCAGTCTTCTCCATAGAGCCAATCATGGGAGAGGCAGTTCTAGAAGAATGTGAACCTAGCCCTGATGCATTTGAGGATGCAAGTGACTCCGATCTAGAGTCAATCATTATGGACCCACCATTTGCATCAGATGAAGAATACTTCCATGAAATAGAATTTCAACCCCAGAGGCATGGAGAGGTTACAAATGATGTAAGATTAGCAACGCATATGACCCCTAAGGAAGAAGGAAAGAAACGAAAGAAGAGAGAAGCCTTACCAGAAGAGGAAGAATCTTTGTTTGAGGTCCCAGAAAATTTTAAGAAGTATGAGATAGATGACAGGAGAGTCATGATAAGAATGCCTAAACGAGAGGCACAATCAGGAGAGGCCTATGATAACAAGGAAACCACCAAGAAAATAGTAGTGGCCATAGAAGAAGGAGAGGAGAGATGCACATATATAGGCCATGACCTGACAGAAGAAGAAGAGCACGAATTGATTGCCTTGCTAAGAGAATACAGAGATGTATTTGCTTGGAGTTACAAGGATTTGAAAGGGGTTGACCCGGACATATGCTCCCACACCATCCCCATGACTTCAGACGCCAAACCCTCTAAGCAAAAGCCTTATACATATAACGATAATTATGCTGCTAAGATCAAGGAAGAGATAGATAGACTGGTCCAAGCTGGATTTATCTATGAAATTGAGCACACTGAATGGGTATCCCCCATTGTGGTGGTGCCCAAGAAGAATGGCAAGCTGCGTGTGTGTATTAACTTGAAAAAGGTTAATGCCGCCACTATTCGAGATAACTATCCGCTTCCCATCACAGAACATCTCTTAGAAAGAGTGGCAGGCAAGGAAGTGTACAGCTTCCTTGATGGATTTTCGGGCTACAATCAAGTAGCCATAGCTCCAGAGGATCAGCATAAGACAGCCTTTGCCACAGAATGGGGCATTTTTGCTTTTAGAGTAATGCCATTTGGGCTTACCAATGCACCAGCTACCTTCCAGAGGCTGATGTGCCACGTGTTTAAGGAGTTTCTGAGGAAGAGTTTAGAAGTCTACGTTGATGATCTCTGTGCTCATTCCAATGTTAGACAAACCCATATTCCTGAACTCAGACAAATCTTTGACAAATGTAGAGAATACCAAGTCTGCCTGAACCCAGAAAAGTGCGTTTTTATGGTCAGGCAAGGCAAGATCCTAGGACACATAGTGTCAAAGAATGGCATATCTACAGACGAAGAAAAAGTGAGAGCCATAGCAGAGCTACCGAGGCCAAAGAATGTCAAGGAAGTACAAGCTTTCATGGGGCACTGTGGTTATTACCGACGATTTATACACATGTATGCTGTCATTGCAAAGCCCATGTACGGACTTCTGACAAACTTTGAGTGGACGGATGAATGTGAGAATTCCTTCCAAGAGCTTAAACGAAGATTATGTTCAGCACCAATCTTGACCACACCCGATTGGAATAAGCCATTCCATGTTCATGTGGATGCATCCAATTATGCTATTGGATGTGTGCTTGCACAACCTACTGGTGAAGGTAATATGGATCTTCCAATTGCCTATGCCAGCAGACAATTGAATGCGGCTGAACGGAATTACACCACTACAGAGCGAGAAGGATTAGGCATGGTATATGCAGTCAAGAAATTTAGACACTATTTGCTTGCAAATAAGTTTAAATTTTTCACTGATCATCAGGCATTGTTATATCTCGTAAACAAGCCATGCAATACAGGAAGATTAGTAAGATGGTTTCTCTTACTAATGGAATATGACTTTGAGGTTGTGGTAAGAAAAGGTAGGACTCACTTGAGAGCAGATCATCTCTCTAGGCTCACATCTGGAGAAGCCCCACAAGGAGTATCAGATGACCTTCCTGATGCTTACCTATTTAATTTGGAGGTGGTGCCGTAGTGGGCTAAGCCATTGGTACCAGTCTTGACATACGGGCCTAACCATCCTGTGGTAAACACACGGAACAGAGAGATTGTAAAAGCCCAAAAATACCACATCATGGCAGGAAGCATGTACAAGCACACAGATCAAGGGATCTTGGCTTGTTGCGTAGAAGAGGATGAGTACGCTAAATGGTTGCAATTAGCACATGTAGGTGCGTTAGAGCAACACCATTCAAAGCAACGAACTTTACAGACTCTAAAGAGATTCGGAGTGCACTGGCCAACTATGGAAGCGGATGTCCAAAAGTTGTGCAAGGAATGCCCAATCTGTTGCACTAAACCACCAGTGGAACATGCCACTCTTTATCAAGTATCCATTGTGCCAGATTGGAGTGAACCTCTAGTATCATTCTTGAGAACAAACACATTCCCTCCAGACATGACTCTAGCTAGAAAAAGGAGTTTGGAACAAGAAGCCCAGGATTATTCACTCGTTGGTGATAATCTATACAAGCGCGGTAAGGATGGTTACCTGAGACTGTGTGTCCATGAAAGTGAGTATCTTAAGATCTTAGAAACTGCTCACCAAGGTGTAGCAGGAGGACACTTTGGACCAGATTGGGTGATCAAGGCAATACTATTTGCGGGCTTCTGGTGGCCTACCCTTCACATGGATGCACATACCTATGTGAAACGGTGTGATGTCTGTCAGAGGACTCAGTATCCCATACGCAAAGATGAGATGCCACTGAAACCTATGATGGGTGGACGTGCATTCTCTAAGTGGGGAATAGACTTCGTAGGTCCTATTAATCCCCCAGCCAAAGGTTCTCATGCGGAATACATCATTGTGGCAACAGACTATCTCACCAAGTGGGTAGAGGTAAAGGCTACAACAAAGAATGATGCTCAGACAACTGCCAAATTCTTGTTTGAGAATGTATTCACGAGATATGGGCTACCTATAGAGCTTGTAAGTGATAGAGGCACTCATTTCTTGAACGAAGTGATTGAAAATCTACTCCAAGAATTCTTGGTAATACACAAGAAGTCTGCCCCCTATCATCCTCAAGCTAATGGACAAGCTGAGAGCACTAATAAGATTTTATGCAATGTACTGACGAAATTAGTGAACACTAAACGCTCTGACTGGGACAAACAGCTACACCATGCTGTTTGGGCATACCGAGTTGCCTACAAAACGGTACTCCAAGCCACCCCCTTTCAGATGGTATTCGGTCAAAACGCTGTGCTACCCTTGGACTTCCTGATTCCTACATTGAGAGTAGCACAAGAGTATGAATGGACAGGTCATGAGCTCTCCTCTAGGATCTTTGATCTTGAACGATTAGGAGAAACAAGACTGAGAGCCGCTGCAGGAATATATGCAGCCAAGAAGAGACAGAAGGCATACTTCGATGCCCATGTGAAGGATAAAGGCTTGAAAGCGGGAGATCTAGTACTAGTCTATACACTCAAACAACACGCGAGGAAGCTAGAAAAGAGAGGCTACGGACCTATGATCATCAATAGGATCTCCACAAGTGGAGCAGTACAATTGGCCACATTAGAGGGTGATGTTCTCCCTAACTATATTAGCGGATGCAGAGTCAAGTTGTATCAGGAACCCCTCACGGAGGAAATGCTGAGCCGACTCAACACTGCTAAGAAACGCAAAGAGGAAGAAAAGAGAATTAGAGAAGAAGCTCAAGCAGAGGCTTTAGAACGTATCAGAAGGATGAAATTACGAAGGCAAGGTAGAGATCAGCCTGGAACGAATGACTATGCAGACCAAGGATTTCCCATAGCCATGTGTGAAGTTGCAGGGACAAGCTCGAATAGAATAATTGATAGACGTCCCTTCATAACCATAGACATAGGACAAGGAAAGAGTACAAGAACCGTAAGAGCATTGATTGACTCAGGAGCTGCCACTAGCGCTATTAAGTTGTCTTACTGTCAAGAGTTACAGTTAACTGTCCATCCTGTGGAAGCATACCTCATAGGATTGGGAGGCGTGGAAACCCCTTGCATGGGCGAGGTGGAACTTCCCCTCTACATTCACGAGGAGGCAATGAGCGTTAAAGTACTAGTGTGTCAAGATGAGGATCTCACTGAACCTCTCGTCTTGGGTCAGGATTGGATCTATGACCAAGCAGTCAATCTAAACCTAAGAAGTGGACTTCTCCAGGTTTGGGTCAATCATAGTCGAGTTACAGTAGAATTAGACAATGGAGCACTCAAGGAACTAGGAAAGGCACAGACTCCTGGTCCTTCCAGGGGTACACATGAAGATGACCATGCTGTTCTTGTCCAAAACTATGTGTTGTAGAGGAATGATATTCGCAAAAAAGGAGTCAGGAATGCAACGGAACTCCCTTCTTTTCCAAAGGCTAGAAGGAGGCAGCAACCCAAGGTGGATCAAAGGCAGAAGAAGCAGGGTACTACCTATGTCAGAGATCAAAAGTACCTGCGCAGCAGAATGACCCAGAAAATAGACCAGGTATGGGTGCGGAAAGGCGAACGACCGGTTGCACCACCGTCAACTACAGGGGCAAAGCCTCTTATTAGTGACCAACAACGCAACGCTAATAAGAAGTCTTTCAGAAATTCTTCTGCTAAAGTAAAATCTATTTGGGTGCCCAAGAAGTCGATGAAGGCAAGCCCACAATCAAGACAAATTTGGGTGCCTAAGGCTTGCTTGATGGCACAAGTAGCTACGCTGAGGCCACAACCTAAACAGCATAACGCAGCGACGCATACTGCCAGATTTCACTCGTTCTCGACACTCATGTACACACCAAAACCCAAGAGCGTACATGTAATCAATTGTAAATGGGTCCCAAAAAGGCCTCGTTTTCAAACCACGACACCGAGAAGGCTCTGTAGAGACTCTCCGAAACCGAAGGCAAAGCCCACTCACTGCATTTGGCAGCCTAGGGCCTGTAATAAACCCCCCGACCCCAATTTGTAAATTCATACCCACTTACTAACTGCAGTAGTCTCCTAGGACAACACAAGCACTAACTACACACACTGTCTTCATGCACTTACTAACCACTAACTCACCATCCACCTCATGTTAATGTTGTAACGGGGACAACAACGGATTTATTCTGTCCATTACGATGTTAACACTTGGTTCTATATTCTCACAGAACCAACCAGCGAACAGGGCCATGGCAGAAGCAGGTACCAGTTCTCAAGTCGGATCTGGTGCCCAGATAGTGGACATAGAAACACTGCTCCTTGAGCCACGTCTCACAGCAAGGCCGCAAGAACTTCAAGCAGTACATGTGCTCCCCATCCAGGATCCTCCTCAAGGACACACTTCTCAAGTAGGTAAGCATGCGCATTGGTTCAGTGATGTTGCTGGACCACTGGGCGATGGAACCTATTTCTGGGAAGCAGAATTGGAATTCAATGGCAAATGGGGTCGATACCACTTTTTCGCACGCGAGTTTGAAAGCTATCAAAATGCCGAAGTCATGAGATCAGTTTGGGTCAAAGCAGGTGTGGAAAGTTATTTCAGGACTCACTTACCAAAGCCGGATTTTTTACGATGTTCTTATCTGATCAGTACCATCACGCCAAGCAGAGCCAAGGGCGGCGACAGCACCTTTGTGTTGCCATCACTGCTGCCGGGTAATGAGCTTAAAAGATTCAAGTTGACCCTCAATCTGGTAAGAGAAGCATTGGGTATGTATGGCATGCACATCCCAACAGAAAAGGAAACCATGGTTCCAGGTCGAATGAAGCACAAAGATCTTAATAAGCTGAAGGACATGGTTGCGATGACACCTACCATTGCGCTTCACCTGCGAACCATCATGCAACATTTTGCTTTTCCCGCCCAAGAACGCTTCACAATGCCCCCGAAAAAAATATGGTTCAGTTTATATCTAGCAAAAACCGAAAGCCTGCCCATCAATGTGCCACACTGGATCATAGATCAGATCCACCTAGCGCATCAAAGGTGGAACAAAAAACAAAAGAATGTGCTCCACGGGTGTGGTGCTTTGACCAGAATAATCTATAGATGCTTGGCTTATGACGTGCCTGTTCAGCGGGCACTCGTATGGTCCCGAGTCCAAGAATTCCAGAGAAGACTATCAGCAGCAGGTCCCCCATCAAAGAAGATGAGGGGGGGAGTCCAACTACCCTGTGCTCAACCAAGGGGAGCTACCGCTACACCAGAAATCACTCCTCCCCAGACACGACGAGTTATGCCATTCACAATCTGGTTACCAAGACCAAGCACAGAGGGGCCTAATCTGGTGTTTCCACCCATTCCATCCGATTTGGAATTTCCGCAGGGATTTACTCTTGAGGACCTCACGGATGAAGAAATTGCCAGATTAATCTATGACTCTAACCTCGAAGCCGAAGCAGCGCGAGCTCAGGAACCGCGACCCCAAACAACATCGGCCCCCACCCAACCACAAGTTGTAGAAGTCGATGTAGATGAACAAGAGGCAGGAGGAGACGAAGAAGAAGCCGACGAAGAACAACATCAAGAATATGACGAACTCTCCGAGTTAGCAAGTGCCCCAGCATATTCGGCACAAATCAAGAGACTATATCGAACCATGCGACTGGTTCAGGAACAGCATCAGATGTCTCTAGAACAGGGCAAAAGACTCATGAACGACTTGCTAGCTGAGGAAGGTGTGGACGAGTTGTTCATTGAGTCCATGAACCTTCATGCCGACGCTGTAGGACTGGACGAGGCCATTCATGAGGCAATGGCCTACATCCATAGGTTTGAAAAAAGAGTTCCTGCTCGTCCCAGGAGGTCCGGGAAGCAAATTCACATCAATACATCAGCACCAGGCGAGTCAGCGCAAGCAGAAGAATATCACGAAGCACCGTTGTCACCACCATCCCCACCTCACACTGCACAATTCACTCCACCACAGGACACTAGCACTACCACATCCACTACCACTACCATTGTCATGGGCATCCCACTCTCCCCGGGAATCCAATTCGGGGGAGTCACCATGCCCACCTTCACCACCCTGTTCACCGACGTCACCTCCACTCCACCCACGATTCCCATCTACACCGTCACTCAAACAGTTGACACGATGGAAACATCACCAGCCACAGCACCGCTTCCTCCCCCCATGTCACCTTCCTCACCCATACCCCCTCCACCCACATCTCCGCTTACATCCACATCATTCACCTCTCCCATTCCCGCCCCCATTCCCCCTGCATCTTCACCCCTCCCAGCATTATTTAATGTAAACAACATATTTTTAGCATTAAACCAATGTGTATACCAGCTCCAGCACGAGTACAAAGCTCTGGACAACCGGTATCAGCAATTGGAAACGCACCATCAGAACTTACAAAGACAATTTCACATTCTACAAACAGAAAATGCAGAACTGAATCAACGCTACACGACGCTTGAGCAGGCTCACCAAACATTATTGGCGGCACCCCAACCATCGACAGAATCAGGTGCCAAACAACTAGAAGCTTTGCTCGAGGTATACCAAGCCGATAATCTCAAAGTCCGGCGTAACCTGGCACTTCTCAGAAAACACATGGCGGCCGCCCTTGAGGAAAACAAGAGACTGCAGCAGCAAAATGAAGCAAATCTAGAAGCAGCAATGGAAGGCTCTCCACACGAAATTGATCCAGAGCAGTTTAAAGCTGTGCCCTCAGAGACAATGAAGACCATCTTGGACAGCTATGCAGATCTATTAGAAGCTCATGATGACTTGGAAAGGGAACGTGATGCGCTGCGCAATCAACTCCAAGAGCAACAGACAGCACCCAAAGTCACAGAAACGACCACGACTTCAGAGGAAGTCAAGGCATTGAAAGAGCAGGTGGCCGAATTACAGGCAAGATTACTCACACATGAAAGGCAACCCTCTCCAGTTGTCGAACCAGAACCCGAGGATTTGGTACCCATCGAGGTAGATGAGACGTATGAGGAACCTTACGTTCCTATGCCAATGCCAGGTGGTGAGCAAACCGCAGAAGGAATGGATACGTTAGAAATCAAAGTACCTGAGTGGCTCCAAACACTAGAGAAAACGGCATCAACTCATGAAGATCGAGTGGCTGTTCAAATCCAATCTATGGCAAAGATAGAGGACACTATTATTAAATCAGAATACTTCCGCAGCATGTCACACCATAGATGGATCGGAACCAATGATGATCAATACGTGCCATATTGTATACTCCTGGCGGACTACAATGCAGAAATCCAACATAGATGTGGCAAACCTCCAACGTTTGCTACACAATTTGGGCCAGATGATATCCCAGAGAGCGCCAAAAAAGGATCCATTCATCAACCCACTTGGAGGATCCGACTCCTCGAATCCTACCCGGAGATGGTTCGCACCTGGACGAATATGCCTCTTTTTATTAAATATAACCCTTGTTATGTTCCTGTACTCCGCAGACGCACATGGCCAGAGTTTACCATTGCAGTCAAGAATATCAAGGGATGCGCCAAATGGTTAAACTACGTCTATCTAGCACCCCCTCAAGGGCCTCCCACAGTCAATTACATGATTTCCACTATACGGCACTGGAGCATCCGATTAAGGAATACCCCTGATGTAATGGCCCAGATGTGCATGAAAATTTTTGAGTTAATGCTTATTACATTCAGGACATTCAAGAATATCAAGGACCCACACTTCTCAGGCGTCGGATTCCTTACAGGAAACCAAGATTTAGTTTATGACATGAGCACCACTCCTTCTATAGAGGTGATATACGCTTGGCACGCCAGAATAAAATACCTCCCAGCCTGCTTTAAACAAACATTCGAAGAGATGTTCATAACAGGGTTCTGGGAATACCACTCAGAAATATTTGTACCCAAACCCTCACATCTCCTCCATTTATTTGCTGTGGAGCGAACCATTCACTCAGAGCAGTTACGGGTGCCACATCCAGATGTCCCAGGGCCAGTCAATTGGGATGCATTGCTGACAGATCTAGCAAGGGGACTCAGGCTAGAAGAACACCACCTCGCCGCCGATGTTGTACAATACTACGTCCAAAAAGCAGCTAGACAAGGGTCTGTCAGGGGCGACAGACGCGAGAGTGGGGGGGGTGTTGGCAGTAGCCTTGGTACACCAGGACGTACAAGACATGAAAGTCAAAGAAGGGAGTCAGAGCGAAGGGACAGCACAAGCAAACAGGGCAGTCAAAGAAGATCTGGCAAGTAGGCCAATATTTTTTCAAGACATTAATGCAAATCAAAGAGATGGACATGCAGGGAGGAAGAGCAAGTAGGGAGCTCGAAGATATGTATGGCAGATCACTAGAAGAAATCCCTACAACAACAGTGATTTTTATCACTAACAATCATTGTAAATATCATTTCACCTTTTTGTAGCTCCATTTTGTGCAAGCCAAGGAGTCCTTGAGCTTGAGGAGCCTTAGAAGTAGTTGCGTACCAATTTTCGTATTTTTTAGATCTCGTTTGAGCCCCCAAATAAGCCCTGGAACCTAATTTTTAACTAGGCCGGACACTAGGTCTGGACAGGACCAAAAGCTAGTCAAGAACTATAAAAAGGGCTAGAGAGCTCATTTTTGAGATTAGATTGTAATTGAAACGAACTTGTAAGAGCATTTTGAAAGTAATCTGAAAGCTCCATTGATTCTCACTCTTTCTCTTACCTTGTGTGCGCGTGTGTGTGTATGTGTGTGCATGCTTGTGTGCTTCTCACTCACGCACTTGTGCCGCCACTTGCTCGAGGTCTTCATACCATCCTCACGTCTTCCCGGATTGACATTAAAGGAGGTGCTACTCATCATTGAGCTACAGTTAGCTTGTTAGAGAATAGAGCTTTGTAAGAGAACTCTTTTGCAATCGAAGCTTTCCATTGTTCCTCTCTTTGAACTTACTTTGTGCGCATGTGTGTGTATGTGTGTGCATGTTTGTGTGCTTTCACTCACGCACTTGTGCCTTCACTTGCTCGTGATCTTCATACCGGTCCTCACGTCTCCGCGGATTGACAAGTAAAGGAGGTGGTGCTTATGTTTGAGCTACACCAAATTTTGGCCCCCTTTGCCGAGGAGAGAGCTTCGAGGACGAGCGTTGTGATGGTAAGATCGTAGATTTGTGACGTTGGAAGGTAAAAAAACTATCATTTCTGTTATTTTTCTGATTTGTCTTCTCCATCTTCATCATCATCATCATCTCCATCTTCATCCATCTTCATCTTCATAGAAATTTCTTGTTTTTTAGTGCATTTTCACCATTTTCATACCATTTTTCATGCATTATTGTGTGGGAAGGAGTTAGGAGGTGCAAGGGAGAGAAAGCGCTGTGTTTTTCATGATTTTCTGCACATACAGAGCTCGCCATTGCCCGGTGCTCAGAAATTTGAATTTCCCGCCAAAAAACATGATTCTGTGATGAAAATCGTAATTCTGTGAAAAATTCAAATTTTTTTGAAAATCGTGATTTTCTATTTCCCGCCTAAAAGTTTGCTGAAAGAAACACGATTCTGTGGTCATTCTTAGAATCGCAATTCTGTGGTTGTGCTCAAAATCGCGATTCTCACAAATTACGATTTTCAGCCAAAAACACGATTCTGTGAAAACACGATTCTATGAAAACACGATTCTGTGAAAACACGATTCTATGAAAACACGATTCTCTGCTCAAAATCGCGATTCTCAAAAACACGATTCTCTGCTCAAAATCGTGATTCTCAACAACACGATTCTCTCCTCAAAATCGCGATTCTCACAAATCACAATTTTCAGTAAAAACACGATTTTGTGAAAACACGATCTGTGAAAACATGATTCTCTATTGGCAATCGTGATTTTCAAAAACACGATCCTCTGCTCAAAATCACGATTCTTAAACACACGATTCTCTGCTCAAAATCATGATTCTCACAAATCACGATTTTCAACCAAAAACACGATTTTGTGAAAACATGGTTCTCAAGGTACAAAATCGCGGTCGTGATTCTCTGATTTCACACAATCGCGATTCTCTGATTTCATAGCATCGCGATTCTCTTGGGATTCACAGCATCGCGATTCTCTTGAGATTCACAACATCGCGATTCTCTTGGGATTCACAAAATCGCGATTCTCTAGAGATTTACACCATCGCAATTCTCTTGAAGTTCACAAAATCGCGATTCTCTTGATTTCACAAAATCGCGATTTTTCCCAAAAGGTCCTGTTTGCCTGTTTTGACCCCTAGGAGCCTGATTTGACATAACTTTTTCATCCAAAGTCCATTTTTTGAGCTCTATAGCTCGTTGGAAAGCTCGTGGGACCAAGAACCCAAGGGGACTCCAAAGGATTTTGAACCATACTAAGGGGAAATTTTGGAGTCTTAACCAAAGCTTATGAACTTGAGATCTGGTAGACCCCTAGGCAAGGATAGACAAAGCATTAGATCTTCTGAGGCTAGTGTCAACCATACAGCTAAGTCTTGGGCACAACAACTAAGTGGTCATCCTTACGTACTAAGCTTAGATACAAGTGACTCAGAAATGTCTTTTAGCATGAGGAAAATTATAGGTAACTCAGGCACTACCTATTTACAAACACCAGAAGGTCCCTATAAGACACAATTGGAATATATTCGGACCAACCGATTAGGTGCTCGCATCTATGAGGATGGCCTGAGGCGATCAGTGGTCCAACTCAAAAATCCAGATCAATCCTTTGGGCTTGAACACCCAGTAGTCAAGTTCGAAGAGGTTTCATACATTGATAAGGAAGGAACCATGTATGTGGTCACCATCCAACCAGATAGGACCGATGAGTTTGGAAATGTCATTCCTAAGAATGAGATATGAGACCTAGAACAAGGAAATGTAGGACAAGGACCCCAGACTCCTAGAGGTAAGTCAGTTTTGACCAGAGTGATCACTCTAGACTGGATCCCTCAAGACAACAAAAGCATAGAACTATTCTTGAATAGAGAAATAGAGGAAGCCTTTTGGAGATTCAAGCCAGATCAACCTAGCCAACTGGGCATAGTCATCATCTATGAATTCAAAGATCCTGAGATACCAGGCAAAGTTGTCTACCTAGATAACACATCAGAGAAGATGTTCTTGGTAACAGAACATGATAGACATGCATATACTTGGAAGAGTGAATTGATTTTCCCTCCACCAAGATCCAATGTTTCCCATGGCCTCCAAGGAGTAGGATCATCCAAGCTCATGAAGCCCAGAGAGAAAGAACTAGAGAGCGACCTGAGGTCAGTTTTGCACACCTTGTGGGCAGAAATAGAGCAGGATTTGAAAATGAAAGACCTGAAAGAGAGAGACATCAAGCACATAGGCAACAAAGAGATGAACATGATTTTCCATTGCCTAGACCCCGAGAGCAGACAAGAACCCTTAGACCCACTCAAGTGATCAAGGAAATGAAGAATTATTTTGACGGGTTAGGAGATCCTTATGATCATGTGGCCGAGTTCAAACAAGTGCTAATTGCTGAACAGGTTGAGGATTTGTTCACCTAGTACGAGGCATTTGGTTTGACTCTTAAGGGCATTGCCTTAGCTTGGTTTCAACCACTGAGTAGTCGCAACTATCGCGATATAGGTCAGCTGCTAGACGAATTCATTGTAGAATTTTCCAAGAGTGGTATCAGGCATAACACATCATCTTTGATCCACACTTTCAAGCAGACACCCCAAGAAACAGTGCGAGTATCTGGTAGAAGGTTCAGACAGTACCTAGAAAGATGCCCTACTCTAGAGTTACCCACACCAGCCAAACAAGTGGCCTTGTTCTTAGATGGCTTACTGAGCACAAAGTTAAGATCATATGTGTACTTGAAAGAGCCTAGATCCATAGAAGAGTGTGTGCGGACGTGCATTGACATAGAAGAAAACTTGGGTGAGGAGTTAGGATTGTCCAAACTCTATAAGGATTCTGATAGTTCTACTAGTCATACTTCGAAGATCTCCACGGAAATAGATGAGATAGTTGAGCAAGTTGCCAAGAAGCTGGGAGTCCAAAATATACAAACACAAAGAGTCACCTCATTGAACCGATGTTATACTTGTGGAGGGGACCACGTGGCTAACGTATGCCCAATGCAAAACCAAAACATTAGAGAAAGGAATGCTCCATATTGCACTATTGAGAGAAAATACACGAACCACACGGTTCAAGATTATCCCTACAATAGGCAGGCTATTTGACAAACTTATCAGCAACCTTACCAACAAGGTATGTATCAGAACCAATACCAACAGCCATATTATCGCCCACAACAGCAATATCAGGCAGACCAGTCTTGGGAAACCAACCACCAGCCCCTGCCAACGTGATTCCAGTCCAGTATGCTGTGGGAGAGGAAAATCCAAATAGGGCATTGGTGCCACTAACCCCATTGATACCAGATAATGACTCTCATGCTCATAGCTCAGACTACTCCCATGAAGGTAGAGCACATGCTTATTACACTGAGTCGCCTGAGCATAGTGAGACTTATGCGTATCAATATGAGGAACCACCTATGGAGCAAAATTGGGAGCTAGAATACTCCAATGTCATGTACACAAATCCCAACCCCAGGCCCCAATTGAGATAGGTAAGACCACAAGCCCCTAGAGGACCATGTTTCAGATGTCAGGGTGACCATTTCATTCGTGAATGTCCCCACTCACCAACTCTGGGCCAAGGACAGAACATCACGATACAAGCCTTTTGTCCTGAATGTGGCAAAGAACATCTCCCCAGAGATTGTCCAAGAAACCCCTCTAATGCACCCAAGATTACACCCATTAATGTGGTAGGCATAGTGGTGGATTCAAGTTCAAGTAGTAGTAATGTGGCTCCTATACAAGTTGTCACTAGAGCACAAGCCTTAAAACATGATAAACCAGCATAACAATCGGAGTCGAGTGAATCAGGAGAGCCAAGTAAGAGGAAAGCAAGAACATGGAAGGATACCAGAGAGAAGGCCAATCGCAAGTGGAATAAAAAGTTATCTGTTGTATATTATTGAACAAGGCATTGTTAAAATGTTAAATTATTAATGTATTAATATGTTTTTGATGTTTTTGATATAGCAGCTAAAGGTTCGTGAGGAGCGTGCAAGGCGTGAAAGGGCGGACATCAATAATCCGAATAATTATTATTTATTTTGTAAATAAACCTACGTAGAAGGTTCTATTGTTAGAAAAGTAATGGTTAGAATAAGGGTCGTTGTAGACCATAGTTTCTGTTATTGAAAGCAATGGCTTTCTGTAAAAGTTATCAACTTTTAGTTCACGCCTGCTTTTCGAAGCCGCCCTCTTGTAACCACTCTTTTCGACGTAATCAAAATTCCTATAAATACATGCACTCTGTGGACTGTCGAAACAGAGTGCATGGGGGGAGATTGCACCCAATATTGCATTCTGTCTCGTCTCTTGTTGCGTCTATTCTCTGTGTGTTTTCTGTGCCCGTAATCTCTGTATGCGCGTGAGCAAGATCCTGACAACAGTGGTATCAGAGCTCTGCACGCGTCAATACAGAGGGTTCTGTTCTCTGTTCTCTATTCTCTGTTCGCGATTTCGATTTCGTTTCCGTTTCCGGTTTCGGTTTGCACCCAATACTGTGTTCTGTCTCGTCTCTTGTTGCGTCTATTCTCTGTGTGTTTTCTGTGCCCGTAATCTCTGTATGCGCGTGAGCAAGATCCTGACAACAGTGGTATCAGAGCTCTGCACGCGTCAATACAGAGGGTTCTGTTCTCTGTTCTCTGTTCTCTGTTCGCGATTCCAATTTCGTTTCCGTTTCCGTTTCCGTTTTCGTTTCCTGTTCCGGTTTCGGTTTCTGTTTCTGTTTCAGTTTTTGTTTCTGTTTCTGATCCAGAACCAGAACCTACGTCTTCACCTACGTCTTCTCCTTCGGCTTTTGTTTCCTGTTCCGGTTCCGGTTTCGGTTTGCACCCAATACTGCGTTCTGTCTCGTCTCTTGTTGCGTCTATTCTCTGTGTGTTTTCTGTGCCCGTAATCTCTGTATGCGCGTGAGCAAGATCCTGACAACAGTGGTATCAGAGCTCTGCACGCGTCAATACAGAGGGTTCTGTTCTCTGTTCTCTGTTCTCTGTTCTCTGTTCTCTGTTCTCTGTTCGCGATTCCGATTTCGTTTCCGTTTCCGTTTCCGTTTCCTGTTCCTGTTCCGGTTTCGGTTTCGGTTTCTGTTTCAGTTTCTGTTTCTGTTTTTGATCCAGAACCAGAACCTACGTCTTCACCTACGTCTTCACCTACGTCTTCACCTTTGTCTTCACCTACGTCTTCACCTACGTCTTCACCTACGTCTTCACCTACGTCTTCTCCTTCGGCTTACTCCAAGGCGTCGACTAAGGCAAAGAGCTTAGGCAATAACTTAGGCAATACATTGGCAACATTGGCACCCAAGGCTCCCTTGGCGACCGTTGGCTACACGCGAGACAATTTTAATTTTTCAGTGGTAATAGAGAGGTTTAGAGTCCCTAAGGTAGGAGGATTTGAACCCACAACCTCCTACTTTCAAGGGAAGTACTTTGACCACTCCACCATTTCTTGGAGTTGTACTCAAGTCTCTCTCTCTCTTTCTTTGGTACTTGTGCAAGGTGCTCGCGGCAATTTCCAGGATGGACCCAACAAAGAATCAAGTGTAACTTTCAATCAGTAGGTCAGATTGAGGCGTGTAATATACCGTTGGAAAGCTCTCGGAACGAACTTTCCAATGAGCTAGCTTGGAAGTGTGAATTCATTCAAAATAATTGGGTGGCACTTGATTGAGTGTTCAAGATACCAAGCAAGGTTGAGAACACGGGATCGAGACACCAAGGTTGCAAACAAGAAGGTTCAATACACCAAGGTTGAGAGCAAGGATCCAAGAGCACCATGGAGGATTACAGTAATTCACCTCTACCTGTGGCAACACTTGAACAACAACTAGAGCTCTTGCGGCATGAGCTTCAAGGAGCTCAGAACGAGATCCAACAATGTGATGAAATCTTCCAAAAGATGCAAGCTGAGGAAGACAACCTTACGAGAGTAGTAAAAGCTATTGTGTCTGCCCAATCTGATGTTACTCATTCAAAGATTGGTAATAGAAACTACCAGTTTCTACGATTTGATGGCCGAAAGGATGGGCCTTTAGTACTTTCTTGGTTGTCGCAGTTTGATGATTTTTATACCGATGAAATGTATGCTGAAAGTGAAAAAGTTAAATTTGCCACTAACTATTTAGTAGGTAAAGCACAACTCTGGTGGAATGTCCTGCGGCACAGTACGGAGCGTCCAACAACTTGGAAGGCTTTTCAAGAAAACGTGAAGGATTCATTTCTTCCTCCTCAATACCATTTGCATGTTCCACGTGCATGGACGACCCTTACATGGAAGGAGGGTGATACGGTTACTACCTACACAGAGCAGTTCTGGCAAAATTTACTACTTGTACGAATGCTTGAAGATGTATCAGAGGATATCTTGCAGCAGAAATACGAAGATGGTTTGGAAGTGGGTATCCAAGCTAAGCTTCACACCCTACGACCTACAACCCTCAACGAGGCTATATCTTTTGCTTATGATGCAGAAAAAGAATTCCAGTCCATAACCAAGTCACTCCGTCTACAACAACCACGTCCACGACCATTTCCTGTTAAACCTTCATTTCCTATGAAGCGTAATTTTAATGCCCCATCTTACCCTAGCTTTCCTCGACCTCTACAATCCAATTACTCAACTTCACCCGTTGCTTCATCTCTCCAACCAACCAAACCACCTACCCTTCAAACTTCAGCAGTGAATGCCCAACAGAAGCGACCACGAATCACCTACTGGAATTGTGGTAAACCTGGACATACAAAAATAAGGTGCAGATTGCCACCTCTTCATATGAAACAGGCTACAGCTCGATTGCATAACATGGAGGTCTATAATGAAGAAATTCCTCTTGTTTGGACAGAGGAATCACTGGAGAAGGACTTAAGTACCTTGGGTAACAATATCTCTCTACACTCTCTTCTTTGCATGCAAGGTACAATAAATAACAAACTAGTTAAAATTCTACATGACGATGGTAGTTCACATGACTTCATTTCACATTTATTAGTACAAGAACTTAAATTACAAACGTTTCCTTCTTTGTATAAAGTGAAAGCTGCATTTCAAGGTAGTCGTTATATATGTAACACGAGAAGTGCAAGATGTTACGATTAGCATAGGCCCTTATGTTGACTCACGAACATTTTTAATTGCACCTTTGCAATCTTATGATGTTATACTAGGTATGCCTTTTCGTCACCATTATAACCCACGTATTGACTACCATACTCATACCTTTAAGTTTGTTTTCAAAGGTCAAATCATTACTTTGTCTGCACGGCATGATTTCCAGCCATTTCCATTGATTAGTCACACTCAAGCAAAGCGTGCATTTAGGAAAGGATTTAACTCATGCATTGTTTTTGTTAATGTCATCAATGATTATACTCATACACTTTCAGATGCATATAAACCTTTCATGAGTACTTATAAGGATTGTTTTATGTCTGAATATCCCTCTGAACTACCACCATCTCGAGGATCCTTTGACCATAGCATAGCCTTAGTCCCTCGTAGTTCTCCTCCTCATAAAGCACCTTATAGACATGGCCCATTACATCAAAAGAAAATAGAAAATCAAGTAAAAGACCTACTACAAAAAGGACTTATAAGGCCTAGTTCTTCCCCATTTGGAGCACCCGTTCTCTTAGTAGAGAAGAAGAATAAAACTTATCGAATGTGCATTGATTATAGAGCCCTTAACAAGATCACGATCAAGAATAGATACCCTATTCTTCGAATAGATGAACTCTTAGATAAGTTACGAGGAGCTCGTGTCTTTAGTAAAATTGCTCTTAAATCGGGTTACCATCAGATTCGTATGACACAAAGTGATATTTTTAAGACTGCATTTAGAACTCAAAATGGCCATTATGAATTTATGGTAATGCCCTTTGGACTTACTAATGCCCCTGCTACATTTGCACGAATGATGAATAATATTTTTCTTGATTACCAAGCTTTTGTTCTTGTATTCTTTGATGACATACTTGTTTACAGTAAGAATGATAGTGAACATGAAAAGCATCTTGAAACAGTTTCTCATTTGTTACGAGAAAACACACTTTATGCTAATCCTGAAAAGAGTTATTTCTTTCAGCGTAAGCTAGAATATTTAGGACATATTATTTCAAGTGAAGGTGTGCATGTGGATCCGAAAAAGATTAGAGTTATCATAGAATGGCCTACACCACAATCAGTCAATGATGTTCGTTCTTTTCTTGGGTTGGCTAGTTTCTATAGGAAGTTTGTTCGAAATTTTTCTTATTTCGCATTGCCTCTTACTTTGTTGTTGAAAAAGAAAATAAAATTTGCATGGGGATTTACCCAACAACAGTCCTTTCACAAACTTAAACATGCACTTTCACATGCACCTGTTTTACAATTACCTGATTTCTCACAACCTTTCATGTTGTTACTGATGCTAGCGGTTCAGGAATAGGTGCTGTTCTGATGCAAAATGACCATCCCATTGCATTTGAGAGTAGAAAGCTTAAACCCTCAGAACAGAATTATAGTACGTATGATAAAGAACTGTTAGCAGTTGTGCATGTTTTGCGAATTTGGAAACACTATCTTATGGGCTCTGAAGTATTAATCAAAACCGATCAACAGGCTATTAAGCATTTATTAAGTCAGCCCTTAATCTCTGATAGACATCTTAAATGGGCATCATTCATTCAAAATTTCCAACCCATGATACAATATCAACCTGGTAAAGCTAATGTCGTAGCTGATGCTCTTAGCCGTTTTCCTTCGAATTCCGTTGTTTTGAATAATATTTCTGCCATTCAAATTCATTCTTTTCAAGACATGGTTTCCACTTATGCATCTGATTTGTATTTTTCACGTGCATGGAATGACTTCAACAATGCTGCATCTTTATCTGATGAACATTATACATTTCATAATGGTTTTCTCTATTTTCAACATAGATTGTGCATAACCCAAGCTTTTAAAGATTTTGTCATTAAAGAAATGCATGAACCATCTTACATGGGTCATAGAGGCATACAGAGCACTATTTCTACTTGCAAAGATTTCTTCTTTTGGCCACATATGGAAAAAGACATTGCACATTATGTTTCTCAATGCATTGTATGTCAGCGTGTCAAACGTCATCATGGTAAACCATTTGGATTATTAATGCCCCTTCCTATTCCAAATGAACCATGGGAACAAATCTCTATGGATTTTATCACAGGTCTTCCTATCACTTCATCACATAATGATATGATTTGGACAATAGTTGATAGGTTTAGTAAATATGCATATTTCATTCCATGTAGAAAAACTTTGACTGCACCTCAAGCTGCAAAATTATTCATTAAATGCATTTTTCCACATCATGGATTTCCTAAAGTAATGTTATCTGATCGTGATGTTAGGTTTTGTAATCATTTTTGGGTTGCCTTATTTCAACATTTTGGTTCTAAAATAGATTTTAGCTCTGCATTTCATCCTGAAAGTAATGGACAGAGTGAGGCTACAAATAGTACTATTCTTGATTTATTGCGTTGTTATTCATTAGATAATCCTAATAACTGGGATGAAAAGTTGCCATTGCTTCAATTTGCTTACAATAACACTTCACACACCACTACTGGTCGTGCACCTTTTGAAATAGTTTTTGGTAAAAAGCTTCCCACTCCCATGTCCCTCACCCAAACCGACATTCCGATGGCTGATTCTATTGCTCAAGATCACGTTTCTATACTTCATGATGTTCACAAGCACATTAGGAAAAGTCAAGAGCGATATACACGTATTATCAATACTAAACGATTAGCCAAAGAATTCAGGGAAAATGATTTTGTATGGTTGCGAATAATTAAAAGACATCTCAAAAATATTTTGCAGCAGCCTAAAATTAAACTTGCACCACGCTATTATGGACCGTTTCGCATTATAGAAAAAATTAATGATAATTCATTTCGATTAGATATTCCATCCCATTGGACTATACATAATTCTTTTCATATTAGCTTACTTAAACCCTTTAAAGGAACTTTACCACTTGCTCCACTTCTTGATGATCCTCCTTTAATTGAAGAACAATCTGAAATCTTAGTTCCTGAGAAAATCATTGATCATGATGTCACTACTACACGCACAGGTACTCAATATCATCGATATTTGGTTAAGTACAAAAATCACTCTATTGAAGAATGTCAATGGATACATAAAACACAATTAACACCTCATTATGACCACTTAATTTCTGCATATCATACACAAACACATTAATGTAACAGCTCCATGAACATTTCCATGCATGTATTTTTACATGGCACATGCCTATTTTCTTTATTCAGTGATGAAACATGTGACTAGCCATCCATGTTTATTCTTTTATCACCTGAGGTCAGTTGCTTGTTCAACTGAGGGGCATGTTATACCTTATGGAATATGTTGAACAATGCATTGTTGGATTGAAATATGGAATAGCCAATGCATTGTTGGATTGAAATATCGAATAGCCAATGCATTGTTGGATTGTAACATGAAATATGTTGGCCAATGCATTGTTGGATTGAAATATCGAATAGCCAATGCATTGTTGGATTGTAACATGAAATATGTTGGCCAATGCATTGTTGGATTGTAATAGTAATATGGAATATGTTGAACACTGCATTACAATTGTTAGGGTGTTGAATTCTTTTATCAACTGAGATCAGTTGCTTGTCAACTGAGAGGCATGTTGTATATTATTGAACAAGGCATTGTTAAAATGTTAAATTATTAATGTATTAATATGTTTTTGATGTTTTTGATATAGCAGCTGAAGGTTCGTGAGGAGCGTGCAAGGCGTGAAAGGGCGGACATCAATAATCCGAATAATTATTATTTATTTTGTAAATAAACCTACGTAGAAGGTTCTATTGTTAGAAAAGTAATGGTTAGAATAAGGGTCGTTGTAGACCACAGTTTCTGTTATTGAAAGCAATGGCTTTCTGTAAAAGTTATCAACTTTTAGTTCACGCCTGCTTTTCGAAGCCGCCCTCTTGTAACCACTCTTTTTGACGTAATCAAAATTCCTATAAATACATGCACTCTGTGGACTGTCGAAACAGAGTGCATGGGGGGAGATTGCACCCAATACTACGTTCTGTCTCGTCTCTTGTTGCGTCTATTCTCTGTGTGTTTTCTGTGCCCGTAATCTCTGTATGCGCGTGAGCAAGATCCTGACAACATTATCGGAACTAGAAGAAAGCTTGAAAGACGCAAAAACAAAAATAGAAGACATTGCATCTCAAAACCCCTCGCATGCCGAAACTCCATCCACTCCACCTCATCCCACCCCACCACCCATTGTAAATAGGCCGCAACCAAGGTCTGTTCTTGTAGATCCAACCCCAGAAGGCTTGGACATGATGTTCAAGGCCTACCAGGCTCAACTTCAAGAAGGTCCTACAACTGCAAACCTAGACAAGAGTTACCCTAGAGCGGACTTAGAGATTGAACGGATGAAAATGTGCATGAAAATGGTAGAACAAGCCCAAGCTATACTCGAGACTAGTCAAAAGATCAATCAGACAAACTCTGTCAAACCGGATTTGCATTTCCAGGGCTTACTAGAAAGATTAGAGTAGTTGGTAAACAAACCACAAGTTTCTTTACCTCCACAACCTCAACCAGTTATTGAAAGAGGAATCTCACCACCAATGGGAGCTTATGTTCCTAATTCCACGGATGTTGGAATACCTCCTTCAATTCAACAGTACTCTCAAGAGTTCTTGTGGGAAATACAAGAAGAGAAATGAACCAAGGAGAAGGTTAATTCCCCTCCTATTCGTGAGATTGATGATCTTCATGATCAATTTCCCCAAGACATTCCATCTATTTACGGAGATGAAGTAGAACAACAAGAAGACGAAAGATAGATTTTGAATCTAATACCTTAGAAGAACTGCCTCAATTTCCAGGCCCATGGGAATCTGAATCTCTTCGGATCAGAGCTCCCACAATACTAGTCAGACATGAAGACTCAGTGATCCCAAGGAACACTGATGTTGTGAAGAACACTAAGGTTCAATGTCATCTCACTGTAGAAGAGCTGCTCAAAGCAAAACCTGAGCTATGGAATCATGTGAAGGATCAGGTTCCAGAACTTGATTCCCATAAGCCAAAAACAGGCTCTAAGCAAAAAGTTCCAGAGATACCTCTAGACAAAATAGGGGACATGTGTGAGGGTGAAGAAGGTAATACTTATCTTCCAATCACCTACCAAGGTTACACAACCAAAGCAATCATAGATTCAGGTGTTGGTGTTGCCATTGCGACCACCTCCATGTGGAATCAATGGGGCAAACCCACATTAAGACCAACTAGAATGAACCTTCAAATGGCCGATGGTCATTTTGAAAGACCTCTAGGATTGCTCGAATGGATAACTCTAACCACTTGTGGTGTGGAGTTTGAACATACATTTGCTATATGTGACTTTGAGAAAAATAACGTCTATGAGATGATCCTAAGAAGACCCTTCCTACGAAAATTGCAAAAAGTACACGATTAGGGAACCAACTCCTTGTACTTACAAGACTTAGGGGTCACCACCAAGGTCAATTTGAAGGATTACACCTTTAGAGATGTACCACCTCTACAGTGGAATTCTATCCACAAAGCGAAAGAAGATTCTATCTCTGTGCATTCTGAAAGTTCACTTGATCCATTATGGCTGCATGAAGATACTCATTTGTGGATGTGCAAGGTCGCAGAGGAAGAGGAAAAATGTTTAAAGGCAAGAGAAGAAGGAACTTTGCCAGGAGATAGACCAATTAAAGACCCAGCCTATACACCGATGATCTTTCCAGATGAGGAATTTGAGCCTCATGGCTGACCAAAAATCTTAGCCACCATGGACATTGCTATCAATGAAGAACAATGGACACCTCATTGTGATGAGGAGGGTTATGATATCTCAGTGTTCATGTGTCGGCCCTTGCTAGAAGAATGTGACCCTAGTGATGTCATAAAAGAAGAAGAAAATGACGATGATCTAGAGTCCATTGTGATGGATAGTTGCTTTAACTCAGAGAAGCACTATTTAGAAGATGTAGGCGTGTTTAATTAGAAAGAAGAAGAACCTCTCACAAGCATTAAAACGGTAAATTCAAAGGATGGAAGTTAGAGCAGTTAAAAGAAAAAGAAAAGAAAAGCAGTGAAACACGAAGAGGAGGAATCATTGTTTGAAGTACCAGAAAACTTCAAGAAATATGAAGTTGACGATCACAAAATTTTGGTACGAATGCCTAAGAGAGAGGCCATCATAGGAGAAACATATGATAATAAAGAAAAAACCAAGAAAATTGTAGTGACCATTGAAGAGAACAAAGAGAGATGCACATATATAGGAGATGACCTAAGTGCAAGAGAACAAATGGAGCTCGTATCTCTATTGAGGGAATATAGGGATGTGTTTGTGTGGCACTATAGAGACTTGAAAGGGGTAGATCCAAGAATTTGCTCTCATACTATCCCCATGACTACTGATGCCAAGCCCACCAAACAGAAGCCCTACACATATAATGATACATATGCAGCCAAAATAAAAGAAGAAATTGATAGACTTATTGAAGCTGGATTCATCTGTGAGATTGAGCATACTGAATGGGTGTCCCCCATTGTAGTGGTGCCCAAGAAGAACGGGAAGTTGCGAGTGTGTATTAAGCTTAAAAAAGTTAATGCCGCTACGATCAGAGATAGTTATTCCAATCACGGAACACCTATTGGAGCGTGTTGCAAGAAAGGAAGTATATAGCTTCCTTGATGGATTTTCAGGTTACAATCAAGTAGCCATTGCCCCAGAAGATCAACACAAAACAGCTTTTGCCACAGAGTGGGGAATCTTTGCATTTCGTGTGATGCCATTTGGGCTCACCAATGCACCTGCAACATTCCAAAGGCTCATGTGTCATGTCTTCAAAGAGTTCTTGCGAAAGAGCTTAGAAGTATATGTGGACGATTTATGTGCCCATTCCCAAGAAAGAAGATACCACATCCCTGAGCTCAGACAAATCTTCAACAAGTGTAGAGAATATCGAGTGTGTCTGAACCCAGAAAAGTGTGTGTTCATGGTGTGTCAAGGTAAAATCTTAGGTCATATTGTTTCTAAGAATGGAATCTCAACAGATGAAGATAAGGTACGAGCCATAGCGGAGCTGCCAAGGCCAAGGAATGTTAAAGAGGTACAAGCCTTTATGGGCCATTGTGGGAGGTTTATCCACATGTACGCGATCATAGCTAGACCCCTTTATGCCTTGTTGTCTAATTTTGAGTGGAACGAAAAATGCAAGAATTCTTTCAATGAACTGAAGAAACGTTTGTGCACAGCACCAATACTGACCACTCTTGATTGGAATAAACCATTTCATGTCCATCAAGATTTGTTATATTTGGTCAATAAACCTTGCAATACTGGACGCTTAGTAAGATGGTTCCTCTTACTTGGAATATGACTTTGAAGTTGTTGTCAGGAAAGGTAGAACCCACCTCCGGGCAGATCACCTTTCTCGCATTACTTCAGGAGAGTCACCTCAAGGAGTGTCTGATGACCTATCCGATGCTTATCTATTCAATTTAGAAGTTGTTCCTAAATGGGCAAATAAGTTGGTACCAGTCCTAACCTTTGGACCTGCAAATAAGAATGTGAAAACATCACAAGAAGAAATTGTAAAATCACAAAAATATCACATATTAGCAGGAAGCATGTACAAACAAGATACGGAGGGTGTACTCGCTTGTTGTGTCGAGGATGATGAACATGCTAGCTGGTTGTAACAAGCCCATTAACGATATCTAGGAAATCACTTTGCAATCAAAGCTTTCCATTGTTACTCTCTTTGATCTTACTTTGTGCGCGTGTGTGTATGTGTGTGCATGTTTGTGTGTGTTCACTCATGCACGTGCCTTCACTTGCTCGTGGTCTTCATACCGGTCCTTAGGTCTCCACGGATTGACAAGTAAAGGAGGTGGTGCTTACGCTTGAGCTACACACCTGCTCAAATTTTTACAGGATTCTCTGAGTACACCAGCAATTAATAAAATTCCTTTTAGGGAACTTTAATTAGCTTAACAAGCTACCATTCATGAGTGGCATCATGTGAAATGATAAAATACATGGAGAGAATTATGTTTAGCAAGTTAAGCAATCATCCCGACTTTTACAGCCCTTGACAGTCATAGACCAGTTAGCACTAATTGAATGATATCTAACAATTGAGAGAACCAATATCAATGAAAACTTTGTAGGATTAAAATAGACACCATGCGGAAGATTTCATGCTTTAAATCATGCAGAATGATGCAGTATGGAGTGAGAACCAACTCAGACAAAATCATTGTTATGATAGAGTGTGATAGAGTGTGATAGAGAGATGAGAGTAAGTAGTAATGGTCATGTATAGATTAAATCAAGTAATGATACAATGTCATTGGCAATAAGGCATTGCTCAATGAGTGTGGAATGAGTGAGCTATGAAATGATCTCCTCTTCTCAATGAAGATACATGGAAATTATCTCTGAACCTCTAGATACATGTAGGCTTTTCATCTCATCTTTTATAGATTTTTGTTGGAGCCAAGGATTTGAATTCAAATTCAAATCTTTACCAATAAAGTGCATCCTAAAGTATAGGATTGATTCTCTCTTGACTCAACTACCAAAAATCATGAGACTATATGCTTCCTAACTCCTCGTGGGTTTATTACACTTTTACAATGAGTAATTTTAACTCAAAGTTATAAGAGGTTGTACATATGATGCTTTCCAAATGATATGCTAATACATCAAGCTTATGTGAAGTGATCAAGTGTGTAGGCTTGGGCTTAATTGCACCAACAGTTGTCCGTCCCATCAAGAGAGAGTGAGAGGGTGAGACCCCCTGTCACTCTAGCACAATGGCAAGTTCCAATGTGAGGAGATCCACCTCATAAATGTCAATCCGTGGAGACGTGAGGACTAGTATGAAGACTATGAGCAAGTGATGGCACAAGTGCGTGAGTGAGAAGCACACAAACATGCACACACATACACACACATGTGCATAGAAGTCAAAAAGTCTCTTACATAAGCTCAAACCACTAATAAACTAACCCCAATAGTGAGCTCCCTAGCTCTTTTTATAGTTTTTGACTAGCTTTGGCCTTGTCCAGACCTAGTGTCTGACCTAGTTAAAAATTAGGTTCTAGAGCTTATTTGAGGGGTCAAACAGAATCTAAAAATTATGAAAATTGGTATGTGGCTAATTCTAATACTCCTAAGCTTGAGGAATCCTTGGCTTGAACAAAATGGAGTAAATTCTACCAAAAATGGGATTTACAAGGTTTATGTAGTGAGGAAAATCACTTGAGTTGGAAACATTTTATGGAAAAAAGGATTAGGCCTTGTTACCGGATTGTGCATGACAGGTTCTTTGTGCTGGTATGCTCTTCTTATAGTTTCTATGCCAACACTCCCCCCTTCCTAGCGTCTATCACCCCTGATAGACCTCTACTCTGTAGGGTGGTCAATATAGTATTGGAGAACATTGATGGCCAGCTCGTGTTCTCCTATTCGTAATCCTCTTGCGAGATCAGCTTGCAATGCATCCCAATTTATTGCACCTGGGATATCTGGTTGCGGTTCCATGTCTTACTCAGAGTACATGGCTTGTTAACAAGCAAAGAGATGAAGGAGGTGTGTGGGCTTAGGTGCAAATACCTCCGAGTGATATTCCCAGAAACCTGATCTGAACATGTCTTCGAATGTTTGTTTATAACATGCAGGGAGGTACTTGATGCGTGCATGCCAAGCGTATGCCACATGAATGCTGGGGGTGGTGCTCATGTCATACACTAGATCGTAATTTCCATTGGTAAACCCCGGTAGACGTACCTGTGGTGCTTTTGCATTTCTAAAAGTTTTAAGCACAAATTGCATCATATCCAAAAGTTTAAGCATCATTTGGGCTGCAACATCTGGCATGGGCTTCAGTCGAGGCATCCAATGTTGAATTGTTGCCATCATGTAAGCTGTTGATGGTGGTCCTGCGGTGGTGCTATGTAGAGATAGTTTAGCCATTCCTTGCATTGTGTGTAATTCTACACTTTAATGTTGAATGCCTTCCATGATCTGCGTCGTGGAATTGGACCGTAGCATGGATTGTAAATTAAATGTAAAGGCACATGGTTCCATGTGCACAACATTTCAGGGTATGTCTCTAGAAGCTTTTGCCGCCATGTTGGTTGATAGATCTTGCCTTTCTGCACCTCTAGAGGAAGGTCTTCAGGTTGAAACTGGGTAGCGAAGGAAGGAATCTTTCCTGTGACTCTCTGTATTTCCACATTGTAATCGGCCAGAATGACATAGTAAGGCCAGTATTGGAGTTCTAATGATATGATGAGACGTCTGGATGATAAGTTCTTGAAGTAACTAGATTGTAATACTATTTCTTCTATGACTCTCATGGCTTGAGTTTACACCACCGTGCGCTCTTTGTGAGAACTCCCAATTTCTTCCACCTGTTTTAACCACAGAGGTCATGGAACTTCAAAAGTATCATGACCTTCTTCTATTTGTTGTCCCCCTGGGATGGGTTGCGGCTCATAGCCCTCTTCAAATGTCTATTCCACAGGAATTTGTATTGTTTCTTCATCTGTGGGAGCCTCGGGTGGGGAAGGTGGGTCTTTCGTATTTTAGTAGGCATGCCTGTAATTCTGTGACTTGTTTTTGGAGAGCTTGTAGGGCCTCTGAGTCAGTGAGAAGTGAAGCAACGGAGGCGATGGTTTGAGGGGCAGCTTTCATGTCTTTCTATCATTTTTGCTTTAGTTGATCTAGTTCCTCTGATAATTGTTCATGTACCTCAATTAGCGTAGCATAGTCTTCAAGGATTATCTTTATGTTCTCCGGGGTCACTGCTTGGAATTTTGAGGGACTGATCAGTGCCCCGGGTGTGCTTTTGATAGCAGCCTCTAAGTTCTCCTGGTTTTGCGGTTGAGCAGTGGTTTGAAATATTCTAGAAAAGAAATCATGGACAGGTTGAAGGATTGGTGGTATGGAGGGTGGGAGGTGAGAACCTAGAGGCGGAAAGGCCATCAAAGGGGGTGTGGTGGCAGGGAACCCAAAGAATATGGATCTAGTGTCAGGATGGCCTATGACGGAGGTTGTGGAGGCTGCTTGTCCTATGGTTGTCTCCATGAGAGATTCTATTATGATGATAGTAGTGTTATATAGAGGGTTTTCAAAGGAGGAAAACATGGTGGAGATGGGGGTGGGGCTATGGAAAATGAAGGCTTGCTCTGTGGGGTGAGTAGTCAAGGTGATCTCCACGGCTTCTGTTCGAGGAGGTGATGGTGGGGGGGTTGGTGGTAGTGGCTCAGTGGACTCTCCATGGGTGACTATGTTTTTGAATAGGAGTTCTTGCTGCTTGGGAGGTTGTCTCAATTGGTTCAGATATAATAATAGTTTCTTCCACCGTAGTAATGGGAATCTGGATGTTTTTACCGGACTGTGATCCTCTTTGGAATCTTCTTGGATCATATTGAACAAGAGGCCTGTTGACACTCAAGGTCAAGCACAAGCATGGAAGCACATCAAGGAAGTGGACACACAAGAAGAAGGAGCATGTAGGGAGCTCCAAGAAGCACATGTCAAATTTTCAGAAGAAATCCCTATAAAAATAGTGATTTTTATCACTAAAAACCATTGTAAATACCATTTTTCATTTTTGCAACTCCATTTTGTTCAAGAAAAGGATTCCTCGAGCTTGAGGAGTATTATAACTATCATCCTACCAATTTTCTTAATGTTTAGACTCCGTTTGAGCCCCCCAAATAAGCCCTGGAACCTAATTTTTAACTAGGCCAGACATTAGGTATGGATAGGGCCAAAACCACTCAAAAAGCTATAAAAAGGGTTGGAGAGCTCATTTTTTAGGTTAGCTTGTTGTAGATTTGAGCTTTGTAAGAGAACTCTTTTTTAATCGAAGTCCTTCCATTGTTCCACTCTTTGCTCTTACCTTGTGCGTGTTTGTGTGTGTATGTGTGTGCATGCTTGTGTGCTTTCACTCACGCACTTGTGCCATCACTTGCTCATAGTCGTCATACTAGTCCTCATGTCTCCATGGATTGATATTTATGAGGTGAAGCTCCTCACATTGGTACTTGACATTGTGCTAGAGTGACACCAAATTTGGCGCTATTGAAGGGGAGAGAGCTTGGGGGACGAGCGTGTGACAGTAAGACGTAGAGTAGCGACATTGGAAGCTAAAAAAATCACCATTTTCAGTTCATTTTCTGAGTTTTCTTCATCTTCATCTTCACCATCACTACCATTTCCTCCCCATTTTCATCTTCTCTGATTTTTTTCATTTTCGACTGTAGATTCACCTCATTTTTCACTTGCGACTATGAGAAAGAAGCGAAGAGGGAGTTCAGAGCTAAAATGCTGAAGAATACTTGTGGAATACGCTCAAAATACCCCAAAAATTGGAAGACGATATCACGGAGTGACAAGACCTGCATCTGGTATCGCGAGTGGCATATCGTGACTTTGAAGGGTGACTTTGCATCTACAGGCACATAAGAGTGACAAGGAGAACATAAGGTACAAATAATTGCAAAAATTTTTGAATTTGGGTGTCAAAAACTCCAAGTATTGTGTCCGGTTGAGTTTTGGTATCACGATACCAAAACTCCCTTATATCGCAATACTTGTCAAGGTATCGTATCGTGCATACCACTTGAGGTATCACGATACCATTCTGGTATCGTATCATCAAGTGCTAGTATCGCGATCGCAGTCACCCTAGTGGTATCGTATCATGTTGGTCACGGTATCATATCGTCGACTGAGCGGTATTGCATCTTCTGCCAACTTGGTATCGTTTTGCCAACTCAGTATCATATCGCCTCCTGTTTTGGTATTGTATCATCTGATCTTCTAGTATCCTATCGCTCTAAGAGCCAATATCATATCGTGAGTTACTTCAGTATTGTATCGTGTGATTTTTCGTATTGTATCGTCCGCCTAGTGGTATCGTATCGTTGATTGAGTGGTATTGTATCGTTTACAGACTGGTATCGTATCGTCCCAAAGAGTCATTGGTATCGTATCATCCTAACTTCTGGTATCGTATCGTGAGGTTGGTATCATATCGTGAACCTAGTGGTATCCTATCATGGCCACTTCCAATATCGTATCGTCTAGATAGCAATATCGTATCGTCTAGATAGCAATATCGTATCGTCTAGATAGCAATATCATATCGTGGAAGTTGGTATCACCTTGGTGGTATCATATTGTTTGAGGTGGTATCATCTGAAGTGGTATCGTGTAAAACAAAGGTATGGTATCGTGAAAATTTGGTATCGTATCGCTTGTGATGTGGTACTCCCAGAGAGATCCTGTTTCCCTATTTTAACCCCCAGAACCCTGAACTGGCATAACTTTCTCATATGAAATCCGTTTTCTGTGATTTTGGGTTCGCTGGAAAGCTCGTGGGGAGTAAAACTAATACATGGATTATTAGATAGGGTATTTTGAAGTTGACCCTCAGGTGAAACTAGGAAACCAAGGAGTCCCAAAGAATTTTGAGCAATACAAGAGAACCTTGGGTCAAGAACACAAATCTTATGAACCTAACATCTGATAGACACCTAGGCAAGGATAAGGAAAGCATTAGATCATCTGAGGCTAGTGTCAACCATACATCTAGGTCTTGGGCACAACAACTAAGTGGTTATCCCTACACACTAAGTTCTGAAACAAGTGATTCAAAAATGTCCTTCAACATGGAAAGACCCACACGTAGTTGAGGCACTACTTATTTACAAACACTAGAAGGTCCCTATAAAACACAATTGGACTATATCAAGACCAACCAACTAGGTGCACGCATCTATGAGGATGGCCTGAGATGATCAGTGGTCCAACTCAAAAATCCAGATCAACCCTTTGGACTTGAACACCTAGTGGTCAAGTTCAAAGAGGGGTCATACATTGATAAGGAAGGAACCATGTATGTGGTTACTAGCCTACTAGACAGGACATATGAATTTGGAAATATCATTCTTGAGAACGAGCTAGGAGACCTAGAGCAAGGGGACCTAGGACGAGAACCCAAGACTTTCAGAGGTAAGTCAGTCTTGACTAGAGTAATCACTCCAGATTGGATCCCTCAAGATAACAAAAGCATAGAACTATTCTTGAATAGAGAAATAGAGGAAGCCTTTTGGAGATTCAGGCCAGATCAACGTAGCCCAATAGTCACCATCTACGAGTTCAAGGATCTAGAGACACCAGGCAAAGTTGTCTACCTAGATCATACATCAGAGAAACTGTTCTTGGTAACAGAGCAGGATAGGCATGCATACACTTCGGAAGGTGAATCAATTTTCCCTCCACCAAGATCTAGTTCCATGGTCTCCAAGGAGCAAGATCATCCAAGGCTCATGAAACTCAGATGGAACGAACCAGAGAGAGCCCTGAGGTAAGCTTTGCACATACAGGGGGTAGAGACCATCAAGATTTGAAAATGAAAGACCTGAAAGGGAGAGACATCGAGCACATAGGCATCAAAGAGATGAACATGAGTTTCCATTACCTAGACCACGAGAGCACTCAAGAACCCTTAGACCCTCTCAAGTGGTCAAGGCAATGAAGAACTATTTTGATGGGTTTGGAGACCCTTATGATCATCTGGTCGAGTTCAAACAAGTTTTAAGAGCTGAATAGGTTGAGGACTTGTTCACATAGTGTGAGGCATTTGGTTTGACTCTCAAGGGCATTGCCTTAGCTTGGTTCCAACTCTTGAACAGTCGCAATTCTCGGAACATAGGGCAATTGCTAGAAGAATTCTTTGTAGAATTTTCCAAGGGTGGCATCAGGCATAACACATCATCCTTGATCCACAGTTTCAAGCAGACACCCCAAAAAACAGTGCGACTTGCACGAAGAAGGTTTAGATAGTACTTAGAACGATGCCCTATTCTAGAGTTACCTAGAGCAGCCAAACAAGTGGCCTTGTTTTTAGATGGCTTACTGAGCACCAAATTAAGATCATATGTGTACTTGAAAGAGCCTAGATCCATAGAAGAGTGTGTGTGAATGTGTATTGACATAAAAGACAATTTGGGTGAGGACTTAGGATTACCCAAACTTTATAAGGATTCTGACAATTCTACTAGTCATACCTGTAGAACCTCCACTGAGATAGATGAGATAACTGAGCAGGTTGCCAAGAGGCTAGGAGTTCAAAATAGACAACCACCAAGGGTCACCTCATTGAAGCGATGTTACAACTATGGAGGAGACCACATGGCTAATGTTTGCCCAATGATGGCTCAGCTCCAAGGAAACCCTAATGCTCTATATTACACCATTGAGAGGAAATACACAAATCATACGGCTCAAGATTGTCCATACAATAAGCAAGCTGTCAGACAAAATTATCAGCAACCTTATCCTCAGGGTAGGCATCAGAATCAACACCAACAACCATATTATAGACCACAACAGCAATATCAAACACCATACAGGCCACGACCAATCCTAGGAAATCAACCACCAGCTCGTGTTAATGTGATTCCAGTTAAGTATGCAGTGGTAGAGGAAAATCCTAATAGAGCATTAGTGCCACTAACCCCGTTGGTCTTAGAAAATGACTCTCACGCTCATGGTTCAGACTACTTCCATGAAGATAGTTCACAAGCTTATTACATAGATTCACTTGAGCAAAGTGAGACTTCTCCATATCAATATGAGACACCACATATGGAACAAACTTGGGAGCCAGAATACTCCAATGTCATGTATATGAATCCCAACACTAGGCCCCAAGTGAGACAAGGAAGACCACAAGCCCCTAAAGGTCCATGTTTTAGATGTCAGGGCGACCATTTCATTCGTGAATGTCCCCACCAACTAGCTCTAGGATGAGGACAAAACATCACAATACAAGGTTTTTGTCTTGAGTATGGCAAGGAACATCTTCCAAGAGAGTGTCCTAGGAATCCCTCTAGTGCATCCAAGGTTACACCCATCAATGTGGTAGGCTTAGTGGCAGATTCAAGCTCAAGTAGTAGTAATGTGGCTCCTATACACAGAGTGTTAAAAATAAAGAAGTAAGCTCGTATATATTTTTGCAAAAAGGATTTTCTTCAAGTAGAAGGAAAATACAAAAATGAAAAATAGAAGCATTTACTTGAGCAAGTAGTGGAGGCCAAAAGAGAATCATTCAAAAGAGAATCAAATCCAAAAACTGAACTGTAAGAGGAGTGGCTGTCCAAAGTAGTCGAGAAATGATGGAGAAGAGCTCTCAAACTCATCATGAGAGTTTTTGGTCACTTGGCTATAAAAGAAGCAAGGGAGGACACTCAAGCATAGAGGAAGAAGGCGTGGAAGCCCCCTTGTAGCTACTTCATTTGTTTTGAGTCATTTCGTTCAGTTTACTCTCATAGAGTATGTCCAGCAGCACACCCATTTCTGGGTAGTCTACTTGTGAGAGTCATATCTCTCAACATATGTATCCAATTTTAATGTTTAAACATTCTTTGGAAAGCTTATCTTGAGTACTTCCTTTGTCTAGAACAGTTTTATCAAATTCTTTATGTTCTATGAGTTATTTAGGTTTTAGTGAAGTCTAGTTTTTAGCCTAACTAAGTGGATAGGTAGCCTGTTTTGTATCAAAGAGTTTCCAACTCAAATCTACTCCAAATTGAGTGTTTGATATCTCATTTGAAAGATCTAGGTGTCTAGTTTGAGTGACCAAAGTTTTAAGTTCATTGGATATTTCAGTTGGTACCAATTTTCATTTGAAGGTTCTGTTGTTGGCAAGAGTCTTGATCCTGAGAAGGTCTTCTACACTTTCCGCCGCGATCAGGAGAGGAATTCTCCAACATTTGGTATCAAAGCATTGGAGCTTGAAGAGGCAAAGCATTGGAACTGAAGTGAAGCAAAGGAGAAGCTACAAATCAAGGGGGAGATTTATAAAGTCAAGGAAGAGCGCCACACAATACTTGAGGTAAACTTGAATCTTGGAAGTTTTCAATGGCTGATTTAGGACAACAAGTTGAGAAGTTAGACAAAGATAATTTTCAGTCTTGGAGGTATAGAATGATAAATTACCTTAAAGGTAAATGTTTATGGAGTCTAGTTAGTGGAGACGATCCACAACCGGTGGACCTTGAAGATCCCAACATTACTCTAGCACAAAGGAGACAATTTGCTGATTCGGAAGAGAGGAATCGAAGGGTGATGTTCCTCATCTCACAAGTTATTTCTAACACTATGATTGGCCATGTGCAAAGCTTAGAAATAGCCAAGGAAGTTTGGGAAGCATTGGAGAAGGTGTATGCTACCTCAACAAGGTCTCGGAGGATGCAACTCAAGAACGAGCTCAACAACATGAAGAAAAGCTCAAACCAAAGCATTAGTGAGTATACATTGAGGACCAAGGAGCTTCGAGATTAGCTAGCATCAGTTGGATGCAAGATAGAAGAGGAAGACATCGTCCAAACAGCCCTCAATGGCTTGAGGAGTGAAGAAAAGTGGAAGCCCCTCATCACAAACATTTTTTATAGAGATCCTCTACCAACATTCGACGAGATTATACCAAATCTTGTGGCTGAAGAGGTTGCTCAACAAGGAGAAGGCAACAACGGTAAGGACAACCATAGTCAAATGTTATATGCAGGAAGAGGTAGAGGAAGCAACTCAAGAGGAGGCTCGAGAGGAAGAGGAAGAAGCTACAACAACACAAATTTCAGCCAACACAACTGGGAGGACAACAAGGACAACTCAAATGACAACACACATGGAAGAGGTTGAGGAAGAAATAGAGGAAGAGGTCGAGGTTCATACAATCCTCACAAAGGTATAACATGTTATCATTGTGGTAAACTAGGACATTATGCAAATGATTGTTGGCAAAGGAATGGAAGGCTGAATGGAGGCAACCAAAGGAGCCAAAATAACTATGCGAGTACATCAAGTGAAGCAGACAAGCAAACCATGCTTGCCATGAAGCATGACTACAACAACTCAAGAAGTGATGACCAAAAATGGTTCATAGATTCAGGTTGCAGCAACCATATGACATGCCAAGGAGATTTATTCACAAAGCTACAAGCTCCAAGTGGAAAAGGATGTGTGGAGACCGGCGATGAAACTCAATACGCAATTGAGCATGTTGGAGATATCAAGCTTGGAGATAGAAAGGTATTGCCTGATGTTCTTCATGTTCCTACTATTGCAAAGAATTTGATTTCAGTAGGACAAATGGTAGAGAAAGGATATCATGTTATCTTCAATGAAAAAGGCTGCTTAATAAAGAATCCAAAAGAAGGATTCAAGGTCATTGCTCAAGGAAGGAAAGAAGGAAGGATGTTCACTTTGGACATTCAACAACCGCATGGAAAGGTGATGTATATTCAGTTTGGAAACAAGAGGATTGCTGAAATTGATTTTTGGCACAAAAGGTTTGGACATATCAACATTCCCAAGCTCAAGGACATGAGCAACCATGAAGTGGTAAGAGGTCTTCCAAGATTCAATGATGCCGGACTACATGAGTTTTGTGAAGCATGCCAACTAGGAAAGCAAACTCGACAACCATTCAAGAAAAGCAACTATGTGGCAAGGAATGTCCTTGACTTAATACACACGGATGTATGGGGACCATCACAACAACCATCAGTGGCTGGTAATAGATATTTTGTCACTTTTATTGATGATCTTTCAAGGAAAGTATGGATGTTTTGCACAAAACAAAAATCAGATGTGTTCTCCATGTTCAAGAGATTTAAAGCACAGGTAGAAAAGGAAACAGGACGCTACATAAAGACCTTGAGGTCCGATGGAGGAGGAGAATATTTCTCCAAAGAATTTTCAGATTTTCTTTATGAAAAAGGCATCAAGAGACAATTTACATGTAGGTACACACCTCAACAAAATGGAATAGCTGAAAGGAAAAATTGACATATCACAGACGTTGCAAGATGCATGCTCAACGAGATGAAGATGCCACTAAACTATTGGGCTGAAGCAACTAGTACGGCCGTTTATTTGATGAACAAGTGCACAACGGCTGGAGTGCATAATCTAACTCCCGAGGAGGTTTATTCCGGTAAGAAGCCTGACCTTACACATCTCAAAGTTTTTGGATGTGTGTGTTATGTTCACATCCCTCATGAACTAAGGACAAAGATGGAGGCAAAGTCCGAAAAATGTATTTTTATTGGATATTCATCGGAGCAAAAGGGATATAGGTGCTACAATCCGGTGACAAAGGAGCTACGAGTCTCACGAGATGTGGCATTTGATGAGCTAAGACCATGGTTTGGAGACAAAGGGAAAGAGAAGATTCTTGAAGAAGATTGCGAAGATGATGGAGGTGCTGTCTAAGAAGAATTTCAGCAAACAAGCACTCAAATGTCAGGTCCAGAAGCTTCTACATCACTTGGAGAAAGCTCAACATGGAAGGGGAGGCTAAGGAGTCATTCCTCATCACCAACATCAGCTTGTGAAATATCTAAAGCTGAAAGTGCTGCCCAAAATAGTGATTCAAATGCAAGTGAAGAAGAGTATGAAGAGGTAATCACACCGAAGGTAAAGTTGAACCGGTTGAAGAAGCAATGTTCAAAAGGAAATGAAAGGAGGTCTTCAAGAGCAAGGTATCCAATTGAAAGGCTGAGCTATGATAGTTTTATTGCAAAGCATTTTGCATATATGACACAGGTGGTCAAAGACAAAGAACCGGATGCATATGAAGAAGCATGTACACAAAAAGAATGGCAAGAAGCTATGCAAGAATAGATGAAAGCTCTCAAGGACAATCACACATGGGAGCTAGTTCCAAAGGCTGAAGGTATGAAGATTGTTCCAAATAAATGGGTGTTTAAAATAAAGAGAAATGCTGATGGTTCTCTAGCAAGGCATAAAGCTAGACCAGTAGCAAAAGGATTCAAGCAAACTCACGGCATCGATTATGAAGAAACTTTCAGCCCGGTTGCAAAGATGGGAATAATTAGAACCTTGATTGCAGTGAGTGCAGCAAGGAGATGGCCATTGTACCAACTTGACATAAAAAATGTTTTTCTCAATGGTGAACTTCAAGAAGAGGTATACATGAGTCAACCGATTGGATTTGAAGACAAAAAGCATCCAAATTTTGTTTGTAGATTGAAGAAAGCTTTGTATGGGCTGAAGCAAGCACCACGTGCTTGGAATCAAAGATTGGTCGAGTACCTCACAAGGTGTGGGTATAGTCCAAGTAATGTAGATCCCTCTCTCTACATGAAGAAAGAAGAAGGCAAGCAGGTATATATTTGCATATACGTCGATGATCTCATCATAACAGGAAGTAATGTTACAGGAATACAAGAGATCAAAAGGAAACTCGGTAAGGAGTTTAAAATTTCAGATCTTGGTGAGCTGAAATACTTTTTAGGCATTGAGATAGTCTATGGGAAAGATGGCATTTACTTAATGCAAAGAAAGTACCTATTGGATGTTTTTTTCAGATTTGGAATGAGTGAATGCAAACCACTCACTCAACCTATGGACACAAATGTGAAGCTATGCTGAAATGATGGAGAGAAGTTACATGATGTAACTACATACATGAGTATTATAGGTTCATTGATCTATGCTATGATCACAAGACCAGATTTGTGTTATATTGTTGGAGTTCTTTCTCAATTTATGCAAGCTCCAACAAGTGAACATTTAAATTCAGCCAAACGAGTGTTAAGATATGTGAAGCACACAGTCAATCATGCCCTGTTTTATGGATATGTTGAAGAATTGCAGGTAAAAGGCTTCAGTGATGCTGGTTGGGCTGGTTCGAAGGAAGACAGAAGATCCACTTCAGGTTATGTGTTCATGATAGGTAGCAAACCTATCACATGGAGCTCAAAGAAGCAACCTACTGTTGCACTATCATCTACAAAAGCTGAATATAGAGGTTTAGCCTTTGCAACTTTTGAAGCTATGTGGATTAAGAAGCTCTTGGCTGATCTTGATGTGCAGGTGGAGACCATTCCAATTTATGGTGACAACATGTCAAGCATTCACTTGACAAACAATCCAATGTTTCATGCACGAAGCAAGCACATAGAAGTGCATTATCATTGTGTTTGAGAAAAGGTTTTGAGCAAGGATGTGGATATAAAGTTCATTGGAACTAATGCCCAGGTTGCAGACATGCTTACAAAGTCCCTAGATGCTTCTAAGCTCAAGAGGTTCAAGGACGACATCAACCTGCAGGATATGGCTGAAGGTGCAAGCTCACATGTGAGCTTGAGGGGGAGTGTTAAAAATAAAGAAGTAAGCTCGTATATATTTTTGCAAAAAGGATTTTCTTCAAGTAGAAGAGAAATACAAAAATGAAAAATAGAAGCATTTACTTCAACAGGTAGTGGAGGCCAAAAGAGAATCATTCAAAAGAGAATCAAATCCAAAAACTGAACTGTAAGAGGAGTGGCTGTCCAAAGTAGTGGAGAAATGATGGAGAAGAGCTCTCAAACTCATCATGAGAGTTTTTGGTCACTTGGCTATAAAAGGAGCAAGGGAAGACACTCAAGCATAGAGGAAGAAGGCGTGGAAGCCCCCTTGTAGCTACTTCATTTGTTTTGAGTCATTTCGTTCAGTTTACTCTCATAGAGTATGTCCAGCCGCACACCCATTTCTGGGTAGTCTACTTGTGAGAGTCATATCTCTCAACATATGTATCTAATTTTAGTGTTTAAACATTCGTTGGAAAGCTTATCTCAAGTACTTCCTCTGTCTAGAACAGTTTTATCAAATTCTCTATGGTCTGTGATTTATTCAAGTTTTAGTGAAGTCCAGTGTTTAGCCTAATTGAGTGGACAGGTAGCCTATTTTGTATCAAAGAGTTTCCAACTCAAATCTACTCCAAATTGAGTGTTTGATATCTCATTTGAAAGCTCTAGGTGTGTCGTTTGAGTGACCAAAGTTTCAAGTTCATTGGGTATTTCAGTTGGTACGAGTTTTCCTCATTTGAAGGTTCTACAGTTGGCAAGAGTCTTGATCCTGAGAAGGTCTTCTACACTTTCCGCTGCGATTAGGAGAGGAATTCTCCAACAGGCAGTTACTAGGGCACAAGCATTAAAACAGGATAGACCAGCTGCAAAATCAGAGCCAAGTGAATTAGGAGAGCATTGTAAGAGGAAAATAAGAACCTGGAAGGATACCAGAGAGAAGGCCAATCCTAAGTGGAATAAAAAGTTATCAGAATTAGAGGAAAGTTTGAAGGACGAAAAACAAAAATAGAAGACATTACAGCTCAAAGCCCCTCGCATGTCGAAACTCCATCCACACCACCTCATCCCACCTCACCACCCACTGTACATAAACCGCAATCAGGGTCTATTCTGGCATATACAACCCCAGAAGGCTTGGAGATGATGTTCAAGGCCTACCAGGCTCAACTTCAAGAAGGGCCTATAGCTCCAAACCTAGACAAGAGTTACCCTAGAGTAGACTTAGAGATTGAGCGGACAAAAATGTGCATGAAAATGGTAGAACTAGCTCAAGTTGTGCTTGAAACTGGTCAAGAGTTCAATTTGACAAACTCTACCAAATCGGATTTTCATTTCCAGGGATTATTAGAAAGATTAGAGCAGTTGGTAAACAGGTCCTAGGTTTCTTTACCTCCACAGGCTTAACCTGTTGTTGCAAGAGATAGCTCACCACCAATGAAAGCGTATGTTCCTGATTCCATGGATGAGGGGGCACCTCTTTCAATTCAACAGTACTCTCAAGAGTTCTTGCGGGAAATACAAGAAGAGAAATGGGCCAAGGAGAAGGGCAATCCCCCTCCTATTCCTGAGATTGATGATCTTCATGACCAATTTCCCCAAGACATTCCGTCTATCTATGGAGACCAAACAGAGCAACAAGAAGATGAAAGATTAGATTTTGAATCTAATTCTCTACAAGAGTTGCCACAATTCATAGGCCCATGGGAATCCGACTCTCTTCATATCATAGCTCCCACAATATTGGTAACAAATGAAGACTTAGTGGTTCCAAGGAGCACTGATGTCATGAAGAACACTAAGGTTCAGTGTCATCTCACTGTAGAAGAGCTGCTCAAAGCAAAACCTGAGCTATGGAATCATGTGAAGAATCAAGTTCTAGAACTTGATTCCAAAATGCCAAAAGCAGGCTCTAAGAAAAAAGTTCCAGAGATACCTCTCTATAAAATAGGAGACATGAGTGAAGGTGAAGAAGGTAATACTTTTCGATCACCTACCAAGGTTACACAACCAAAGCAATTGTAGATTCAGGTGTCGATGTTTCTATTGCGACCACCTCCTTGTGGAAGCAATGGGGAAAACCCACATTAAGACCAAATAGAATGAATGTTCAAATGGTAGACGGTCATTTTGAAAGACCTCTAGGATTGCTAGAAGGGATAACTCTAACCCCTTGTGGTGTAGAGTTTGAACATACATTTTCTATATGTGACTTTGAGAAAAATAATGTCTACGAGATGATCCTAGGAAGGCCCTTCCTACTACAATTGCAAATAGTACAGGATTGGGGAACCAATGCCTTGTACTTGCAGCACTTAGGGGTCACCACCAAGGTCAATTTGAAGGATTACACCTTTAGAGATGTACCACCCCTACAATGGAATCCTATCCACAAAGCGAAAGAAGATTCTATCTCTATGCATTCTCGAAGTTCACCTGATCCATCATGGCTGCATGAAGATACTCATTTGTGGATGTGCAAGGTTGTAGAGGAAGAGAAAAGACACCTAAAAGCGAGAGAAGAAGGAACTCCTCCAGGAGATAGACTAATCAAAGACCCAGCCTATACATCAATGATCTTTCCAGATGAGGAATTTCAGCCTCACGATTGGGCAGAAATCTTGGCCACCATGGACACTGCTATCAATGAAGAACAGTGGACACTCATTGTGATGAGGAGGGTTATGATATTTCTGTGTTTATGTGTCATCCCTTGCTAGAAGAATGTGACCCTAGTGACTTCATAAAAGAAGAAGAGAACAATGATGATCTAGAGTCCATTGTGATGGATAGTTGCTTTAACTTAGAGAAGCACTATCTAGAAGATGTAGGAGTATTTAACCAACCCAAAGAAAAACCTCTCACAAGCATTAAAATGGTAAATTCAAAGGATGGAAGTGAAGGTAGTAAAAAGAAAAAGAAAAGAAAAGCAATGAAACAAGAAGAGGAGGAATCACTGTTTGAAGTACCATAAAATTTCAAAAAATACAAAGTGGAAGGCCGAAAAATTTTGGTACGAATGCCTAAGAGAGAGGCCCTCATAGGAGAAGCTTATGATAACAAAGAAAAGACCAAGAAAATTTTTGTAACCATTGAAGGGAACAAAGAGCGATGCACATACATAGGAGATGACCTAAGTGCAAAAGAAGAAGCAGAGCTTGTAGCTCTATTAAGGGAATATAGGGACATGTTTGTGTGGCACTATAGATATTTGAAGGAAGTAGATCCAAAAATTTTCTCTCATACGATCCCCATGACCACTGATGCCAAGCCCACCAAACAAAAGCCCTACACATATAATGACACTTATGCAGCTAAAATCAAAGAAGAAATTGACAGGTTGATTGAAGCTGAAATTATCTATGAAATTGAGCATACTGAATGGGTGTCCCCCATTGTAGTGGTGGCCAAAAAGAACAGAAAGTTGCGACTCTGCATTAACCTTAAAAACGTTAATGCTACTACGATTTGAGATAGTTATCCGCTTCCAACCACAGAACATTTATTGGAGCATGTTGCAGGCAAGGAAGTTTATAGCGTTCTTGATGGATTTTCACGTTGCAACTAGGTAGCCATTGCCCCAGAAGATGAACACAAAACAGCTTTTGCCACAGAATGGGGAATCTTTGCATTCCGTGTGATGCCATTTGGGCTCACCAATGCACCTACAACATTCCAAAGGCTCATGTGTCATGTCTTCAAAGAGTTCTTGCAAAAGAACTTAGAAGTATATGTGGATGATTTATGTGCACATTCCCAAGTAAGAAGATACCACATCCCTAAGCTCACACAAATCTTCAACAAGTGTAGAGAATATTGAGTGTGTTTGAACCTAGAAAAGTGTGTGTTCGTGGTACGACAAGGTAAAATCTTAGATCACATTTTTTCTAAGAATGGAATATCAGCAGATGAGGACAAAGTAATAGCCATAGCAGAGCTGCCCAGGGCAAGGAACATTAAAGAGGTACAAGCCTTTATGGGCCATTGTGGATATTATTGCAGGTTCATCCACATGTGTGCAATCATAGACAAACCTCATTATGCCTTGCTAACAAACTTTGAGTGGAATGATGAATGTGAAAATTCCTTCAACGAGCTGAAGAGACGTTTGTGCACAGGACCAATACTAACCACCCTGGATTGGAGTAAACCTTTTCACGTTCATGTTGATGCATCCAATCATGCAATAGGATGTGTGCTAGCACAACCAACAGGTAAAGGAAAATTAGATTTTCCTATAGCATATGCTAGCAGGTAATTGAACGCTGCTGAACGAAACTATACCACAACTGAGCGAGAAGGTTTATATGCTGTGAAGAAGTTTAGACACTATCTATTGGCCAAAAAGTTCAAGTTTTTTACTGATCACCAAGCCTTATTGTATTTGGTCAATAAACCTTGCAATACAAGACGCTTAGTAAGATGGTTTCTCTTACTAATGGAATATGACTTTGAGGTGGTTGCTAGGAAAGGTAAGACTCACCTTAGGGTAGATCACCTTTCTCGCATCACCTCGGGTGAGTCACCGCAAGGAGTGTCTAATGAACTACCTGATGCTTATCTATTCAATTTAGAATTTGTTCCTAAGTGGGCAAATATGTTGGTACATGTCCTTACCTTCGGACCCGCAAATAAGAATGTAAAAACAAACAAAGATGAAATTGTAAAATCACAAAGATATCAAATATTGGCAAGAAGCATGTACAAACAACATACAGAGGGTGTACTAGCTTTTTGTGTTGAGGATGATGAACATAATGGTTGGTTGCAACAAGCTCATGAAGGAATGCTAAGAAGTCACTATTCTAAACAACGAACATTGCATAATCTAAAATGTTTAGGAGTGTATTGGCCTAGCGTGGACAAAGAAATTCATGAGTGGATTAAAAATTGTCCAACGTGCAAAGAGAGACCCCCAGTGGAGCATGCCACCCTTTATCACGTGTTGTTAATTCCAAATTGGAGTGCTCCATTGGTAGAATTCATGAGATCAAGAACACTACCTAGCAAGGCTAGTCTAGCAAGAAAACAAAGCATGGAGCAAGAGGCTCAAGACTATGCCTTAGTAGGAGACAACCTATATTAGAGAGGCAAAGATGGTTACCTAAGACTGTGCGTTCATGAATCAAACTACTTGAAAATCTTAGAAACTGACATACCATTGTTGCACGTGGACACTTTGGGCCTGATCGAGTAATCAAGGTAATTCTATTCTCAAGACTTTGGTGGCCCAGTCTTCATATGGATGCAAATACCTATGTGAAGAAATGTGACACATGCCAACATGCTCAATATCCAATAAGAAAAGATGAGATGCCTTTGAGACCAATGATGGGAGGATGTGCATTCTCGAAGTGGGGTATAGACTTTGTAGGTCCTATTAATCCCCTAGCTAGAAACTCCCATGCAAAATACATTATTGTAGCCATCGATTACCTTACCAAGTGAGTAGAAGTAAAAGCCATGACAAAGAATGATGCTCAAACAACGGCTAAGTTCTTATTTGAGAACGTGTTCACCGAATATGGATTACCAATAGAGTTAGTTAGTGATAGAGGTACGCACTTCTTGAACGAAGTCATTGAAAATCTCCTTCAAGAATTCATGGTGATACATAAGAATTATGCCCCCTATCATTCACAAGTTAACGGACAAGCCGAGAGCACGAATAAGATCCTATGTAATGCATTGACAAAATTCATAAATAATAAACGCTCTGATTGGGACAAAAAACTTCATCATGGTGTTTGGGCTTATCGAGTTGCCTACAAAATGGTACTCAATGCCACCCCATTTCAGATGGTCTTTGGAGAGAATGTTGTGCTACCATTGGACTTCCTAATCCCATCTTTAAAGATAGCACAAGAGCACGAGTGGAATGGACATGAGTTGTCCTCTTGGATCTTTGATTCAGAACGTTTAGGTGAGACGAGGCTACAAGTGGCAGCAGACATCTATGTTGCAAAGAAAAGACAAAAGGCATACTTTGATGCACACATCAAGGATAAAGGATTGAAAGATGGATATCTAGTGTTGGTTTATACACTAAAGAAGCATGCCTGCAAATTGGAGAAACGAGGATATGGACCCATGATCATTAATAGAATTTCCACTAGCGGTGCGGTTCAATTGGTCACTCTAGAAGGTGAAATCTTACCAAACTATATTAGTCAAGCTGTATCAACAACCTCTTACAGAGGATATTTTAATGAGACTCAACACTGCTAAGAAGCAAAAAGAAGAAGAGCTGAGGGTTAGAGAAGCAGCATAAGCGGAGGTGAGAGAGTGCATCAAGAGAAATAAGTTAAGGCAAATAGGCCTAGATGTCAACCCGAAAGCCCCAAAATATCACATGGACATGTGCCAAAAATTGGGCATACGTACTTCTTGAATAATCGACCGACACACCTTTGTGGGTGCCCAAGGCCTATGCTCTCCACCATGCAAAAGGTCTCACCAAAGAAGCCAAAAAGAGAAAAGGGTAAGAACCAAGCCCAAAGACTGCAAGAAGATAAACTCGACTCTCGAGCAAAAGTAAGAAGACAGGCAACAAGGATATGGGCTTGGAAGCCAAAACCATCAGTAGCACCCCCAAACCAAAGAGCCAACCACAAGGGATAAAAAATTCAAGTAAACATCCAAAGATGACGAAGCCCAAGCTCATCTATATGCAAACCAACATTGTTTTCAAATGGATCCCTAAAGGGAGGAATGGTCAGTTGTCATTTAACCATCAACTTATCACATCATTGCAAGATCCACTAGCTACCTCCAACAAAGAATGCATCAACGTCCATGAACACCATTGAAAGCCTCGACGTGCAGCAACCATGTGCCTTTGGCATAACCTTGTCTTTTGCACCATCCAAGTCATGCATTTCCAAAGTATGCATCAATATAGGGCCACATTACACGACCATGCATAGACACAATTGAGAACCCCACGCACATGAGATAATTTCCACATGTAAAATATTTTCTTGATACTAACCTCTTTCTTCTTGTTTTCTGCCATTGTTCCAAAAAAAAAGAAAGAGAAATGAACAAGACTGTGTGCTTGAAGAAGCTCATCAGTGAACCATGAGTAAGGACATCCATCAACAAAAATGACAAGCCAATGGTCAAACACTATGATGGAAGTACAACACAAAGAGGTGAAGATCAATGGACCTTTCACCTTGGTAAGATGTGTATGCTACAAAAACACTATAACCATGATAGATTAGGAAACCTCTTCGTCAGTGTACCCTTGAGCACTTTGCTCAAGACCCAATCTCTTGCACCATACTTCTTCCCATCCATTTTCAAAGTATGCATACATAGGGCACATTACAGGGCCATGCACAAGGCACATATTTTGTGCAACCCATGCACTAACGCACTTACCCATCATCCATTATGGGTTACAAGTACTTGGCATGAAAACTATGAAAGCCATCTTTGGAAGAATTAGAGGACATCAAGGTGACAACAACAAGAGCAAGGAAGCAATCCACCATTGAGAGTTGCTCATAATCAACATTGACCACCTCCTTTGAGCACCTAGCAATTTTGGAAAGCTCACAAATGCACCATCAAGCTGGAATACAACGAAGACGTACATACAAAGGGACTACAACCTGCAAGAGCTAGCAGTGGCAAAATGAAGAACCACACAATCAACCACGCTACAGTTGGAAGATGGAATGCCCTTGTTGATACAGGAGGGACACTACCCCTCAACATGGAACAACCACTACAACAAGGGTCTGTCAAGGACGATAGACTCTAAAGGGGGGGGAGTGTTGACACTCAAGGTCAAGCACAAGCATGGAAGCACATCAAGGAAGTGGACACACAAGAAGAGGGAGCATGTAGGGAGCTCCAAGAAGCACATGTCAAATTTTCAAAAGAAATCCCTATAAAAATAGTCATTTTTATCACTAGAAATCATTGTAAATACCATTTTTCATTTTTGCAACTCCATTTTGATCAAGTTTAGGAGTCCTTGAGCTTGAGGAGTATTAGAACTATCATCCTGCCAATTTTCATAATTTTTAGACTCCGTTTGAGCCCCCAAATAAGCCCTGGAACCTAATCTTTAACTAGGCCGAACACTAGGTCTAGACAGGGCCAAAACCACTCGCAAAACTATAAAAAGGTCTAGAGAGCTCATTTTTGAGGTTAGCTTGTTGTAGATTTGAGCTTTGTAAGAGAACTCTTTTGTAATCAAAGTCCTTCCATTGTTCCACTCTTTGCTCTTACCTTGTGCACGTGTGTGTGTGTATGTGTGTGCATGCTTGTGTGCTTTCACTCATGCACTTGTGCCATCACTTGCTCATAGTCATCATACTAGTCCTCACGTCTCTGTGGATTGACATTTATGAGGTGAAGCTCCTCACGTTGGTACTTGCCATTGTGCTAGAGTGACAAGGCCTCTGTATCACTAATCGGACTACTTCCACGGCCCCATAGGTTTCTGCCATCAATAGTAGGCCTTCACTGTATTCGAGGTCAACTCCAGCTTCTTCGAATAGCTTAGTCATGAGCATCCTACTGCTCTATTTGGTGAGGAGTTGTTGCAACTGCACGCGTTCCATGATTTCATACAGCCTTTGGAGTTCTGCTGTATATGATGGGGTTCGAGTGGTTTCTTCTACTTCTGCTTCTTCTTCTTCCTCTTCTTCCCCCTTTGAGCATTCTGTTGTTGAGATAAAGTTCTCTGCTGATCATCATCCCAATGTACATGGCGGCTGTTTGTGGATTTCCTTCGTCTTTGGGAAGAGGTGCCCTTGTTTGTTATTGATCTTTGGAGTTGTCCTCTCCAATCATTTAGCATAAAGAATCGACAAGACATCTTTATTTTGTCAATACTGGAAGTATTCTTGAGACCACAGCCCCTTCAAGATAATAGAATCCAAGAAATAAGAGAATAATGGCTGGATTTCTGAGAATAGTGAAGATGAAGAGGAATTTCTAGGGTTTGGATTATCTTAAGCAAATCTCCACCATTTTCTACAATCTTGGTGTCTATTGCATGCTATTTTATTAGCAGAACACAATTATGAAGTCAAAATAAAAAAATATCACCTGCATCATACAGACGAGACAATCGTGATTCTGTGAAAACAGACGATTTTCAGCTCCAGCACCATTCTTCATCAACTCATCACTCAACACAACAGTATTCAGCTCTCTTCATACACATTCAACAGATTTACACAATAGAAGCTCACAAATCTCCATGGATACACATGAATAAGACTCACAAATCAAAGAAACCACACAAAAGAGGAGAAAACACAATTTGTAGCACAAAACTCCTTCTCTATTCACTTGGATAGCATGTAAACAAATGATTAACCAACCCCCTCATAATAGAGGAAATTAGCTTATATACATTTTCAAGTGTCCCTTTTCACACTTGAATTTTGGTCCTTTCCTCTATTATTCTAAAAATATGCTATCTAGGAGTTTTCAAAAATTCTAGAAAAAATACGTAAGATTCTATCCTACATAAGGAAGACTCTTCCTTATTTTTACAACAATTGCATAAATATTTTTACAAATTTCTATCATCTTACAATTATTTCTCTTCAAAAAGGCTTCCAAAAATGCATCTTCCAACATCCTTCCCCTCCTAAGCCTTTCGGCTCCTGACGAAAGATTTCCCTACTCTTCTGAACTGATCACTTTTCTTCATTTCTTCTTTCTCTGATATACTTGTGACAGCAAATCATGAATTTTTCTTTCTGTAATATTTAGATTATTGACCATCTCAAATAATGCCTTTCTCCATTGTACTGTAGCTTCTAGTTTATCTATGACATCCTTTTTCAAGTATTCTGTATAGGCAGCTTCATATGCTGTAAGTCTGGACTTTGTAACAACTGATAGATTTCCAAAAATCTCTGACTCCCTTTCAAAAAACCCGTAATCAAAGGCATCTTCAAAAATTTGCAAGTAATGATTGCCCAAAAATATTACTCTGCTGTAATAGGCCATTAAGCAGATTTTGTCAGGTGTTTCGCTCAAATCAAATAATAATGCATCTGTAGGAGAATTAAAGCCGATATAATTCAAGGTTCTAATATCTGTGTCGGTATAAGTTTCTATACAAGCCAAAATTAATCTCATTATCCTGATAAGTAGAATGCACGCAGGGTCATTTACATCCTTGTATGTAGCTATTACGGACTCAACAGTATTCACCATGTAACTCTTTGTAGGCCATGTACCTGCCTTTGGACCTGCTATTTTCGAGAAATTTAACCACTTAGGTGGAATCTGACCTTCTCTTCTTCTCTCCCAAAAAGTTGCCCATTCCCTCCTTCGTGCCACTGGACAGTAAGCTGGATTGATTTTTAAATGAAGAGGTGCCTCTTTCCAAATTTTTCTACATTCTTTGTTGGCATCTAACCATTTATTTCTCCACTTTGGATTGGCTCTTTCAAATAGTTCTTTAGTCACATTGATGTCCTCTTCATACTCAAGGTATTTGTTTGGAGGTAGCCCAACTCTGGCCATCTGATAGTTCTTTATACTCTCCATAATCATACAAAATGGTATTCTCAATCCATCTGCAGCCCAGTGATGCTGATCTGGATTGATTCCCTTATTTAATGCAAATGTGACAATTTGTTCTTCATACTCATCATGCATCTTCCTGATAAACTCCATTCTAGAATCTCTACTTGTCAACAACTTTTTCACAAAATCTTCTGAATATTCTCCTTCTAATCTTTTGTCTGCTGGTTCACTGTTATGTTGTATTTCATCAGTATTTTCTACCCCATATTCTTCTATATAAGTGGTTTCCACATGTGTAGGATTTGAAACGAGCTTTCCAACGAGCTATAGTGCTCAAAAAATGGACTTTGGATGAAAAAGTTATGTCAAATCAGGCTCCTCGGGGTCAAAACAGGCAAACAAGACCTTATGGAAAAATCACGATTTTGTAAGAGAATCGCGATTTTGTGAAATCAAGAGAATCGCGATGCTATGAATCTCAAGAGAATCGCGATCTTGTGAATCTCAAGAGAATCGCGATCTTGTGAATCTCAAGAGAATCGCGATGCTATGAAATCAGAGAATCGCGATGCTGAGAAATCAGAGAATCGCGATCATGTGAAACCAAGAGAATCGCGATCTTGTGAAACCAAGAGAATCACGATGCTATGAAATCAGAGAATTGTGATGCTGTGAAATTAGAGAATTGCGATCCTGAGAAACCAAGAGAATCGCGATGCTATGAAATCAAAGAATCGCGATGCTGTGAAATTAGAGAATCGCGATCCTGTGAAATCAGAGAATCGCGATGCTGTGAAATTAGAGAATCACGATCCTATGAAATCAGAGAATCGCGATGCTATGAAATTAGAGAATTGCGATTCTATGAATCTCAAGATAATCGTGATCGCCAACAGACAGTCGTGTTTGATCACACTCATGTTTTTGGCTGAAAATCGTGATTTGTGAGAATGGGGATTTTGAGCACAACCATAGAATCACGATTCTGAGAATGACCACAGAATCATGTTTTTTGAAAACTAAGAGAATCGCGATTCTGAGCACAACTAGAGAGTCACGATTCTGAGAATGACCTCAGAATCGTGTTTCCTTCAGAGGGCTTTTAGGCGGGAAATAGAAAATCGTGATTTTCAAAAAAAATTTGAATTTTTCATAGAATCGTGATTTTCATCACAGAATCGTGTTTTTCGACGGGAAATTCAAATTTTTGAGCGCCGAGTAATGGTGAGCTCCATATGTGCAGAAAATCATGAAAAAACACAGGCGGTTGCTCTCCCTTGCACTTCCTAACTCCTTCCCACACAATTTTGCATGAAAAGTGGTATGAAAATGGTGAAAATGCACTAGAAAACAAGAATTTTCTATGAAGATGAAGATGGAAGAAGATGGAGATGGTGTTGATGATGAAGATGAAGAAGAAAAATCAGAAAATGAACAAAAATGATAGTTTTTTTACCTTCCAACATCGCAAATCTACGATCTTACCATCACAACGCTCGTCCTCGAAGCTCTCTCCCCGGCAACGGCGCCAAAATTTGGTGTAGCTCAAGCGTAAGCACCACCTCCTTTACTTGTCAATCCACAGAGACGTGAGGACCGGTATGAAGACCACGAGCAAGTGAAGGCACAAGTGTGTGAGAGAAAGCACATGCAAGCATGCACACACATACACACACACACACACACGCATAAGGTAAGATCAAAGAGAGGAACAATGGAAAGCTTCGATTGCAAAAGAGTTCTCTTACACAAGCTCTATTCTCTAACAAGCTAACCTCAAAAATGAGCTCTCTAGCTCTTTTTATAGTTTTTTTAGTAGTTTTGGCCCTCTCTAGACCTACTGTCCGGCCTAGTTAAAAATGAGGTTCCAGGGCTTATTTGAGGGCTCAAACGAAGTCTAAAAATTATGAAAATTGGTAGGATGATACTTCTAATATCCTCAAGCTCGAGGACTCCTTGGCTTGAACAAAATGGAGTTACAAAAATAGAAAATTGTATTTACAATGGTTTTTAGTAATGAAAATCACTATTTTTGTAGGGGATTCTTCTGAAAATTTGACATACACTTCTTGGAGCTCCCTACTTGCTCCTTCTTCTTGTGTGTCCACCTCTTTGATGTGCTCCTGTGCTTTGTCCTTGACCTTCAGCTTCAACATGCCCTGTTTCAGAGTTGCCCACTCCAGCCAAACAGATGGCTTTATTCCTAGATGGACTGCTGAGTACAAAGTTGAGATCATATGTGTACCTGAAGGACCCTAGGACCATAGAAGAATGCGTACGCATGTGTATAGACATAGAGGATAATCTAGGAGAGGAGCTGGAGCTTTCAAAGATCTACTAAGATTCAGATAGCTCTTCCAGCCTCTCTTCGAGACAATCTACATCTATTGAGGAACTAGCGGAGAAAGTAGCTCAAAAACTAGGTGTCTCTAGCAAACAAATCCCAAGATTTGCCCTAGTTAAGCGGTGCTATACTTGTGGAGGTGACCATATGGCAAACATATGTCCCATCATGGCTCAACCCCAAGTGAATCCTAGTAGCCAGTACTGCACCATAGAACGGAGATACACTAATCACACCGCACAAGATTGCCCATACAACAAACAAGCCGTTAGGCAAACCTACCCTCAGCCCTATCCACAATAGGGAAGATACCAGAACCAATACCCACCACAAAAGTATGCTAGGCCTCAACCAACCTACCAACCACAATATCAGGCCCAACAAAGACCTCAGCCAGTGCTATCACAACAACCTCTTGCTCCAGCCAATGTGATCCCAGTAAAGTATGCAGCTACAGAAGAGAACCTGAATAGAGCCATAGTGCTAGTAACACCGTTGCTTTTTAGAAAGTGACCCCAATGACCATAGCTTTGATTCTACACATATTGATAGCCCCCAAGCGTACTACATGCAGTCTCCTGAACATGGGGAGTCCTACTATAGTGAAGAACCAAGTGAACCTAGTTGGGATCCTGAGTATGCAAATATCATGTACACAAATCCCAACCCTAGACCTCAACCTAGGCAAGTAAGACCCCCATTCCCTAGAGGACCATGCTACAGATGTCAGGGAGATCACCTCATTCGGGATTGCCCAATGCCCGCCCCTACACAACCCCAATCGGTGACAATTCAAGGCTTTTGTCAAGATTGCGAAAAAGAGCATCTCTTACGAGATCGCCCAAAGAATCCCAATAATATGCCAAAAATCACTCCTATGAATGTTATTGGGTTAGTTGTAGACTCTTCAGGAAGTGTAACCTCCATTGGGCCAGTGCAAGTGGTCACTAGAGCTCAAGCATTGCAGCAAAACCGAGTGAAGGCAGGAAGAGGAAGAAGAAAGAAGTCACATAAGAAGAAGAAGAATCCTTGTTTGAGGTCCCAAAAAACTTTAAAAAATATGAAATAGATCATGATAAGAATGCCTAAACGTGGTGTACAGTAGGAGAAGCCTATGATAACAAGGAAACCACCAAGAAAAGTGTTGTAGCCATAGAAGAAGGAGAAGAAAGATGCACCTACATAGGACATGACCTGACGGAAGAAGAAGAGCAGGAGTTGATAGCCTTGCTAAGGGAGTACAGAGATGTATTCGCTTAGAGCTACAAGGACCTAAAAGGCGTAGACCCTGACATATGCTCACACATAATTCCCATGACCTCAGATGCCAAATCGTCCAAGTAGAAGCCATACACCTATAACAATAACTACGCTGCTAAGATCAAAGAAGAGATAGATCTTCTGGTGGAAGCTGGATTTATCTATGAAATTGAGCACATTGAGTGGGTATCCCCCATCCTAGTGGTGCCCAAGAAGAATGGAAAGCTACGTGTGTGCATGAACTTGAAGAAGGTTAAGGAATCCACTATTCATTATAATTATCTGCTTCCTATCACTGAGCATCTCTTGGAGAGAGTAGTAGGCAAGGAAGTGTATAGCTTCCTTGATGGGTTTTTTGGCTACAATCAGGTAGCCATTGCCCTAGAAGATCAGCATAAGCTAGCTTTTGCCATAGAAATGGGGCATATTTGCCTTTAGAGTAATGCCATTTGGGCTTACCAATGCACCCGCTACATTTCAGAGGCTGATGTGTCATGTATTTAAAGAGTTCTTGAGGAAGAACTTAGAGGTCTATATTGACGATCTTTCTGCTCATTCCAACATTAGGCAAACACATATTCCTGAACTTAGGCAAATCTTTGACAAATGTAGAGAATATCAAGTCTGCCTGAACCTAGAAAAGTGTGTTTTCATGGTCAGGCAAGGCAAGATTCTAGGACACATAGTGTCAAAGAATGGCATATCTACGAACGAGGAAAAAATGAGAGCTATTGAAGAGCTCCCTAGGCCAAGGAATATCAAAGAAGTACAAGCTTTCATGGGGCCTTGTGGTTATTACCGATATTTTATACACATGTATGCCATTATTGCAAAGCCTCTGTATGGCCTTTTGACCAATTTTGAGTGGAATGATGAATGTGAGAACTCCTTCAATGAGCTTAAATGACGATTATGTTCAGCACCAATCTTGACTACACCAGATTGGAATAAACCCTTTCATGTTCACGTAGATGCATCCAATTATGCTATTGGATGTGTGTTAGCACAATCTAATGGTGAAGGTAATATGGATCTTCCAATTGCCTATGATAGTAGACAGTTGAATGTAGCTGAACGAAATTATACCACCACTGAACGAGAGGGATTAGGCATGGTATATGCTGTGAAAAAATTTAGACACTATTTGCTTGCAAATAAGTTTAAATTTTTTACTGATTATCAAGCACTGTTATACTTGGTAAACAAGCCATGCAATACAGGTAGATTAGTAAGATGGTTTCTCTTGCTAATGGAATATGACTTTGAGGTTGTGTTGAGGAAAGGGAAGACTCATTTCAGAGCAGACCACCTCTCTAGGCTCACATTTGGAGAAGCCCCACAAGGAGTATCAAGTGATCTTCCTGATGATTACCTATTTAATTTGGAAGTTGTACCTCAGTGGGCTAAGACACTAGTGCCGGTATTGACATACGGGCCTAAACATCCAGTAGTAAACACTCAAGATAGGGAGATAGTAAAAGCCCAAAAATACAAGATCATGGCAGGAAGTATGTACAAGCGTATAGATCAAGGGATCCTAGCTTGTTGTGTGGAGGAGGATGAGTACGCAAAATGGTTGCAATTAGCACATGCATTAGAGCAACACTACTCAAAGCAACGAACCCTACAGACACTAAGGAGACTCAGAGTGCATTGGCTGATATTCACTCTGTAGTTGATATACACATTGATGTAAAGTAGAAGACACATTATTTATATTTAAGAATGCTGGGAAAGGAGAGGATGCAGGGGGGATGGGGAAGGGGAAGGGAATCGTGAATGAGGTGGAATCAAGTGGTGATGTAAGTGGAGGGGGTATGGGAGATTGTGGCAGTGTGGGGGGAGGGAGTGGTGTTGTGGCTGGTGATGTCTCCATTGTGTCAAAGGTGTGTGTGACTGTGTAAATGGGGATAGTGGGTGGGGTGGATGTGATGTTCATGAACAGTGTTGTGAAGATGGGCATAGTAACCCCTCCAAGTTGGGTGCCTGAAGAGATAGGAATTCCCATAACATATGTGGTGATCATGGATGTGGGGGTGGTCATGTCATGGGGAGGAGTGAATTGTGCATTGAGAGGTGAAGAGTGTGGTGATGGTGGTGCCTCATGGTGTTGTTCTGTCTGAGTTGTGTGTCCTTGTGCCGTGACATCTATGTGGATCTGTTTCCTAGAGCGAAGGGGACGAGTAGGCACGCGTTTCTCAAGGCAATGAATGTAAGCCATAGCCAAATGAATGGCTTCATCCAGGCCCAATGCCTCCACGTGCAGGTTCAAGGATTCAATAAACAATTCGTCCACTCCTTCTTCTCCTAACATCTGACTTATTAGCATCTTTCCCGTTTCCAGTGATAATTTGTGGTGCTCTTGGACTCTTTTCATAGTTTCATACAACCTTTTGATTTGTGTAGTATAAGCTAGGGCACTTGCTAGTTCTGTAATTTCTTCTTGCTCTTGGTCATGTTCCTCGTCCACCTCCTCTTCATCAGCCTCTTCTTCATCTTCATCAACATCCACTATTTCCGGTTGGGAATGAGCTGAAGTCCCTATGGTAGGTTGTGGTCCTTGGGTCTGGGCTTCTTCCATCTCAAGATTGGCCTCATTAATCATTCAAGCAATTTCTTCATTTGTCAAATCCTCCAGGGTGTAACCTTGTGGAAACTCCAAGTCAGAGGGGACAAGAGGGAAAACTAGATTGGGCCCCTTCGCACTTAGCCTGGGAAGATGAATAGTAAATGGATGGACACGTCTTGTTTATGGAGGCGTCACCTCTGGTGTGAGGGTGGCACCCCTTGTCGCTGCACACGGTAATTGGATTGTTCCTCTCATTTTCTTAGACGGGGGCCCTGTTGTTGATGGCCTTCTCTGGAATTCCTCAGCTCTGGACCACACCAGTGCCCTTTGAATAGGCACATCATATGCTAAGCATCTGTAAATGATCCTTGTTAGCGTGCAGCAGCCATGAAGCACATTCTTATGTTTCTTATTCCACCATTGATGTGCCAAGTGGATTTGGTCAATGATCCAATGGGGTATATTGAGTGTGAGGCTCTCTGTTTTTGCGAGGTACAAGCTAAACTAGATTCTTTTTGGTGGCATAGTGAAGCATTCTTGAGTAGGAAAGGCGAAGTGTTGCATGATCGTGCATAGGTGGAGGGCGATGGTTGGTGTCATAGCTACCATATCCTTTAGTTTGTTAAGATCTTTATGTTTCATCCTCCCAGGAATCAGAGTTTCTTTTTCTGTAGGAATGTGCATTCCCTTCATGTCCACTGCTAAGTTGAGGGTAATCTTGAACCTCTTGAGCTCATGACCTGCTGTGAGGGAGGGAAGTACAAAGGGGCTATCTCCTCCTTTGGATCTACTAGGGGTTATCATATTGATTAGATAGGAGCAACGCAAGAAATATGGCTTAGGTAAGAGCACCCGAAAGTAGCTATCCAAGCCCGCTTTGGTCCATACAGATCTCATTACTTTAGCGTTCTGATATTTTTCGAACTCACGGGTAAAGAAGTGGTATCTTTCCCACTTGCCATTGAATTCAAGTTCTGCCTCCTAGAAGTAAGTACCTAATGAACCAGATCTTGGAAGACAAAGGTGTGGACGAGCAATACAGGGAAACCCTTGACATGATTGCCGATGCATTGGGGGTACCTGAGACAGTGCATAGCGCTCTCGCACACTTGCGAAGATCGGAGCGAAGATACAGCAGATGTCCCCCTAGACCAAGGAAACAAATGAATGTCTTGGTATCAGAACCACAGGGCACCACATCCACCACCACGGGCAAAACTCATACCATTCATCACACTGATGAAGCCCATACCTCAAGTGCACCCCCATCAACCCCTTTACCACCCTCCCCTCAACTCCACCACCTTCAACTCCTACCACCATTGCCACCACCACCGTCACCGCCATAGATTCCACTTCCCATACTGAAGCACAGACTGTGAGTCAACCCTCACAATCCACCACCACTATTGTAAATGCTACCACTGACACAATAATTCTAACTGTAGCCCCTAAAAACCCCAGTCCCCCTATCACACATCTTGGTGGTTCATTTTCACAACTGCACACACCCCTTTACACCTTCACCACCATCACCACACCGACAATTCCCATGTTCACAATCACTCCCACGACCGCATCCACATATGACTTCATGGACATATCACCCACTTCCGCACCTCTCACTCCTCCCATATTCCCACAATCTCCCATTTCCCCACCAGTCACTTCACCCTTCTCAAGAACAACATACACACCCCCTTTCCCTTTCCCCTACCCTCCTGCACTCAACACCTTCCCAGCATTCACTCTTGTTAATAATGTATTTAATATGTTGTACCAGTGTATGTCTCAATTACAACAGCATTACCAGCACCTAGATGCTCAGCATACGAGCTTGTTCAGAAACCATGAAATGCTATAAGAAAGACTCATTAATTTAGAGAAGGAGAAGAGGCTATTACAACAGCAGTTTAATACCTTACAGGCACAACATGATCACTTAGTAGCCAATCCACCCCAGCGAGATACCGAAGAAAAACAACAAATCGATCATATGTTACACACCCAGATAACCGACAATCTCAAGCTTCGACATAACCTCGCCTTACTATGAAAACACATGTCCGCAACACTCGAAGAAAATAAATGACTACAGAAATAGAACGAAGAAAACCTGGAAGCAACAATGGAGAGTTCACTGCAGGAAATCGACCCAGAGCATTTCAAGGCCATCCCATCTGAAAATATGCAAATCGTGTTGGAAACACACATCGATCTCCTAGAAGCACATGCGGCCTTAGAAAAAGAGAGGGATGACCTACTAAAGCAACTGGCAGCTGAGCAAGAGTCACCAAAAGAAGTCACAGCCACAGCAGACACATCTGAAGAAGTCGTAGAACTCAGAGCACAACTGGAAGAACTACAAAATTAAGTTCCTCAATATGAGCGTCAACCCTCTCCCCTCGTGGAACCGGAACCTGAGGACTTAGTTCCAATTGAAGTTTAGGAGATTTTTGAAGACCCATACGTACCCATGCCTGTACCAGGGGGTAAGCAAACAGAGGAAGGAAGGGGCACAATTGAGATCAAAGCTCCTGAATGGATGCAAAAGTTAGAGAAGGTTGGTGCAACCCATGATGAGAGAGTTGCAGTACAGATACAATCTATGTCCCGATTGGAAGAAGGCATCATCAAATCGGATTACTTCAGAAACCTCTCCCATCATTGGTGGATTGGCATGTCCAATGATTTGTATGTCCCATTCTGCGTATTAATGGCAGATTATAACGTTGAGATCAAGCAGTGCACGACAAAAGAACCAACCTCGGCCACATAATTTGCACCCGATGACATCCCTGCAAGTGTCACGCACGTGAATATATTTCAACTTACTTGGAGGATACGCCTACTTGAAACATATCTCGAGATGGTATGCACTTGGAATAACATGCCGTTATACATTAAGTATAACCCATGCTACTGCCCTGCCTTTCGACGAAGATCATGGCCCGAGTACACCAAAACAGTTTTGACAGTTAAAGGATGTGAAAAGTGGTTAAACTATGTATACTTGGCACCCCCTAGTGGCCAACCCATGGTCGGCTACATGATTTCAACCATCTGACATTGGGCAGTCAGATTCAAAAATGTACCAGATATCATGGCACAGATGTGCCTCAAAATATTTGAGTTAATGCTGATTACATTCAAGACCTTTAGAAATGTCAAAGAACCTCACCTTTCAGCTCCTGGATTCAATGAAGGCAACCAGGATCTTGCCTATGATATGAGCACCACACCACCCATCAACGTTGTCTATGCGTGGCATGCTCGTATCAAGTATCTACCAGCCTGCTTCAAACAAACGTTTGAGGAAATGTTTATCACAGGGTTCTGGGAATATCATTCAGAAATATTCATACCCAGACCATCTCATCTATTATAGTTATTTGTAGTAGAACAGGCGCTCCACTCAGAAAAGCTACGCATGCCACATCCGGAGGTACCAGGACCAGTTGACTGGGATGCCCTACTCACTGATTTGGCCAAAGGGTTGAGAATAGCAGAACATCATTTAGCCAGAGACGTCGTGTACTACATCCAACGGTCCACTCAACAAGGGTCGGTCAGAGATGATAGACGTGAGAGAGGGGGGAGTGTTGGCAGCAGTGGTCAGGGCAGTCAAGGACTTACAAGACAAGGGAGCCAACGTGAAGGGCCAAGTAGACAAAGCAGTCAACGAAGATCTAGCAAGTAGGCCTATCATTTTTTCATGAAGTTGAAGGTCAAGGACAAATCATAGGATCACATCAAAGAGGTGGACACACAAGAAGAAGGAGCAAGTAGGGAGCTCCAAGAAGTGTATGTCAAATTGTTAGAAGAAATCCCTACAAAAATAGTGATTTTCATCACTAAAAGCCATTGTAAATACCATTTCATATTTTTATAGCTCGATTTTGTGCAAGCCAGGGAGCCCTTGAGCTTGAGGAGCTTTAGAAGTACCTACCTATCAATTTTCATATTTTTTAGACTCCCTTTGAGCCCCCAAATAGGCCCTAGAACCTAATTTTTAACTAGGCTGGAGTGACTAGGTCTGGACAGGGCCAAAGCTAGTCAAAAACTATAAAAAGAGCTAGAGAGCTTATTTTTGAGGTTAGCTTGTAATAGATTTGAACTTGTATGAGCATTTTTGAGTAATCTAAAAGAATTCCATTGTCTCCCTCTTTGTTCTTGCCATGTGTGCGCGTGTGTGTATGTGTGTGCATGATAGTGTGCTTCTCACTCACGCACTTGTGCCATCACTTGTTCGAGGTCTCCATACCATCCTCACATCTTCCCGGATTGACATTAAAGGAGGTGCTACTCATCACTGAGCTACACCAAATACCCAGATAGACTTTACTTTCGTAGGAGAATTTTTGAAACACTTCTTATTAGTGTCCTGTAATTGATCGCTAATATGAAGTTGAGCCAACTGGTTGTGACTTGACCACACCATGATGCTCGCCTTTCTGCACCCACATTTGTTTCGGTGACTGAGACACCTTGCTTCGTGCTTCCTTTTAGTGCCGAGCATAGGTCATCTGCTTCTTCTGCATTTGATCCTCCTTTGGTTGTCGTATCCCCGTGGCCTTTGGAAAAGAAGGGAGTTCCATCGTATCCTTGACTTCCTTGTTGAGGCAATCATCCCTCTGCATCACATAGTTTTGGACAAGAATAGCATTGTCATCTTCATGTGTACTCCTGAAGGACCAGGAGTTTGTGCCTTTCGTAGTTCCTTGAGTGCTTCATTTCCTAACTCAATTCCAATGCGGTTCTGATTTACCCAGACCTGAAGAAGTCCACTTCTTAGGTTTAGGTTGACTACATGGTCATAAATCCAGTCTTGACCCTAGACAAGAGGCTCGGTGAGGTCCTCGTCTTGACACACTAGCACCTTAACTGTCATAAGAACATCTTGGATGTAGAGGGGAAGTTCCACTTCACCCATGCAAGAGGTTATTACACCTCCCAATCCTGTGAGATATGCTTCTACATGATTGAAATTTAAGTTCAATTCTTGACAATGAGAGAGTTTAACTACACTAGTGGCTTCACCTGAGTCAATCAAGGCCCGTACAGTCCTTGCACTCTTTCCTTGTCCTATCTCTAAGGTTACAAAAGGACGTCGATCAATTATTCTATGGGGACTTCCACTTGAGACTTCACACATAGCCATATGATATCCTGGGTCCACATAGTCATCTGTCCTAGGCTGATCTCTACCCTATCTTCTCAGTTTCATTCTTCAAATGCATTCCAATGCTTCTTCCTGTGCTTCTTCTCCAATTCGTTTTTCCTCTTCTTTGCATTTCTTGGCAATGTTGAGTTGATTGAGCATTTCCTCAGTGAGGTTTTCTTGATATAGTTTGACTCTGCATCCGCTAATGTAACTTGGTAGGATGTCGCCTTCTAGAGTGGCTAATTGATCTGCTCCACTTGTGGAGATCCTATTGATAATCATGGGTCTATAGCCTCTCTTCTCTAATTTCTGTGCATGTTGCTTCAATGTGTAGACTATTACTAGGTCTCCTGCCTTCAAGCCCTTATCTTTCACATGTGCATCAAAATATGCTTTTTGTCTTTTCTTGGCTGCATAAATTCCTGCTGCAGCTCTTAATCTTGTTTCACCTAATCGTTCCAGGTCAAAGATTCTTGATAAAATCTCATGGCCTGTCCAATCGTGCTCTTGTGCTACTCTCAATGTAGGTATCAAGAAGTCCAATGGTAGCACTACATTTTGGCCAAATACTATCTGAAAGGGTGTGGCTTGGAGTACTATTTTATAGGCAACTCGGTATGCCCAAACTGCATGGTGTAACTGTTTGCCCCAATCAGAGCATTTATTGTTTACTAATTTGGTCAGCACATTGCATAGAATCTTATTTGTGCTTTCGGCTTGCCCATTAGGTTGTGGATGATAGGGGGCAAACTTCTTATGTACTACCAAGAATTCCTAGAGAAGATTTTCAATAACTTCATTCAAGAAGTAAGTGCCTCTATAACTTACTAGCTCGATAGGTAGCCCGTACCTAGTGAATACATTCTCAAATAAGAACTTAGCTGTCGTTTTGAGCATCGTTCTTCATTGTGGCTATTGAAGGCAGGGAAATCTGGAAGATGAATGATTAATTTGAATTCAGAAAAGATGGTTAACCACCTCCTAATCCTAAGGTCAAAGCCGCTCATTTCTGTGGAACCTCTAAGGAGGATGCTGATTGCCATGTAGCTCAATTCGAAATAAAATGGACAGTGAATGGATATCCAGCTATGTATGGTGATGATATTAAGCTTCAACAGTTTGCAGCCACGTTGGAAGGGCGAGCTATGAGCTGGTTCAGTCAATATGGCATTGCCCATTTTGCTACATATGATGATTTAAAAATAGCATTCTTGCAACGATTTAGAAAAGAAAAGACGCCTTCCGATGTATTAAGGAAGTTGAGGGCCATCAGACAAAAGACCATGCTAGTGGAAGACTATGCTCAGAAGTTCCGGACCCTAATGGAGAGGTTGCAAGGTAATGAATGACCTACTGATGAGATGTTGGTAGGATTTTTTTTGAAAGGATTACGGAGCACAATAAGACATGCGGTGGCCAGTGTGGACATTGCAAATGGCTTTGATGTATTAGTATTAGCAGCGGCGCATGTGGAAAGAAGGTTTGGGCGAGCCAAAAAGAAGCAGTCTGATTCTGGTTCAGAGGTTGAATCGGATTCAACAACGGAGTCGGGCAAGAGTTCAAGTGATTATGACACTGACGACTATGATGATGAAATAGTGAGGAAAAAGCATCGTAAGCATAAAGCCAAGCACAGTAAAGAGGAGGAATGGATTAATAAGCTAAAGAGACATGGGTATTCTATACTAGCTCCAAAGGAAAAACGATTTTGTGATATCTGTGACAAAGAGGGACATACAACAACTCAGTGTTGGTATAACCCTAAGCATAGAGGGCAAAGTTCTCGGCAAGACAATCAAAATATCAATGACGTAGCGGCCAATCAGGTTATTCCTATCCAAGGGCGAGGTAATTTTCAAAGATAGCAACAAGTAAGACCCCCATGGAGAGATCAAGGGAATCAACAAGGGAACAACCAACAAGGCAATCACCAAGGTCGACCACCAAGGGTAATGCCTTGTGGATATTGTTCAGCTCCCGATCATTGGATAGGGCCGAATTGCCCTTTGTGGGTAAAGTATCGTGAAGAAAGAGGTATACCCGTTATTAGGTATAATTAGCATAATCAACAAGGACAACATCAACAACAGGGGCAGCAGGCTGCTCAGGTGAATGCCATGCTGATAGAATGGCTAGATCAAGCGGATAGAGCCCATGATGCACCCAATACATCTGATCGAATGCACGTTAAGAATAATAACCAATGGAAGTGTGATTGTAAACAATGTGGGAAAGGTAAAGAGGTTGAAGTGTTGGCGGTTACAAGATCAAGGAATAAAGGCCCTATTGATTGGCAGGAACAAAGGCAAATCCGAGACAAGGTTTTGAAGCAGGTTCAGGACGAGCCTCATAATAAGGCGAGGTGTGGAGGTTATACTGAGCAACAACAGGGTGTGAAATTGATACCTCCCATAATGGAGCGGGATAAGGCGCCGAGTCAGCAAAGCTTGGCAAATGATTGGTTTGATGAAATCATTAGCTCACCGTTATAGTTGTCTTTGGATCAACTGTTATCTTTGGTACCTGTGTTTCGAGAGAAATTGTTGAGTAAGCTACTTGGGAATCATGCAGAGTCTGAAATCAGGTCGATCCCTTCAATCTCGGCCAACAATATTGATCCAACATATGTGGATTTTGTAGTACCAGTAATTCAAGTGCAGTACAACCAGCGGCGATTCGCAGAAGTGTTGCTTGATGGAGGATCAGGGGTAAACATATTACCTGAGCATATTTTTATTGAAATGGGAAGAGGGGTATTGGCTCCAGCACCTTTTCAGGTAAAGATGGTGGATCAAATACGAGTACAGCCGGTTGGCATTCTGAAGCAACAACAAATTATCATCTCTGGCATGACATTTATGGTCAATTTTGTGGTCATCCGAATGTCTGAGTCCGCGTACCCGTATGAAATGTTGTTAGGGAGACCTTGGTTTCGACTCGCCAAAGTCAAGCAGGATTGGGGCTTGAATGTAGTAATGATTACCAAGGGTAAAAAGCAACTGACGATTCCTATGCGTGGACGAAAAAATATGTCGGTATAGGAGAAACCACTTATGGCTCAGACTATTAATTTAGGAGATGAGATTGAAGATGATGAAGAGGAAAAGTTTTTGCAAGCAAACCCAACAGTGGTCCCGGTATTGGAAGTCGATGTTGCAGGAGTATTAAGTAAGGATCATAATGGTGGGCCAAATATAGAAGGGCCACTTCCTGGTGAACAGGTGGCAAGTGCCCAGTTACAAAAGATATTTGTTCAACGTATGGACATTCCGGTGCAGCAGCAGATGGAACAACAGGAGGAAGAGATAATTACGCGGGCGGAAAGGATGTATGATCAGAAGTATGCAGGTTCTATGCGGGTGAAGGAGGAGGAGCTTCAAGAGGTTAATTTAAGAACCGAAGCTGAACCCAAGATGGTGCGGATTGGTAAAACATTGGAAGGAAAGTTTAAGGAGGATCTTATTTGCCTGCTTAAGGAGTATGTCGATGTGTTTGCTTGGGATTATACCCAAGTAAAAGGCATAGATCCGCAGTTGCATCAACACAGGATTAATTTGAAGACGGATGCAGTACCTGTGGCGCAGCAAAGATATAGAATGAATCATAACTTTGCAAAACAGGTGAAGGAAGAAATTGATAAATTATTGGTAGTCAGATTTATCAAACCGGTGAATCAGGTGACTTGGCTATCTCCCATCATAGTGGTCCCCAAAAAGAATGGGAAGCTCAAAATTTGTGTTGATTATAGAAAGTTAAATGCGGCAACGGTTACAGACCCGTTTCCTATGCCGTTTTGTGATGCAGTGTTGGATGCAGTAGCACACCATGAAATGTATAGTTTTTTGGATGGTTTTTCCGGTTATAATCAGATCAGTGTGGCTGAGGAGGATCAGCATAAAACAACATTTATTACAGAATTTGGCGCTTATGTGTTTACCGTCATGAGTTTTGGCTTGAAGAATGGACCGCCATCGTTCAATTATGTGGCGCATAAAGTGTTTGAACCTTATCTATAGGACTTTATGCAAGTATTTGTCGACGATTTTTCAGTCTTTGGTGAAATGATTAAGCACTTGCTACACCTGAAAGCATGTTTTGAAAGATGTCGGTAGTTTAGGATGGTATTGAATCCGTTTAAAAGTGTGATTGCGGTCAGAAGTGGTATTTTATTGGGCCATGTTATATCACAAGCACGGATAGCTATTGATATTAAGAAAATTGAAGCTATAAGTATAGCTAAAGCACCGACCAACGTTAAAGAAGTAATGCGGTTTGTGGTTCAAATTAAGTGGCATTCCCGATACTTAAGATATTTAGCAAACATTTCCTTATCGCTAATGCATTTGACCAAGAAGGATGTTCCGTTTATGTGGGCCGATGCTCAAGGAAAAGCATTTCAGTTGTTAAAAAAGATGGTGTCGGTAGCACCTATTTTGCAACCACCCGATTGGTCAGTGCCATTTCATATATTTGTTGATGCATCAGATGTGGCCGTAGGAGCAGTTTTGATGCAGCAGAAAGACAAAGGATGGTATAGACCTGTCTATTATGCCAGTAGAGTTTTGGCTGCGACGGAAAGGGAAGCTTTGGTGATGGTATATGCCCTTAACAAGTTTTGACATTATTTGCTGGGCAATAAAGTGGTTTTTCATGTGGATCATTAGGCTTTGGTTTATTTAATCAAGAAGCCCTTATTAACAGGCCGATTAGCCAGGTGGATGCTTTTGTTACAGGAATTTGATTTTGTGATTGTGCATACTCCAGGGAAAGAGCATGTGATGGCATATTATTTTAGTCGATTGGAATCAGGAGAAACACCCACCGGTGCACTTGATGTATTTCCAGATGCTGAGTTGTTTACTACGCAAGTGGTAGAGGCAAATTCGTGGTATGATCAGTTATTAATTTTCCTGACGGAGGGTGCATTACCACAGTATTTTACACCTAATCAGAGGAGGAAGTTTGCTCTTAAAAGTAGGCCGTATTTGGTTATAGCAGGGGCATTATACAAAAAGGGGGTGAATCAGGTTATAAGGAGGTGTGTACTAGATTTTGAACAACTAGCTGTCTTACAGGAAGCACATTCAGGTTCAGCAGGAGGTCATTTGTCAAGGGATATTACAAGCAAGAAGGTATTACAAGCTGGGTTGTGGTGGTCGACGGTGTTAAAGGATGCGCATGAGTATGCTAAAGGATGTGTGATTTGCCAAAGGTTAGGCCAACCTAATAATGCTGATCGGATGACAGATCATCCAGTATTACCACTGGATCCTTTCCAAAAATGGGGCATGGATTTTGTGGGGCCAATTAAACCTACCACTCAGCGGGGTAATAGATATATATTGGTGGCAACCGACTATTCTACAAAATGGGTGGAAGTAGTGGCATTGAAGGATAATAAGGAAGCAAGTGTGGCGAAATTTCTTTATCATAATATTATGACCAGGTTTGGGTGTCCGATTGAGTTGGTGAGCGACAGAGGTACTCATTTCTTGAATGAGGTGATTTTAGAATTAACAAGGATTCATTTAATCTTGCATAAAAAGACTACAGCCTATCATCCTCAAGCGAATGGGCAGGCAGAAAGCACGAATAAAACTTTAATGCGTATTCTTAAAAACTTAGTGCATGAAAATCAGAAAAATTGGGATTTGTTTCTTGACTCAGCTTTGTGGTCATTCAGAACAGCATTTAAAGTGACAACAGGTATGACACCTTTCTGATTGGTATATGGATTGGAGGCAGTAGTACCTATGGAGTTTGTAGTTCCAAGTTTGTGGATTACGGTAGAGAAAATGTCAGCTGAGCTATCTGTTAAACACAGGAGTAAATATCTTTTACAGATTGAGGAGGATCGTTTGATAAGTGCATATATTACGGAGGTGATTCAAAGGCGGAGACAAGCTTGGGTAAATCAGAATGTGAAGTTTAAGTTATTTAAAGAAGGTGATTGGGTGATGGTGTATAATTCTAAGTTAGGACCCCATCCAGGAAAGCTTACATTGAGATATAGGGGCCCATATCAGATTGTGCAGGATTTGGGTCAAGGCACTTTTCAAGTGGCAGATGTGTTTGGCACATGGATGGACAAGCCAATAAATGGATTTAGGCTGAAATTATTCCAAGGGAAGCCGCCACATTTGGATTGGTTATCAGCTAATGTGGTGCAAGTCGTCCATAATCCAGAACATCACTTCAGCAATGTTTGTGATCATCGTAGTAAAATAGTTTATTTCTCTACATTTTTATCTGTGGTAAAGTGTTTTTTGACCTCGTGTTGGTCCAAAACTACATTAAGTAAGTTTTTACGATTACAATGGAGACTTGGTTTACAGTTGCAGTTCAATAGTGTGCTAGGGGTTAGCACAAGTCCAAGGATGGATAAAGAAGTGTTGTTGAATCGAGGTGTACAAACTAAGGGATATTCCGGGTCTGCAAGTAATGAGGTGTTGGAAATAAGTATACTCCGTATTATGAGTTTGCAGACCTATAAGGAGCAGAGGCATCGAGGAAAATATGAAAAGAAAGCTAGTCTTCAAGCAATTATTATCTTGAAAAATACAATTTGTCGGAATTGTATGGTTGGAAGTTTTTGCATCATAAAATGTAGTATTGAGGAATTTAAATATCAATTTCGTATTCTTGAAGTGCACATGAGTGTTCAGTTCCATGATTCTTCTGGCATGCGTAGAAGATTTGTTAAGTGGGTTATTGATATGCGGGGCAACCGACTGATGATGATGTTTATGGTATTCTATACTACATTGTGTTGTATGAAGGGTTACGTGCGTAAGTACGTCCATCATTGCAGTCAGTGGCAGTTCAAGCATTCGCACTTGTGGAACGGGTATTTTCAGTTCTATTTAATGGCTCCCAAGATAATGCCTTTTCCTACGTCTTCTGTGTTAGTGCCTGGATCAGGAGCCATGAGAGGGCGTATGAGAAAGAGAGAAGTTGTAATGAGAAAGGAAGAAACTACTATGGAGGAAAGTAATAGTTTGTTACAGGAGGAGGAAGAGGAAATATCGACGCCATCTGCAACGACTAAGTTTGTGCAAACGCTTATGGAGCCATTCACAGAATTTAAAGTGGAAGTTAATACTTAGTCTTCTCTGAATGAGAATTGGCTCAGAAGGATTGGGTTGTTTCAGTTCGCTATGTTGCCATGGGAGCGCTGGAGATGCAATTATTATGCAAAGAGCCAACTGGAAATCATTCGGAAAATGAAGGGTCAGTTAGCACTTCAGGTAAAATTTTCACCGGAATTAGTTGTATAATTATTTCAGTTGCCTATGTACGATGATGTAGTCATTCCAAAATGTTTGGAGGAGGCCTTGAAGAAAGATTTTGGACCCAGAGAAGGAGGACGGCAGTACTACATGATGAAGAACGCAAGTTATGTTCGAAGGGAGTAGTTAAAATGGTATTTGGAAAGGTTGTGTTTTATCCTTAAATATGATTATATGTCCAAAGAGAATTTTGCACCTTTGGCTTATGTAGAGGCAGGTGGAAAAGTAAGTTGGGCTCATTGGGTGTATGATCACCTGCATAGTGAGATATTTGTTGGTGATAGGCATAAAATGCAATCAAATAGTAGGCTATCAGCATATTTAGCCGCATTATTTGAGTTCGTGCAGCTAGTCGATGGTCAGAAGATAGTATGGCCAAAGGAGATAAATCTTCATGGTCACGAGTTGATGAGTCGAGAGCAGGAACAGTTAGCAGTGAAAGAAGTAATGGATAGACCTTCAGAGACGTGTGAGGATCTTCTCCGCGCAGGTTATACTTTACAAGAGCTGAAACTGGTTATTCAGATGATTCAACCTGATGTACGAGAAGCAGGGATACACGAGGATATTTTGTTGCAGGTGCCAGATGGTGTTGAGCATCCGAAAGCACTCGGAACAGTTTTTAGGTTGTCTAAAAAGAGAAGATTGGAGGAACAGCTGCAAGCAGTAGGTGAGAAAATGTCGAAGGATGTTATGCACCAATCAATTAACACTACAGATTATGATGTACCAGGAATGAAGAAGAGGTTGCAGGAAATTTCTGAGTTTTTAGTTTTGCAAGAGGAAAGATTGTCTAAGCAGGAGCAGACAAAAGTACTTATTAATGTGGATGATTATCAATCTTTACAGAAGAAGGCTAAAACACTTCAGGAAGCGTTGGATGAGAAGGTATGAATGTTGGAGGAATTGCAAAAGGACAAGATGCAATATGTGATAGAGTTGTCTAGTATAAAGCGGTCTATGCATGCATTTGAAGAATGGTAGAAGTCTGTGCAAGAACGAATTCAAAAAGAGATGATGGATTTTTCAGTACTTAATGCTACTTTGCAGAAGGAACAAGTGATTCTTCATTCGAGAATACAAGTTTTGCAGGAGTTGGAAAAGCAGATGTTAAAAGATGAAGATGGGGAGTTAGATGCTACATTAATGACAAGGTCAGATATAGGATTATTGAACCAGTAACTGCATAAGTATGTTCAGGACATTTGGAATGTTTTCCAAAGTCGTTGGATAAGTATGTTTAAAATTCAGCATGAACAGGTGCAGACATGCTTTGTGTCAAAGTATGAAAAAGATTTAGTATGTGTAATTACAAAGCAAGAGAAGCAAATTGAAGAAGAGACACAGATAATTAAGGAATTGCAGGAACAGTTGTTGCAAAGGAAGCTAGAAGAAAAGGTGGACATATTAATTGAGAAGCAGCAGTTTATTATTGATGCAGACTTTAAGGAAAAGCAGGATGGTGCAGAGGAGGATGTCAATAGTTTGCAGAATCGGAAGATTGAAGTGGAAGAAGTGCATATTTCCAAATAGTCGCAGGAAATAATTTTATATGATCAAGGGATTGTTAAATTCGAGTCTAATTTTTGACAAAATTACCCACCGGGCTGTGCCAGGTGTTGAAGGCAGGGAAATCTGGAAGATGAATGATTAATTTGAATGCAGAAAAGATGGTTAAACGTAGATATTATCTAGTTAGATATATCTTTTTGATGTATTGGATTTTCATAAAATAAAAAGAAAAAGACGGTTATGTTGAGATAGAAAGGGACATGTCGTAGGAAGGAGGGAAGAAGTTACAAAAGGAAGGAGCGCGACAACCGTAGGGAGAAGAAGCTTTGCTGACAGGGACTTTGGAGGACCGGAAAACAGGTTCTCCAGGAATCATTATACAGGCTGTGATTGATGAAAATCTTGTGGTGTAATCAAATACTGTCTATGAAGTTCTAATACTTACAATTCTGTAATCGCGGCATTAAGTCAATCAAAGAAAGAACGGAACTGTCTATGAGACAAGAGTTCTTGTTTGTAATCTTCTATTTCCGCTAAGCCTATAGAGAGATTCAAATTATCTACACAGAAGCGCATTGTGACTCGTGTGTCTGTGAGTGTGTAAGAATCTGTAAATCTTCGAAATATGTAATCTGAAATGTGACTGTGTAATTATGAATCAGAAAAGTTACCGGAATGGAAAATTACAGTGAACTTTCAAATATGATTCCGGTGAAATCTCTGTGAATGAAGACCAATGCAAATGGAAAAAAGAGTAATTTCTGATTTGCTCTTTACTTAGTTGTTGTGTTGAACCTTTGGAACCCTCAACAGTGGCTTTCACTTCTACCCACTTGGTTAGATAGTATGTGGCCATAATGATATATTCAGCATGTGGACCCTTAGCTGGGGGATTAATAGGACCGACAAAGTCTATTCCCCACTTAGAGAATGCACGTCCACCCATCATAGGTTTCAGAGGCATCTCATCTTTGCGTATAGGATATTGAGTTCGTTGGCACACATCACACCACTTCACATAGGTATGGGCATCCATGTGAAGGGTTGGCCACCACAAACCTGCAAATAGTATTGCCTTGATCACTCTATCTAGTCCAAAGTGTCCTCCTGCTACAGCTTAGTGAGCCGTTTCCAAGATCTTTAGATATTCAATCTCATGGACACATAGTCTGAGGTAACCATCTTTACCACATTTGTATAAGTTATCTCCAATGAGTGAGTAGTCTAAAGCTTCTTGCTCTAAGCTTCTCTAGCTAGCAAGGGTCATATCCTTAGGGAATGTTTTCATCCTCAAGAAGGCTACCAATGGTTCACTGCAATCTGGTAATAGAGACACTTGGTACAAAGTTGCATGCTCCACAGCTGGTCTAATACGACAGACTGGGCATTCCTTACACACCCTATGGACATCTGCTTCCATAGTTGGCCAATGCACTCCGAGTCTCCTTAATGTCTGTAGGGTTCTTTGCCTCGAGTAGTGTTGCTCTAATGCACCTACATGTGCTAATTGCAACCATTTAGCGTACTCATCCTCTTCCACATAACAAGCCAATATCCCTTGGTCGGTATGTTTGTACATACTTCCTACCATGATATGCTACTTTTGGGCTTTTACTACCTCCCTATCTTGAGTGTTCATTACTGGGTCTTTGGGTCCATATGTCAATATTGGCACTAATGTTTTGGCCCACTGTGGCACGACTTCCAAATTAAACAAGTAAGCATCAGGAAGGTCATCTGATACTCCTTGTGGGGCCTCTCTAGATGTGAGCCTAGAGAGATGGTCTACTCTCAAATGGGTTTTGCCTTTCCTCACCACTACCTCAAAGTCATATTCCATTAGTAAGAGGAACCATCTTACTAATCTACATGTATTGCATGGCTTGTTTACCAGGTACAACAGTGCTTGATGATCAGTAAAAAATTTAAACTTATTTGCAACCAAATAGTGTCTAAACTTTTTGACCGCATACACCATGCCTAATCCTTCTCGTTTGGTGGTCGTATAATTTCATTCAGCTGCATTCAACTGTCTACTAGCATAGGCAATCGAAAGATCCATATTACCTTCACTAGTAGGTTGTGCAAGCACACATCCAATGGCATAATTGGATGCATCCACATGGACATGGAATGGCTTGTTCCAATCTAGTGTGGTCAGAATTTGTGTTGAACATAATCTTCATTTAAGCTCATTGAAAGAGTTTTCACATTCATCAGTCCACTCAAAGTTAGTCAATAGAGCATACAAAGGCTTTGCAATGACTGCATACATGTGTATAAAACGTCAGTAATAGCCACAATGCCCCATGAAAGCTTGCACTTCCTTGACATTCTTTGGCCTAGGTAGCTCTGCTATGGCTCTCACTTTCTCCTCATCCGTGGATATGCCATTCTTTGACACTATGTGTCCTAGAATCTTGCCTTGCCTGACAATGAAAACACACTTTTCTGGGTTCAAGCAGACTTGATACTCTCTACATTTATCAAAGATTTGCCTGAGTTCTAGTATATGTGTCTGTCTAATGTTGGAATGAGCATAGAGATCATCAACGTAGACTTTCGAATTCTTCCTCAAGAACTCTTTAAATACGTGACACATCAGTCTTTGAAAGGTAGCAGGCGCATTGGTGAGACCAAATGGCATTACCCAAAAAGTAAATATGCCCCACTCCGTGGCAAAAGCTGTCTTATGTTGATCTTCAGGAGCAATGGCTACTTGATTGCAGCCAGAAAATCCATGAAGGAAGCTGTACACTTCCTTGCATGCCACTCTTTCTAGTAGATGCTCGGTAATCCGAAGTGGATAGTTATCTCGAATGGTGGTTGCATTAACCTTCTTCAAATTAATGCAGACACATAGCTTTCCATTCTTCTTGGGCACCACTACAATGGGGGATACCCACTCAGTGTGCTCCATTTCATAGATAAATCCACCTTCAACCAAGCGATCTATCTCTTCTTTGATCTTGGCAGCATAATTATCATTATATGTGTATGGATTTTGTTTAGAGGGTTTGACATTTGAGGTCATGGGGATAGTCTGTGAGCATATGTCAGGGTCTACACCTTTCAGATCCTTGTAGCTCCAAGCGAATACATCTCTATTTTCTCTTAGCAAGGCTATCAACTCTTGCTCTTCTTCTCTCGTCAGGTCATGTCCTATGTAGGTGCATCTCTCTTCTCCTTCTTCTATGGCTACAACTATTTTCTTAGTAGTCTCTTTGTTATCATAGGCCTCCCTTGATGGCGCCTCATGTTTAGGCATTCTCATCATGACTCTCCTATCATCTATTTCATACTTCTTAAAGTTTTCAGGGACCTCAAACAAAGATTCTTCCTCTTCTGGTGTGACTTCTCTCTTCTTCCTTTTCTTGCCTTCACTCTTGGTGGTCACTCGTGTGGTTAACCTCACATCATTGGTAATCTTTTCATGTCTCTGAGGGTGAGATTCTACTTCATAGAAATATTCTTCTTCTGATGCAAAGGGTGGATCCATAATGATTGACTCTAGATCAGAGTCACTTGCATCCTAGAATGCATCACTGCTAGGTTCACATTCTTCCAGAACCGAATCTCCCATGATTGGCTCTATGGAGAAGACTGAAATGTCATAGCCATCCTCATCACAATGGGGTGTCCATTGTTCTTCATTGATGGCTACATCCATGGTTGCTAGAATTTTCCCCCAGCCATGAGGTTCAAATTCTTCATCAGGAAATACTACAGGTGCATAGGCTGGGTCTTGAACTGATCTATGGGTTTCTTTTGCACCTACCTCTCTGGCTTTTTCCCTCTTGTCTTTTTCTACTGCTACTTTGCACATCCACAAGTGAGTGTCTTCATTCATCCATGAGGATTCTGATCCTATGGAATGCAGTGGCTCAGTATCATCCTTGGCTCTATGGATGGGATTCCATTGGATGGGGGTACATCTCTATGAGAGTAATCCTTGAGGTTAACTTTGGTCGTGATACCTAAGTGTTGCAAGTACAGAGAATTGGTTCCCCAATCTTGTACCACTTGCAACTGTCGCATAAATGGTCTTCCCAAAATCATCTCATAAGCTTGATTTTTGCTAAAGTCACATATAGCAAAGGTATGCTCGAACTCAACACCACATGTAGTGAGAGTTATCCCTTCTACCAGTCCTAAGGGTCTTTCTATGTGACCATCGGCCATCTGCAATTTCATTCTCGTCGACCTGAGTGCTGGCTTGTCCCAATGCTTCCATAAGGAAGTGGTAGCAATTGCAACTCCCACGCATGAGTCCAGAATTGCATTGGTTGTGTATCCTTGATGGGTAATGGGAAGATAGGTGTTCCCTTCTTCACCTTCACTCATGTCTCCTATCTTGTCCAAGGGTATTTCTGGCACTATGCGATGAGATCCTACCTTGGAATGAGATTTTGCTACTTCTGGCACTTGATTGGCTACATCTTTCCATAGTTATGGCCTAACCTTGAGTAGCTCTTCTAAAGTGAGGTTGCACTGCACTTTAGTGTTTTTCACTACCTTTGTGTTCCTAGGGATGACTGAGTCTTTGTTTCTTACCATGACGGTGGGTGCTCTTATACAAGTAGACTTAGCTTCCCATGGGCCTATGAAATGGGGTAGCTCCTGTAAGGAATTAGACTCAAAGTCTAATCTCTCTTGAGATTGGGTGCTCTCCGGCTCTCCATAAATGGAAGGAATATCTTGTGGGAATTGATCATGCGCGTCATCCACCAGTTCAATGGGAGGAGGGACTTCACTTTCTTTAGCCCATTTCTCTTCTTGAATCGCTCGCAAGAACTCTGGTGAATACCTATTCATAGTAAAAGAGGTGTCTGGTTCAGTGGAATTAGGCACATAAGCTTTCTGGGGAGGAATGCTTACTCCTTCACTTGCCTTGTCCTTATTTTGAGAGGAGGGTTCCTTTTCTGACTGTGCTATTAGCCTCTCCAATCTTTCTAACAGTCCATCAAAGTGCAACTATGTCTTTGCTGAACTAGAGAAGTTAAAGAGGCGACTGGCTTCAAACATGGCTTGAGCCAATGCTACCATTTTAGCACAAAGCTTGGTTCTCTCTATCTCTAGATTAGCTCTAGGGTAGCATCTGTCATGATCTATAACATTTGGCCCTTCATGGATTCTGGCGTGATATGCTTTAAGCATCATGTTTAGGTCCTCAGGAGTGGGATCGGCTAAGACTGATCCTACTCTAGGGGGTGGTGGAATTGGATGAGGTGGGATGGAGGGTGATGGAGAAGGTGATAGGGGTGGAGGTGGTGGTGGCATGTGAGAGTTTGGTTGAGAGGTGAGTTCAACAATTTTGGCTTTTGTTTCTCTTATGCTTTCCTCTAATTCGCTCATCTTCTTAGACCATTGTCTTTTCATCCTTTCTTGGATATCTTTCTAGGCTCTCATTCGTTTCTTGGCTACGCTCTCAGTTTCACTAACCTCGGCACTCTTTTCTTGGTCTAAACCTTGGTTCTGCTGCAATGCCTGAGCTCTAGTGACCACTTGCACTGGCGTAGTAGAAGTCACACTCCCTGTAGAGTCTACAACTAACCCAATAACATTAATAGGAGTGATTTTTGGCATGTTATTGGGGTTCTTTGGGCCGTCTCGTAAGAGATGCGCTTTTTCGCAATCTTGACAAAAGCCCTGAATTGTTATTGGCTGGGGTGGTTGTGAAGAGAGATGGTGGATGCAATCCAAAGATGAGTAGGTGCTGCTACAACCAGCTTCACACCAGCCAACTGAGACTTCAGAGTTGATTATTAGACCCTTTGAGCTTCCTAAATCCACCAAAATATCAGCCAAGTACTTTGGAACATGTATCCCAAAAGTTTAAGTCAAGACAGACTAGTTGCGAAATGACTAGCTCCCAAAACTTGCTATTTTTGGACATACACCTGCTGGAAAAAATGAACAGTGCTCTCAACCTGGTAGGAATTAGAAAAATTCCCTTTGGGCATAGCAAATAGACTTAGCAAGCTTCCCAATCCAAGTTAAAACACTTCAAATGATGGACTGAGCACTGAGAACAAGTTTCATCAATTTCTGAAACATTCCCACAATTCTCGGGGCTCTACAGAGATAGACCAGTGAGCAGTAAAATGCAGATATCTCCAAAAATATAAATTCAATGACGCTTGAAAATTTATATGCACAAAGTAGACAGTACAAGCTATCCAACGCAAGTTAAATCACTGAAAAAGAATCAGTAGAACTCGAGATATGACCTTCTGAAGTTACTACTCTGAGTGAGTATAGCAGAGAACAAAACAGAGAAGTAGATGATGATAAATGTATAGATTCACATATGATTACAACCACATTGGCTATGAATCTTTGCACAATGGGAGTAGAATGATAGAGCTATGGAGTAAGCTCTTCAATTTCTACAAAATGACATCAAGTGGTCACGTACAAGGCTTGCTAATCGCCTCTTCCTTCTTGCTCCTTTTATAGCTATTCTTGGAGGGAGTTTTGAATTCGAATTCGAATGGCTCCACCTAAAAGTGATCCCCAAAGTTAGGAGAGATTCCCTCAGCTCAAAAATTCATGATTTTGGTAGTTGGAGCCATGAATTTGCTTTTACATCATGGATGAGGTAAGCCATCCTTTTCCTTTTTTCTTTTTCCATTTACAAGAGATAAGAATGAACTCTTTTACAAGAGGTGTTCACATGACTACTCATGTGACTTACAAATGAGGATAATATCAAATATATCAAGCATGTAGGCTTGGGCAAAATGCACCAACAGTGGTGTAGGAGCAGGCATGGGGCAATCTCAAATGAAGTGATCTCCCTGACATCAATAGCATGGTCCTCAAGGAACTAGGGGTCTTATGTGCCTAGGTTGAGGTCTAGAGTTGGGGTTTGCATACATGACATTTGCATACTCAGGCTTCCAACTAGGTTCACTCCGGTCTTCATAGTAATATCACTCGTTATGCTTTTATGACTACATGTAGTAAGCCTGGGGGCTATCAACATGAGTAGAGTCAAAACTATGGTCACTTGGGTCGCTTTCAGATAGCAATGGTTTAACTGGCACTATGGCTCTATTCAAGTTCTCTTCTGCAGTCACATACTTCACTGGAATCACATTGGATGGGGTTGGGGGTTGCTGAGCTAATACAGGCCTCAATGTTGGTTTTGGTAGGGTTGTTGATAAGGTTGCTATGGTCTATCATATTGTTGTGGAGGGTACTGGTTCTGGTATCTTCCTTGTTATGGATATGGCTGAGGGTAGGTTCGCCTAAGCGCTTGCTTATTGTACGAGCAATCTTGTGCGGTGTGATTGGTGTATCTCCGTTCTATGGTGCAATACTCGCTATTAGGATTCACTTGGGGTTGAGCCACACTGCACTTTAGTGTTTTTCACTACCTCTGTGTTCCTAGGGATGACTGAGCCTTTGTTTCTTACCATGAGGGTGGGTGCTCTTATACAAGTAGACTTAGCTTCCCATGGGCCTATGAAATGGGGTAGCTCTTGTAAGGAATTAGACTCAAAGTCTAATCTCTCTTGAGATTGGGTGCTCTCCGGCTCTCCATAAATGGAAGGAATATCTTGTGGGAATTGATCATGCGCGACATCCACCAGTTCAATGGGAGGAGGTACTTCACTTTCTTTAGCCCATTTCTCTTCTTGAATCTCTCGCAAGAACTCTGGTGAATACCTATTCATAGTAGAAGAGGTGTCTAGTTCAGTGGAATTAGGCACATAAGCTTCCTGGGGAGGAATGCTTACTACTTCACTTGCCTTGTCCTTATTTTGAGAGGCGAGTTCCTTTTCTGATTGTGCTATTAGCCTCTCCAATCTTTCTAACAGTCCATCAAAGTGCAACTACATCTTTGCTGAACTAGAGAAGTTAAAGAGGTGATTGGCTTCAAACATGGTTTGAGCCAATGCTACCATTTTAGCACAAAGCTTGGTTCTCTCTATCTCTAGATTAGCTCTGGGGTAGCATCTGTCATGATTTGTAACATTTGGCCCTCCTTGGATTCTGGCCTGATATGATTTAAGCATCATGTTTAGGTCCTCAGGAGTGGGATCGGCTAAGACTGATCCTACTCTAGGGGGTGGTGGAATTGGATGAGGTGGGATGGAGGGTGATGGAGAAGGTGATAGGGATGGAGGTGGTGGTGGCATGTGAGAGTTTGGTTGAGAGGTGAGTTCAACAATTTTGGCTTTTGTTTCTCTTATGCTTTCCTCTAATTTGCTCATCTTCTTAGACCATTGTCTTTTTATCCTTTCTCGGCTATCTTTCTAGGCTCTCGTTCGTTTCTTGGCTATGCTCTTAGTTTCACTAACCTCGGCACTCTTTTCTTGGTCTAAACCTTGGTTCTGCTACAATGCCTGAGCTTTGGTAACCACTTACACTGGCGCAGTAGAAGTCACATGCCTATAGAGTCTACGACTAACCCAATAACATTAATAGGAGTGATTTTTGGCATGTTATTGGGGTTCTTTGGACAGTCTCGTAAGAGATGCGCTTTTTCGCAATCTTGACAAAATCCCAGGATTGTTATTGACTGGGGTGGTGTAGGAGTAGGCATGGGGCAATCTCGAATGAAGTGATCTCCTTGACATCAGTAGCATGGTCCTCTAGGAACTGGGGGTCTTATGTGCCTAGGTTGAGGTCTAGAGTTGGGGTTTGTGTACATGACATTTGCATACTCAGGCTTCCAACTAGGTTCACTCGGGTCTTCATAATAATATGACTCGTTATGCTTTGGTGACTACATGTAGTAAGCCTGGGGGCTATCAACATGAGTAGAGTCAAAACTGTGGTCACTTGGGTCACTTTCAAATAGCAATGGTGTAACTAGCACTATGGCTCTATTCAAGTTCTCTTCTACAGCCGCATACTTCAGTGGAATCACATTGGATGGGGTTGGGGGCTGCTGAGCTAACACACGCTGAGGCCTTTGTTGGTTTTGGTAGGGTTGTTGATAAGGTTGCTATGGTCTACCATATTTTGTGGAGGGTATTAGTTCTGGTATCTTCCTTGTTGTGGATATGGCTAAGGGTAGTTTCACCTAACCGCTTGCTTATTGTACGGGCAATCTTGTGCGGTGTGATTTGTGTATCTCCATTCTATGGTGCAGTACTAGCTACTAGGATTCACTTGGGGTTGATCCATAATGGGACATAAATTCACCATATGGTCACCTCCACAAGTATAGCATCTTTTCACTGGGGCAAACCTTGGTATTTGTTTGCTTGATACTCCTAACTTCTGAGCTACTTTCTCAACGAGTTCCTCAATAGATGTGGATGGCATAGATGTGAGGCTAGTAGAACTATCTGAATCTTTATAGATTTTTGAAAGCTCTAATTCCTCCCCTAGGTTATCCTTGATGTCGATGCACATGTGTACACACTCTTCTATGGTCCTGGGATCCTTCAAGTACACATATGATCTCAATTTTGCACTCAGCAATCCGTCCAAGAATAAAGCCACTTGTTTGGCTAGAGTGGGTAACTCAGGAATAGGACATCTCTCTAAGTATTGCCTAAACCTTCTTCCTGTGAGTCTCACGGTCTCTTGAGGTGTCTGCTTGAAGCTGTGAATCAGTGAGGATGTATTATGCCTTATGCCACTCTTAGAGAATTCAATGATGAAAGCCTCTAGAAGTTGGTCTATGCTCCTGAACTGTCTCTCATTTAGTGGTTGAAACCATGTGAGGGCTATGTTCCTAAGGGTTAGACCAAAGGCATTGTATTGTGTGAATAGGTCCTCCACTTGTTCAGCTCTCAAGACTTGCCTAAACTCGGCCACATGATCGTATGGGTCTCCAGTGCCATCAAAGTAGTTCTTCATGGACTTAACCAGCTGGGTTGGCCTCAAGGTTCTAGTGTGTTCTCTAGGCCTTGGCAAAGGAAAATCATCAACATTTCTTTGGTTTCTTGGGGCTCTAGGTCTCTCAGTTTCCACTCTATCTGCCTCTGTTCTCATCCTTTCTCTTCTCAAAGGGTTGGCAAAACTTACCTCTGGCCTGTCTCTACTTCTGTCCCTTTGAGCTCCATGAGCTTGGGATGTTCCAGCTCCTTGGTGGCCATAACAGACATTAGATCTTGGTTGCGGAAAAATAAATTCACCCTTCCAAGTGTAGGCATGTCTACCATGTTTTGTGACCACAAACATCCTCTATGAAGTATTGTCTAAATAGGTCACTTTGCCTGGGCTATCAAGATCTTTGAACTCATAGATTGTGATCATTCCTACCTCATTCGGTTGATCACTGGCACTAAAGACACTTCATAAAGAGTGGCATGTTCTGTTGGTGGTTTAGTATGGCAGACTCGGCATTCCTTGCACATCCTATGGACATTTGCTTCCATAGTTGGCCAATGCACTCTGAGTCTCCTTAGTGTCTGTAAAGTTCTTTACCTTGAGTAGTGTTGCTCTAATGCACCAACATGTGCTAATTGCAACCATTTTGCGTACTCATCCTCTTCCACACAACAAGCTAATATCCCTTGATCTGTATGCTTGTAAATACTTCCTGCCATGATATGGTACTTTTGGGCTTTGACTACCTCCCTATCTTGAGTGTTCATTACTGGATGTTTAGGTCCATATGTCAATAGTGGCACTAATGTCTTGGCCCACTATGGTACAACTTCCAAATTGAATAAGTAAGCATCAGGGAGATCATCTGATACTCCTTGTGGGGCCTCTCTGGATGTGAGCCTCGAGAGATGATATGCTCTTAAGTGAGCTTTGCCTTTTCTCACCACTACCTCAAAGTCATATTCCATTAGTAAGAGGAAACATCGTACTAATCTACATGTATTGCATGGCTTGCTTACCAAGTACAGTAGAGCTTGATGATCAGTAAAAAAGAAATTAAACTTATTTCCAAGCAAATAGTGTCTAAAATTTTTAACCGCATATACCATGCCTAACCCTTCTCGTTCGATGGTGGTATAGTTTTGTTTAGCTACATTCAACTTTCTACTAGCATAGGCAATTGGAAGATCCATATTACCTTCATCAGCTGGTTGTGCAAGTACACACCCAACAACATAATTGGATGCATCCACATGGACATGGAATGGATTTTTCCAATCCGGTGTAGTCAAGATTGGTGCTGAAAAAAATCGCCGTTTAAGCTAATTGAAAGATTTCTCACATTCATCCATCCACTCAAAATTGGTCAAAACTCCATACAGAGGCTTTGCAATGATGGCATACATGTGTATAAAACGTCGATAATAGCCACAGTGCCCCATGAAAGTTTTCACTTCCTTGACATTGTTTGGCCTAGGTAGTTCTACGATAGCTCTCACTTTCTCTTCGTTAGTGGATATGTCGTTCTTTGACACTATGTGTCCTAGAATCTTGTCTTACCTAACCATGAGAACACACTTTTATGGGTTCAAGCAGACTTGATATTCTCTACATTTGTCAAAGATAGCTCTCAGCTCAGGGATATGGGTTTGCCTAATGTTGGAATGAGCAAAGAGATCATCAACATAGACTTCCAAATTATTCCTCAAGAATTCTTTAAATACATGACACATCAGCCTCTGAAAGGTAGCAGGTGCATTTGTTAGACCAAATGGCATTATTCGGAAGGCAAATATGCCCCACTCTATGACATAAGCCATCTTGTGCTGATCTTTTGGTGCAATGGCTACTTGATTGTAACTGGAGAACCCATCTAAGAAGTTGTACACTTCCTTGCCTACTACCCTTTCTAATAGATGCTCAGTGATAGGAAGCGGAAAACTATCTCTGATAGTGGTTGTGTTAACCTTCTTCAAGTTAATGCATACACGTAATTTGCCATTCTTTTTGGGCATCACTACAATGGGGGATACCCATTCCGTGTGCTCAATTTCATAGATAAATCCAGCTTCAACCAAGCAATCTATCTCCTCTTTGATCTTGGCAGCATAGTTGTCATTGTATGTGTATGGCTTTTGTTTAGAGGGTTCGACATCTAAGGTCAAGGGGATCGTATGTGAGCATATGTCAAGGTCTACACCTTTCACATCCTTGTAACTCCATGCAAACACATCTCTACATTCTCATAGTAAGGCTATCAACTTCTGCTCCTCATCTTCACTTAGATCGTGTCCTTTGTATGTGCGTCGCTCTTCACCCTATGGTCACTATGATTTTCTTTGTAGTTTCTTTGTTATCATAGGCCTCTCCTATGACTGCTTAATGTTTAGGCATCCTTATCATGACTCTCCTATCTTCTATTTCATATTTCTTGAAATTTTCATGACTTCTCTCTTCTTCCTCTTCTTGCCTTCATTCTTAGTGGTCACTTGTGTGGTTAATCTCACCTCATTCATAAATTCTTTGTGTCTCTGAGGGTGAGCTTCTACTTCATAAAAATATTCCTCACCTGATGCAAAGTTGTTAGTGCAGAGCAATCAACAATTGAAGTTTTGGATGAGGAATTAAAGTCAAGGATTGAGAAAAAGACCAAGTCATGAAGCATGAAGGAAGTTCATATCCAGGAGATAAAGATGTGTATACATATGTACATTATTTTAGAGTCAGATCATCACATACTTTTGTAGGGTCATGAGTTTGTAAAACTTTGCCTATATATACAAAGAAAATGTCGGGGCAAAGTAGAGAGTTTATGTAAGAACAAGTTTGGCAGAGAATTAGATGTTATTAGATACTCTAGAAGTGAATAGACTCTCTCTCATTACTCAAATGTAAATTTTCTCAGAAATAGAAAATGTTGCGCCCGATCGTTCTGAGTATTCTCCTTCTCTGTTGAATCTTTTGTGAAATGCTTTTGTACAAGCCTAAGTCTACAGTTGATTGACCTTTGTACGAATTTTCAATTTCTAATTGTGATCAGGCTGAGAGAATTGAGTGTAGGAACATTTACATGTGTAAATGGAAACATGAGAAGTTGCAGGAGGTGCAAAATTTGATGTTAATGTTTTGGTCAGTTCTCCTTCCACAGTGTAAAGTTTTGAGCAAACAAGCACTCAATCTTTAAGTTGGAAGGTAAGTTACTTGTGGCTAAAAGCATTTTCATAAACGGGTTCTATAGTGAGAGAACCAAGTGTTAAAAGTTATAGGTGTCTAAATCGACTTCTTAGAAGAGCAGTTTTAGACATAGGTAACTTGTTGAGATCATTTCTCAAGATATACTGAATCTTTTGGAGTGATTCAACTTGGAGAAAGTGCGCAAACTTTAGTCGACACTTGTGCAAAGTTTTATAAAAAACTTTACACATTTCATAAGTCAATGAGAGAGATATATGCAGCAGACTTTCTGTGTAATCATCTTCTTCATAGATTTTTCAAAATCTTCATAATTGATCATTGATCCTCTAAAATTGGTGAAGGTTTGAGTTACTCTTGTTATAGAGGTGCTCTAATTACAAGAGTAGCTTGTTCTTTTGGAGATTAACACTCTCCATCAGTGGTATCAGAGCAGGAAGCTTCAAAATTGAAGGAAGGAGGATCCCGACTGCTGCAGGTGCAAAGAATTCAACATCTGAAGGTTCAAAAGGTGAAAACTTGAGGACAAAGCTTGAGAAGGAGGTCATACGACATTAAGCAAGACAAAAGGAACATTATTCGAAGTAAAGGTGAAGGTACATCTATTACTCAAAAAAATTGAAGAATTCAATATACAGGTGAAGAAAGGATGGGAGATTCTCTTCAAATAGAGAAGTTGGATAGAGAGAACTATCAAGCATGGTCAATGAGGATGAAAGCTCATCTTATGAGCAAAGACTTGATAGCTTATATAACAAGTGAAGAAGAAAAGCCTCAGTTCAGAGATCCTAGTGTTCCAACTAGGGAAGAATCATCAGATTTGAAGAATTGGATGAAGAGAGATGCTCAAGCTAGGAGCATTATATATATGGCAATCAATGACTACTTGCTACCTCACATTAGAGGTCTTGAAAGTGCAAGTGATATATGGAATGCTTTGGAGGAGCATTTTCAAAACACCACAAAGTCAAGGAAGGCATCTTTGTGGGTAGAATTTACCACTTTCAAGAAGAAGGCTTCTCAATCCATCTCAGACTATGTAACAAGGATGAAGGACATTGCAGATGCATTAGGAGCAGTTGATGAAGACATTGAGGAGGATAAATTGGTAAGGCAAATCCTCACATGTTTGAGAGGTGATGACAAATGGAAGCCATTCATTTTGTCCACTGAATTATCACTTGATCATTTTACTCTTGACTTAAATCAGTTGCTAGGACATATGTTAACCTTTGAGCAGGATGTCAAAGGTGAAGGTGACAAAAGTGAAGGTCATGCAATGTTTTCAAAGGATAAGAATAAAAATAGCAAAGGAAAGCACAAGCAAATGAAGATGAAGGCACAACTAATCAAGCCAACTTCCTAAGAGGAAGAGGAGGTGGCAAAGGTAGAGGAAGAGGCAGGAGTAATAAAGATGGAGTCAAGGCTTGCTGGATTTGTGGTAAGACAAATCACTTAGCTAATGATTGTTGGCATAATACTTAGAGTAATGGTGGATATAATCAGAATTTTAATTCAAGAGGAAGAGGTGGCAGAAATCAAAGAGGTAATTTCAGAGGTAGAGGTAGTAGGGGTTACTTTGGAAGAAATGCAGGTAGAGGATTCCAAAGTCAACAATACAACAATACCTACTACAATTATGCTTCAGATGAGAAGGAGGATTCAACATTGATAATGAATGCAACTTGTGAAAGGCAAAGTGAAGACCAAAGAGTCTTCTACATTGACTCAGGGTGTAGCAATCACCTGAGTGGCAGCATAGCTTTGATGACTGTTTTGGAGAATAAGGTAACTAATCATGTGGTTCAAACAAGTGACAATACAAAGCACAATGTGAAGTCAATTGGATCATTGAAGGCCAAGGATGGTAGCACTCTCTTGAGTAAGGTCTTGTATGTTCCTACAATTCCTAAGAATCTGATAAGTGTAGGACAAATTGTTGAAAAAGGTTATGAAGTTAGGTTTACTAATGAAGGAGTGTTTGTGGAAGACCCTAGCAATGGGTTTAAATAGATTGTTTCAGGTAAGAAAGAAGGAAGATTGTTCACATTGAAGATTCAAGGTAATGTTGGTCATGCCTTGTTCACTTATCGAGGGCATAAGATCTCTGAGTTAGATCTTTCGCACAAGAGGCTTGGACATTTAAATGAAAGAGGTATCAAAGATATGGTTAACAATGGTTCAGTGCTTGGATTGCCTAATGTTGCAGGTCAACATATGACGTACAGATATGAGGCATGTCAATTAGGTAAGGCTCATAAGCAATCTTATTCCAAGCATGGTTTTATGTATTCAGAGAAGCTTGAATTGGTACACACAATTGTGTGGGGACCATCAAAAGCTTTCAGTATCAATGGCTCAAGGTATTATGTGATTTATGTTGATGATGCTACCAGATGGATCACTATCTATGTGATCAAAGATAAGTCAGAGGTATTCAATACATTTAAACACTATCATGTGTATGCAGAGAGAATTACAGGTCATAAGTTGAAGAGACTAAGGTCAGATGGACGGGGAGAGTATTCCTCTAATGAGTTCAGTGATTATTTGTGGAATGCAGGTATAAAGAGAGAGGTTACTTGCAGATACTCTCCTCAACAAAATGGTGTAGCAGAGAGAAGAAATAGAACTCTTGTTGAGTTTGCAAGGTCAATGATGAAGGAGAAAAATTGCCCAAATTACTTGTGGGCTGAGGCTGTAAACATAGCTACTTATTTGGTTAATAGGTTACCATGTAAAGCTTTGCAGGGTATGACACCATATGAGGCATGGTTGGGTAAGAGACCTACATTAGACCATTGCAAAGTATTTGGATGTTTGGTATATGCATATGTGCCATCACAATTGAGGCATAAATTGGAGCCTAAAGCTGAAAAGTATATATTCATTGGTTATGATGATAAGCAGATGGGATATAGGTTGTGGAGTCCATCCACAAAACAATTCCTTGTATCAAAGGATGTTACATTTGATGAGCAAGGTACTTGGTATGTAGGTACAATCAATATTAATGCAGGTGATGAAGAAGTTGTTAATCAAAAGAAAGGTAAATCAAAGGTTCAAATATTTGATGAAGAGGAGAATAATGAAGTGCAGGTTGAAGTTGAAGAAATGCCAAGATTCGATCCTGAGTGTGATGAGCCAGAAACCTCAAGGAGTGGAGAACTCAAAAGGTCATCAAGACACAAGTGGCAACCTACAAGGTATAGCTATGACACTTCTTTTTTGGCTACCAAAGATTATGCTTATATGATGAAGGCAGATGAAGACCCTTCTACATATGAAGAGGCAAAAGGTAAGGAAAATTGGGAGAAAGCTATGTAGGAGGAGTATGATGCATTGATGGAGAATCATACATGGGAGTTGGTTCCTAAACCAAATAGCCAGAAGATTATTGGATGCAAATGGGTCTACAAGACAAAGAGATTTGCAGATGGAAGTGTGTCTAGGTATAAAGCTAGACTTGTTGTGAAGGGTTTTGCTCAGACTTATGGTATAGATTATGATGAGACCTATAGTCCTGTGGCAAAGATGACAACCATCAGGGCACTCATAGCTATTGATGCATGTAAAGGTTGAAAATTATGTCAATTAGATGTGAAGAATGCTTTTTTAAATGGTTATATTTGAGATGATGTTTTCATGGAGCAACCACAAGGATTCGGAGATGGAAGGTATCCAGATCATGTGTGCAAGCTTAAGAGAGCTTTTTATGGTTTGAAGTAGGCCCCAAGGGCATGTAATTATAGACTTGTGAAGTTCTTGAAAGAACTTGTATATCAAGTATCTAAAGCAGATAGAGCTTGCTTGTCAAAGCAAGTGATGATGGGTTCATATAGATGTGCATATATGTTGATGATATAATTCTTACAGGTACAGATGAGAAAGGCATTCAAAGCCTAAAGAAGCAAATGGAGAAAGAATTCAAGATCAGTGATTTGGGAGACTTGTCATATTTCTTGGTCATGGAGATTTCATACACTCAACATGGAGTGTATGTGACTCAAGAAAGGTATTTGAGAAACTTGCTGATCAAGTTTAAGATGAATGATTGCAGGGTAGCACCTACTCCAATGGAGGTGAATCACAAATTGAGCAGATATGGAGGTGAAGAGTTCAAGGACATGAAACTATATCAGAGTTTGGTTGGTAGTCTGATATATGCTACATTATCTAGGCCTGATTTGTCATATGCAGTTGGAGGTTTGTCTCAATTCATGCATTGCCCTAGGAAAGAACATTGGATTGCAGGACAAAGAGTGTTGAGGTACATTAAGGGTACACTCAAAGAAGGTTTGTATTATGCTTTTACATCAGATACAAACATAAAGATATATAGTGATGCAGATTGGGCAGGTAATCTTGATGATAGGAGATCAACTTATGGATACTTGTGTTATGTGGGAGATAAGTTAATTTCTTGGTGTTCAAAGAAGCAACACACAGTTGCTTTATCATCTACAGAAGCAAAGTACAAAGGGATGGTTGAAGCTGCAAAGGAAGTGATATGGCTTAAGACTCTGATGAAGAGTTTTGACATCATTCAGAGTACACCTACTATTCATGGAGATAACATGAGTTCATTGTATTTAGTTGCTAATCCTGTTTTTCATGCCAGGACTAAAAACATTGAGATTCAGTACCATTTCCTAAGAGAGAAGGTGATGGATAAAGAGATTGAAGTCATACATACTTCAACAAAAGATTAGATAGCTGATATGCTAACCAAAAGCTTGGATGGACCAAATCTACAGAGATTCAAAGACATGTCAGGCATAAAGAAGATAGATAAAACCTCAATTGATGATTGAGGGGGAGCTGTTAGTGCAGGGCAATCAACAATTGAAGTTTTGGATGAAGAATTGAAGTCAAGGATTGAGGAAAAGACCAAGTCATGAAGCATGAAGGAAGTTCATATCCAGGAGATAAAGATGTGTATACATATGTACATTATTTTAGAGTTAGATCATCACATACTTTTGTAGGGTCATGAATTTGTAAAAATTTGCCTCTATATACAAAGAAAATGTCGGGGCAAAGTAGAGAGTTTATGTAAGAGCAATTTTGGAAGAGAATTAGATGTTATTACATACTCTAGAAGTGAATAGACTCTCTCTCATTACTCAGATGTAAATTTTCTCAGAACTATAAAATGTTGCGCCCGATCTTTTTGAGTATTCTCCTTCTGTGTTGAATCTTTTGTGAAATGCTTTTGTACAAGTCTAAGTCTACAGTTGATTGACCTCTATATGAATTTTCAGTTTCTAATTGTGATCAGGCTGAGAGAATTGAGTGTAGGAACATTTACATGTGTAAATGGAAACATGAGAAGTTGCAGGAGGCACAAAATTCGATGTTAATGTTTTGGTCAGTTCTCCTTCCACAATGTAAAGTTTTGAGCAAACAAGCACTCAATCTTTAAGTTGGAAGTTAAGTTACATGTGGCTAAAAGCATTTTCATAAATGGGTTCTAGATTGAGAGAACCAAGTGTTAAAAGTTATAGGTGTCTAAATCGACTTCTCAGAAGAGCAGTTTTAGACATAGGTAACTTGTTGAGATCATTTCTCAAGACATACTGAATCTTTTGGAGTGTTTCAACTTGGAGAAGGTGTGCAAGCTTTAGGCGACATCTTGTTCAAAGTTTCATAAAAAACTTTACACAATTCATAAGTCAATGAGAGAGATATATGCAGCAGACTTTTTGTGTAATCATCTTCTTCACAGATTTTCATAATCTTCATAACTGATCATTGACCCTCTAAAATTGGTGAAGGTTTGAGTTACTCTTGTTATAGAGGTGCTCTAATTACAAGTGTAGCTTATTCTTTTGGACATTAACACTCTCCATCAAAAGTGTGGGTCCATAATGATTGACTCTAGATCGGATTCACTTGCATCCTTGAATGCATCAATGCTAGCTTCACATTCTTCAATAATTGGACCACACATGATTGGCTCTATTGTGAAGACTCAAATGTCATAGCCATCCTCGTCACAGTGGGGTGTCCATTGCTCTTCATTGATGGCTACATCCATAGTTGCTAAGATTTCTTCCCAACCATGAGGCTCAAACTCTTCATCAAGAAATACTACAGGTGCATAGGCTGGGTCTTGTATTGGTCTATGAGTTTCCTTCGCACCTACCTCTCTAGCCTTTTCCCTTTTCTCTTCCTCTTCGGCCACTTTACACATCCATAAGTGAGTGTCTTCATGCATCCATGAGGATTTTGATCCTATGGAATGCACTGACTCTGTATCATGTGTGGCTCTATGGATGGGATTCCATTGAATGGGGGCACGTCTCTATGAGAGAACTCTTTGAGATTCACTTTGGTCGTACACCCAAGTGTTGCAAATACAAAGAATTTTTCCCCCAATCTTGTACTACTTGCAATTGCCTCAAGTTCCCATAATCATCTCATAGGCCTGATTCTTGCTAAAGTCACATATAGCAAAAGTATGCTCAAACTCTACACAACACGTGGTGAGAGTTATTCCTTCTAGTAGCCCTAAGGGTCTTTCAATGTGACCATCAGCCATTTGTAACTTCATTCTTGTGGGCCTGAGTGCTGGCTTGCCCCATCGCTTGCATACGAAGTGGTAGCAATCTCAACTCCTGTGCGTGAGTCCAAAATTGCCTTGGTTGTGTAACCCTGATGAGTGATAGGGAGATAGGTGTTTCCTTCTTCTCCTTTGCTCATGTCCCCTATTTTGTCAAAAGGTATTTCTGGCACTGTTCTATGAGATCCTATCTAGGAACGAGGTTTTGCTACATCTGGCATTTGTTTGGCTACATGTTTCCACAATTCAGGCTTAACCTTGAGTAGCTCTTCTAAAGTGAGGTTGCACTGCACTTTAGTATTCTCCACTACCTCTGTATTCCTAGGTATGATTGAGTCTTGGTTTCTTATCATGACCGTGGGTGCTCTCATACAAGTGGACTTAGCTTCCCATGGGCCTGTGAATTGGGGTAGTTCGTGTAAGGAATTAGACTCGAAGTCGAATGTCTCATGAGATTGGGCACTCTCCTGCTCTCCATAAATGGAAGGAATGTCTTGTGGAAATTGATCATGCATGTCATCTACTAGTTCAATTGGAGGAGGATCTTCACTTTCTTTAGCCCATTTCTCTTCTTGAATCTCCCGCAGGAATTTTGGTGAATACCGATTCATAGAAGAAGAGGTTTCTCGTTCACTGGAGTTAGGCACATAAGCTTTTTGAGGAGGAATGCTTATTCTATCACTTGTCCTCTCCTGAGTGTGGGAGGTGACTCCTTTGCTAGACTTTGCAATTAACCTATCCAATCTATCTAATAGTCCATCAAGATGCAATGGTGTTCTAGTGGAGCTAGAGCAATTGAAAAGGCGAATGGCCTCAAACATGGCTTGAGCAAATTCCACCATCTTGGTGCAAAGTTTTGTTCTTTCGATCTCTAGGTCCGTTCTAGGGTGACATTTTTCATGATCTGTTACATTCGGCCCTTCCTGGATTCTGGCATGATATGCCCTAAGCATCATGTCTATGTCCTTAGGAGTGGGATTGGCTAGGACTGATCCTACTCTAGGTGGTGGGTGGGTTACGTGTGGTGGATTATAAGGTTGGGGGATGGAAGGTGATGGAGATGGTAGTGGAGGTGATGTGTGAGAGTGCGTTTGAGATGTGATTTCTATTTTTTTGGCTTTGGTCTCTCACAGACTTTCCTTCAGTTCGCTCATCTTCTTTGCCCATTGCCTTTTAATACGTTCATGACTTTCTTTCCAAGTTCTTGTCCTCTTCTTATTTTGACTCTCGGTCTCGCTAACATTCGAATTCTTTCCTTGGCCTATGTTGTTATAAGGGTTGCCAATAATTTTTCTCATGCTATGGCATCCTTTAGCCCTCATAAAAATACCTTCTTTTTGTAATTAGGAGATGTCCATATGAACACTCTCCTAAACCCCTTTTTGATATTTCCTCTAGTCTATGGTATTGAAGCCTTATCAATAAAGTAGCTTTTTGGCACATGTACAAAAAACCCACGTAGAAAACTCCCCACGCGCTCTCTCTCTCTAGGTTGTTACTTTTTGAATTCCCAATATCACATGAAGATCCTCTTTTTGATTTAGCACATGTGGTCTTTTGACCACATGTTTTATTCACATATGCCTCTCTTCTTCTCTATATAAAGAAGAGCCTCATTTTTAAAAGAGGTCCCTTGGCCATGGCCTTGGCCTCCATGCTAATGGAATGAAGGATCATTTGGCTTCCACATTTCTCCTTGTGTGCTAGGCGTTGATCCATGTGTGTGGGTTTGGCATTTGGGGTTGTCTTGTGTGTGAGCATTGCCCTCCCTTGTTCCTTTTGACATTGGCCATGGTGCCATTGTTCATGGACGTGGGTATGTGTGCGTTGTTTGCACTTCTTGCAACTCCTCTTGGAAGAGCCTCTCACTTCCATGTGAGGCGGTTAGGGTCTGTTGCTCCCCTTTTCTCAACATTTTGGCGCCGTTGTCGGGGACGTCGGCCTTTAGGCATTGGGTTTTTTCAAGCTTGCCATGCCTACGCTTTGTGGATGCACCTCACACTTGGATTGAGTTGTGGATCCGTGTGGCCTTCGGTTGGCCTAGGGTACCTCTCTTCTTTTAATTTTTGAGTAGTTTAGGTCTTTATTTTTGTGTATTGCTCAAGAACATCCCCTAGCCCCCCTTCTCTCTCTTTCTCTCTCACATACACTGAAACAACTATCACACACTCACTCAGTGGCATCACTCACATCTCTGTCATTTCTTGAGGTTGATGCTTGTTTGGATTCACGGATGGGTGATCCTCTACCTTGCCCTTCCCTCTCTTCAGTTTTTCAAGAAAACCAAAAAGTTCGCATTTTCTTTTGAGCTTGATATTCACAAGTATTCTTTTTTTTATCAGTGAGAAATCCCATTGGCATGACATTCAAATGCATCTTTGGATTCTTGCGCGGACGCGAATTAGAGGTCGTTGGATTGGTGATCATCTCCCTCCACTTCCGTGCTTATTAAAGCTAGCCCTCATGAATTCACGCATGCAAGCTAGAATCGAGTACATGTTTTCTCTCTCATCCTTTATGGCGAAGTGCTGGCTTCAGCATGAACTGGGGCATGAACCTCCTAAGTATCTCTAGACTCTGCTGTCGCACATGGGCAGTTGGTGGGGAAGTAATTACTTGCCCCTCCTTCGATTTCCAACCCTAAAGGGGGGGAAAGCTTTTTGAGTTCCCTCTTTCTGGTTCATCCTGGGGTTGAGCTCCTTCGCTGAGCTCCCCTACATGGCATCTAGTTTCTTCTTGGAGATATACTGCTCCTCTATGGATTATGGTCATGCTCGAATGGTGCTCAACCTTGGCGACCCTGAAACTTGGAGAGTTTCGCTCTATAATTCTTCACTACCTCATGTTCAAGCTTGATATCCTTTCGGTGTGTTGTGGCTTGTGTTGTGACGGCTGTTGTCTCGGACTCCATTGCATTGATGGACGAATCCAGTCCCAATCTTGTTGCTATGCCAAATTATTTGGTCATTGGACGAATGGTTGCCTCAACGCACCTTTGCAAAAGAAGCATCTCACTCAGGACTTGGCGCACTCATCTCCTCCAATCTGTCTTGCCGACATGTGAATGTTCTCTGCATCTCATCATGATATGATTCTCTCCAAGTGTGGTGCAAACGCTCTTCCCATCAAGATGCAACGACTCCACCATGTGCGGCCAGGGTGTTCTTTGAAGAATTCTCAGATGATCTGATCGTGTCCAATGATAATATATGCGTGTATCTCTGTTCTTGTCAGCCATTTGTCCAGACATCAGAATCAGTGCTCTTACGCATTTCGACATTATCATTTTGATTGTCTGCTGCTTCCTTGCCTGACTGATATGTTGAACTTGGGGTCTTATTTCATTCAGAATATGTCGGCAAACCGATATTTGTGCTTTCATCTTATAGATGTGATGAGACAAGGTCTTATGTGCACGACCCTCTTTGGTCTCTCTCATCACCCATGATATACATTTTTTCCTTGGCGCATATTTGGTTGCACCCTTCCTCCATCTGTGGCACGCCCTGTCAAGACCTGCACAAAGGGCAGTAGGGGAAGGTTATTAACTCTCCCTTCCACTCTCTCCTTACTAGCATAGTCCATACGGGGTAGGGAGGAGTGTACAACCCCTTTCCCACTCCAATGTTTCCCTCTGTCTTCCTCTTCTTGTAGGGCGAGCTACACTCCCTGCCTACTTCGGATGCAAAACTGGTTCAGCTCAACCCTCTTGACCTTTCTTCTTGGGGTTTTTAGGATGCTCCTTTTTCCTCTCTGCAACGACTATGTGCCATCCCTTAGTTATGCTTTGGGCCAACCTATGTTTGCTTTTTGTGATGTTGCTCTGCAGGGTGCAGGATGCTGCCCCACAACTTATATTCCAAAGGTTAGGTTCAGATTGGTGACGCTAATGTGATCAATGTGTTTGATGCCCGTAACCTTGCCATGTTCACTAATATGTCCAAGGTATTGGATTTTTTTGATGCTGTGCTGTCTCTGATAATTTAATGCATATCGTTGTGACGATTGTTGGAGGTTGGTACCAATGCGTTCATGCTTCCCTGTACTTTTGCTATAGCTCAGGGTTGAAGTTTCCTCCCCAGTATTTTTCATGAATAAGCTACACCTTCTCATCCACCCTTGAGGAAGGGGTTGAACGCCTTCTCTCTCTGGTCTGGTTGAGCCTTCTTGCTCAAAGTTGCTATGCTAAGTTGAACCTTGCTTTCTCTCCTTGGGGTCAAGACCCGATCTTCCTTCATTCTCTGTGGCATGACCTACAATCTGGAAACCTGACTCCCCTTTGACCATTTGAGTGTGGAAGACTCTGCATATGGCTGCAAATTTGGTGCCCAAGCATGGCCACGACCAAGAATCTATTGTTCATCTATCATGCAAAAGATTATCTCTCCATTACAATATGAACCAAATTACTACCATGGGAGAACAATCTTTTTGTATCTGTGACTATGAATTTCTGTAATGAGTCTTTTATAATAGCTATTTCTAAAGGAGGATTTTCCTGATTATTGTGATTGATTTTTAAATGCTTCATGCTCAGTGTTGTTTTTCTTGCAGAAGTGGTAACTCTTTCTTATGGAGTCAAAGGTACTCATCAACACAAATAATATGCATAGAGACCTATGTGCACATACACATCTATGCGTATTGCATTTTAATCAAGCCTATTTGAAGAATTCATATGAGATCAAATGAACTAGGGGTTCTTGGCTAATAGGTTAGGTAAGAAACTGCCTCAAGTCTTGCTTAACTCTCTTGTCTCCCTCGTGAATCAAGCAGTATTAATCAACGGATTTTTCTCATAAGTTACAAATCACTGAAATTGAAAGGCATGTAAAACATCATATTTGTGTTCTATCTCAAGTTTTCAAGTACAGAGTTGCAAAATTCTCTTTTTCATGTTATTACAGGCGGAAGTTTTGGTTCTATGACAAATCGGGCCCCATTTGAATACTTTGACTATTGAGTAAATGACTACTGAGTAAATGTAGAAATGTTGGTATAAGGTTGGGTTTATGTCCAAAACTCCACAGCTTACAACTCAAAATTTGTAATTAAAGAGTTGAATGAGTGAAATGCCTGCACTTGAAATTCCAGGAGAGTACATAGATGCATTGTTATAGTTTTTTAGCACATTATGGAGGCACATAAGATTGATTGGCTTTTTCTCTTAACCATTCTTGATTTTCAAAAGGATAGGCTTACATGGAAATCCGTAATGTTCCCCAGCTGCCTTGATCATTCCATCGGTTGAGGATTGAGGTATGCACTACATGCCCTTATGGGAGGAGCCTTCTTGAATAATTTCAAGGCCCTATGCACTGTGATTGTAGTAGCTATGCTTACATTGTGAAGTTTCCACACTTAGAGAAGATATCCATCTCCAATCTTCACTTGGAAGATATTCCCAAACAATTTTCGATGCTTTGGATTGATACTATATTAAGGATAAATTGAGAACCTTGATAAATTTTGGGCCATCACAGAATGGGAGGTGTAACTATGAATTGTGTCTCTTGAGTGTGCCGTGATCTTTATGTTTTGTAGGTTTGGATAATGCAACTTGGAATTATGGTTTCAATGGGGTGTGTCTGACTGCTCCATTTGGGGGAGATTATGTACATATCCAAAGTGTTTTGTAGGAGCTCTCAAAAAGATGGGAATTTTGGCTGCATTAGGAGAACTTCCAAGCTTGATGCTTGAGGAGTGGAGCTTGGACTTGGAACTCAAGCTTGAGGTGCCCTATTTCAAAGAGAACTTTTCTGTAAACATTGCTTAAATTATTGCACCAACTGGAAGGATGAATGAATCACCGTGTGGATTCAGACTTGTTTTATACTATTTAAGTATGAAAGTCACAAAGGATTGAGTAATTGTTTTTTGCTAGGGAAGTAACTCCCTAGTTTCACAATACTTATTATGGCCTATTTTTCATGCATTGCAGACCAACACACACAAAGTTTAGCATTGATCTTTCTTGACTTCTATAAATGATTTAATACTATGCTTTGCAGGAATAGCTTTGGATAAAACTGTTTGCATTTAATGAATGAGAATAAAAGAATGCTAGTTCTTTTACATCACTTTTATTATGGTCACACTATTTTTGGGCCCTTTCGTTGGCGGTTCCAATTGTCCTTTGCATCAAAAAGTTATTGCTCAAAATCATAAGAAAAGAATGGGAAAATAAGTTTTTGAAAGCCCTCTTGTGATACACCTAGTATGTACTTGTTACTCACATTTTAAGACTTCTAATTCGAAACAGCTAGAGCTTGAAGAATTAAAAGAGCATTGTTTTTTTGTGTCACACATGCGCTTATGTGCTCACATATCTAGGGATGATGGCATGACAAAGGGAATTGACATATGGAAATCTACAAGTTCTTGTTGCTCATGGACTCTTAACCCATTGAGCTTTATTTTTGTGAAATTACAGGAAAAGGCCAGCTCTTGAGAATTTATCTCTAGATCAGCAAGTCGCAAATGATTCGATGCCCCCTTGAAGTGGAAACTAAAATTAAACTAAATGTGATTGACTGCTTTTTAGGAACAGTCTACTTGTTGTGTATGTTTAATTTCAGGTTTGGGGGGCTGTCTGAGAAGGCATTTCCAGCCTTCCAAAGGACTGCACAATGGGATGAAGGCTGAGCTGACTGCCCCCCAAGGGGATTGTGTCGCTCAGCAATATGTAATTGAAGACTTGAAGATTGAGGACTTGCTGATTCAAAGATTTGCAGCTTTGCACAATTCAAATTTGAACAGCTGTAGAGTAGCTGAGTGGAAGACTCAAAACTTGGTCCAATCCAGCAATATATGCTTCTCATTTCTCAGCTTTGTCGAGGGTGACAAAGTCTAGGAGGAGGAGGGTCTTGTTATAAGGGTTGCCCATAATTTTTCTCATGCTATGGCATCCTTTAGCCCTCATAAAAATACCTTCTTTTTGTAATTAGGAGATGTCCATATGAACACTCTCCTAAATCCCTTTTTGATATATCCTCTAGTCTATGGTATTGAAGCCTTATCAATAAAGTAGCTTTTTGGCACATGTACAAAAAACCCACGTAGAAAACTCCCCACGCGCTCTCTCTCTCTAGGTTGTTACTTTTTGAATTCCCAATATCACATGAAGATCCTCTTTTTGATTTAGCACATGTGGTCTTTTGACCACATGTTTTATTCACATATGCCTCTCTTCTTCTCTATATAAAGAAGAGCCTCATTTGTAAAAGAGGTCCCTTGGCCATGGCCTTGGCCTCCATGCTAATGGAATGAAGGATCATTTGGCTTCCACATTTCTCCTTGTGTGCTAGGCATTGATCCATGTGTGTGGGTTTGGCATTTGGAGTTGTCTTGTGTGTGAGCATTGCCCTCCCTTGTTCCTTTTGACGTTGGCCATGGTGCCATTGTTCATGGACGTGGGTGTGTGTGCGTTGTTTGCACTTCTTGCAACTCCTCTTGGAAGAGCCTCTCACTTCCATGTGAGGCGGTTAGGGTCTGTTGCTCCCCTTTTCTCAACAGCCTAAGTCTTGGTTTTGCTTAAGTGCCTGAGCTCTTGTGATGACTTGCACCAGGGCCGTGGATGTCACACTTCCCGTGGACTCTAGCACTAACTTAATAACGTTGATAAGAGCAATTTTTGGCATATTGGTGGGGTTCTTGGGACACTCTCGTAACAAGTGCTCCTTCCCACAATTGGGACAAAAGCCTTGAATTGTCACAGATTGGGTTTTTGTAGGTGCTGGTAGCGGGAAATCACGAATGAGGTGATCTCCCTGACATCCATAGAATGGCCCTCTAGGAAATGGAGGTCTTATCTGCCTAGGCTGAGGTCTAGAGTTGGGGTTTGCGTACATGAAATTTGCATATTCTAGCTCCCAACCAGATTCACTTGGTTCTTCATAATAGTATGACTCACTATGCTCCAGTGACTACATGTAGTAAGCGTGTGGGCTCTGAATATGGGTAGAGTCAAAACTATGATCACTTGGGTCACTTTTTGAAACCAATGGTGTCACTAGCACTAAAGCTCTATTTAGATTTTCTTTTGCAGTTGCATACTTCACTGGGATCACATTGGCTAGAGGAGGGGATTGTTGCGCTAGGACTGGTTGAGATATTTGCTGCCCTTGATAGGGTGGTGGATAGGGTTGTTGGGACCTACCATATTGTTGTTGTGGGTACTAATTTTGGTATTTTCCTTGTTGTGGATAACTCTGAGGATAACTTTGTCTAACATCTTGTTTGTTATATGGTGTTGAAGCTGAAGGTCAAGGACAAAGCACAAGAGCACATCAAAGAGGTGGACACACAAGTAGAAGGAGCAAGTAGGGAGCTCCAAGAAGTGTATGTCAAATTTTCAGAAGAATCCCCTACAACAATAGTGATTTTCATCACTAAAAACCATTGTAAATACCATTTTCTATTTTTGTAACTCCATTTTGTGCAAGCCGAGGAGTCCTCGAGCTTGAGGAGCATTAGAAGTATCATCCTACCAATTTTCATAATTTTTAGACTCCATTTGAGCCTTCAAATAAGCCCTAGAACCTAATTTTTAACTAGGCCGGACAGTAGGTCTGGACAGGGCCAAAACTAGTCATGGTTCGGTCTGTCACGATAGATAGTATCTATCGTGGGTCCTGTCTGTCACGATAGACGATGTCTTTCATGATAGATGGTGTCTATCACAATAGACTGAGTGTGTCATCTATCGTGCTTTTTGGTCTGTCACGATAGACGGTGTCTGTCGTGATACACAGGGTCTATCGTGGTGTCTTGTCTGTCGTGAGAGAAAGGTGTCTATCACAATAGACCGTGACTGTTGTTTGTCATGGGCATGTCTATCATGATAGATGGTGTCTATCGCGATAGACGGGGTCTATCGTCTGTCGTGTTTTGGTCTATCCTGATAGACGATATCTATCATGATAGACGCTATTATCGCGATAGACATCTATCTGTCGTGATAAACGAGGTGTATCGTGGGGTGCTGTCTGTCGCGATAGATGGTGTCTGTCGTGATAGACACTGTCTGTCGCGATAGATGGTGTCTATCGTCATAGACCAAAAAAATGCAAATCTTTTTGAAACTTTGAGTGATTTGGAGTGCTCTAATGGTGTAGGTTATCATGCCATGCATGCAATAAAAAAAAACTCAATTTCTCTGTCTATCGCAACAAACAGAGGTCATCGTCTCGGGACCCGTGCAAAGTTGTGTCGTACTTGCCCAAGCTGCTGGAGATGGTGGTACAGCTAAAACCTGCAGCAAAAGCTCAAAAACACACAAAACAAATCGCACACAAGCTCTCTCTCGCTCTCTCTCATAAGTGAAATGAGGGAAATGAGGTGGGGAGGGGAATATGGCAAAAAAACTGAAATTTTTGTGAAGATGAGATGGAGGTGGAAGATGATGTGGATGATGATGGTGATGATGGTGATGCAAAAAGAAGAAAAAATGAAGAAAAATAAGGAAAAGAAGGGATATTACCTATGACTCCAATGTCTCAACTCTACATCTTACCATCATATGCTCGTCCTCGAAGCTCTCCCCCCAACAACGGTGCCAAATTTGGTGTCACTCTAGCACAATGGCAAGTACATCCCCATTGGAGTGTATTCATGGGGAATAACTCCCCCATTCATCGTTTCCCTTGTAGAGGGTGGGCGACCACTGCCCACCCCCCACATTTGTGATCTACTTTGCCCAAAAAGGACTCCAAAAAATACCTCTCAATCCTCTAACACATTCCCTAGAGAATGCACCCCCCAAAAAAAAATCCCCTTTTCAGACATATGCTCTCGCAGATATCCTCTTGTCAGTGGGAGTTTGTGCAACAAAACTCAATTTCTTTTGGCAAGAGATAGTTGTGTTCTCATCACATTTGCCAAATACAAGAGAAGGAATAAATCATGGATGCTATCGTTAAAAAGTTTCTCAAAAGTCTTTGAATACAACTTTGGTATGGATGCCAGAGTATTCGATAGCCTCACCATTGACATCTTTAAAGCCTCAAGGTCATCTAGACGTTTCTCCACCTTTGTTATGGATGCCAAAGTATTTTGTAGCCTCAGCATTGAGGTTTTTAGATAGACAGATAGCCAAATAGAGAGATGGAGAAATAGAAAATAAGAAAGAAACAAATAGATAAACAAACAAATATATATATATATATATATATATATATATATATATATATATATATATATATATATATATATATATATATATATATATATATATATATATATATATATATATATATATATATATATATATATATATATATATTTATTTATATATACATATATATATATATATACATACATATATATATATATATATATATATATATATATATATATATATATATATATATATATATATATATATATATATATATATATATATAGATAGATAAATAGATAAATAGATAGGTAGGTAGGTAGATAGGTAGGTAGATAGATAGATAGATAGATAGGTAGATAGATAGATAGATAGATAGATAGATAGATAGATAGATAGATAGATAGATAGATAGATAGATAGATAGATAGATAGATAGACAGATAGATAAATAGATAGATAGATAAATAGATAGATAGATAGATAGATAGATAGATAGATAGATAGATAGATAGATAGATAGATAAATAGATAGATAGTAGATAGATAGATAAATAGATAGATAGATAGATAGATAGATAGATAGATAGATAGATAGATAGATAGATAGATAGATAGATAGATAGATAGATAGATAGATAGATAGATATATAGATAGATAGATACATAGATAGATAGATCGATAGAAAGATAGATAGATAGATAGATAGATAGATAGATAGATAGATAGATAGATAGATAGATAGATAGATAGATAGATAGATAGATAGATAGATAGATAGATAGATAGATAGATAGATAGATAGATAGATAGATAGATAGATAGATAGATAGATAGATAGATAGCTAGATAAATAGATAGATAGATAGACAGACAGACAGACATACACACCGACATACAGATAGATAGATAGATAGATATATATATATGTATATATATATATATATATATATATATATATATATATATATATATATATATATATATATATATATATATATATATATATATATATATATATATATATATATATATATATATATATATATATATATATATATATAGATAGATAGATAGATAGATAGATAGATAGATAGATAGATACATAGATAGATAGATAGATAGATAGATAGATAGGTAGATAGATAGATAGATAGATAGATAGATAGATAGATAGATAGATAGATAGATAGATAGATAGATAGATAGATAGATAGATAGATAGATAGATAGATAGATAGATAGATAGATAGATAGAAAGATGGATGGATGGATGGATGGATGGATAAATGGATGGATGGATGGATGCATGGATAGATGGATAGATGCATAGATAGATAGATAGATAGATAGATAGATAGATAGATAGATAGATAGATAGATAGATAGATAGATAGATAGATATATAGATAGATAGATAGATAGATTGATAGATAGATAGATAGATAGATAGATAGATAGATAGATAGATAGATAGATAGATAGATAGATAGGTAGATAGGTAGATAGGTAGATAGGTAGGTAGGTAGATAGATAGATAGATAGATAGATAGATAGATAGATAGATAGATAGATAGATAGATAGATAGATAGATAGATAGATAGATAGATAGATAGATAGATAGATAGATAGATAGATAGATAGATAGATAGATAGATAGATAGATAGATAGATAGATGGAGAGATAGATGGATAGATAGATAGATAGATAGATAGATACATAGATAGATAGATAGATAGATAGATAGATAGATAGATAGCTATATTGTTGGTGCATTTTGCCCAAGCCTACATGCTTGATATGCTTGATATTATCCTCATTTGTAAGTCACATGAGTAGTCATGTGAACACCTCTTGTAAAAGAGTACATTTTATCTCTTGTAAATGGAAAAAGAAAAAAGTAAAAGGTGTTGGGGCTTCACTCACTAATTAGGCATTGATATATGAAGACATATGGAGACATATGATGGAGGAAAGAAGAAGTGAAGGAAAGACCTACAGAAAATCAAGCCTAAGTGAAGGGACAATTTCACTATTGTAAATTAGTGCAAAATTAGAGTCTAGATTTGTAATTGATCTTTAGAACTTACGAGTTCAAGTCTAGATGAATGTAAACCATAGGTATATAAGTTAATTTGAGTCAGAAACATGTATGAGAGAACTCAATTTTGTAGTTTGAGGAAGTAGAGAAAAGTCGTGTAATTTCTGAGAGAGATGGTGAGAGAAAACTTCTGAGTCTGATAGAGTTTTCCATGGCTGTGAGCAAAATTAGGCAAAGCCATTTTGTACACACCTTCTCTGATAATCAACACATGTTTGTGTAGAAACATTGTGTCTAATTCTTATTGTACATTGAGTCTCAAGTCATTTCATATGACTATGAAAGTTAGTTGACAGTTACGACTTTTCTGGCGCACATTTGACTGATCTTCTGAAGGTCAGATCTCGAAGCATGGTGTAAAGTTTTTGGTAAGTAATAGCTCGTTGGAAAGCTATAATCCTCAACTACATTTGGTCAAAAGATCTTTGAGAAACGGGACGCGTACTCAGAGAAATCAGTTTAAGAGTGAAGGTATGTCAAATCGATGAAGTACATTTTCAGTTTTCAGACATAGTGTAAAGGTTGATACAAAATCAGAGGATTGTGAAGTTATTGCTTGAAAGTTTTGTTTGTTATGTGTTGCTTAACACTAACAAGAACTTCTCTTAGCAAGTAATCAAAAGATTTGGCAAAGATTGAGCTAATACAGGTCAGATTGAAGGATTGAAGAAAAGGCGCAGATTTCTGTGAAGTGAAGTTTTGATTTTCACTAAGTTCAGAGATGAAGATTCATAATGTGAGTGTTGCTAAGCTAATGGTGGTTATGGAGGTCTTCTAATACCACATTAGTTTAGTTCTTGTGGTGTTTTACACACCAACAAGTGGTATCAGAGCAGATAAGGTCCTTGAGAATAAAAGGAGTGCAGATACAAGAAGATTTGAAGAGTTCTTTATCAAAGAAGGAGGAAGCTGAGGTGTTCAACAACCAAAAGTCATCAGAAGAGTATTTCGAAGTTGCTCCCAAGAGTAAAGGTCTACAAAAGGTATCATTCTTTAACCTTACACTTACAGGTTGAAGCAGAAGCAAGGATACCATGGCAGATCATGTGTCCATTGACAAATTGGACAGCTTGGGTAATGAGGATGGAGGCCTTACTTATGAGTAAGGACTTAATGGTATATGTGACAGGTGAAGAGGAGAAGCCTAAATTTGAAGATGAAAGTCATCCAAGGAAGGAAGAGCTAGAAGCTTTGAAGCTATGGCAGAAGAGAGATGCAAGTGCTAGAGCTTATATATACAACACTATTACAGATCACTTGTTGCCACATATCAGAGGTTTAGAAACAGCTGAAGATATTTGGAATGCTTTGGAAGATCACTTCCAAAACACCACTAAAGCTAGGAAAGCTAGCTTATGGTCAGAGTTCACCACATTCAAGAAGAAGCAAAATCAGAACATTAGTGATTATGTCACTAAGATGAAAGACTTGGCAGATAGCCTTGGATCTATTGATGAGGATATTGAAGATCATAGGTTGATAGCTCAATTACTTGCAGGATTAAGAGGTGATGAAAGGTGGAAGCCTTTTGTACTTTCAACAGAACTTTCATTAAATCATTATGTGCCAGAATTAAATCAATTACTTGGATTGATGCTCACATTTGAGCAAGACTTAAAGTCAGATGGAGACAAAGGTCAAAGTTCTGCAATGTATGTGAAGAACAAAAGGAAAGGAGATAAAGGCAAGGCAAAGGATGAAGAAGAGTCAACAACTCAAGTAAATTATGCAAGAGGAAGAGGTTTTGGCAGAGGTAAAGGTCGAGGTAATGGAAGAGGTAGAGGTAATCAGAACAATAACAAGAAGACATGTTGGATTTGTGGATTGAGCAATCATCTAGCATATGATTGTTGGCACAATCAACAAGGAGCAAATCAAAATCAGAACAACAATGGCAGAGGTAGAGGTGGAAGGTTTCAGAATCAATTTCAAAGAGGAAGACATAATTCAAGAGGAAGTTTTGGTAGAGGTGGTGGAAGAAATTGGAATCAGAACCAATCATACAACACTACATATTACAATTATGCAAATGATACACAGAATGACAACCATACAACATTGATGATGAATTCAATTAGTTCATCAGAGAAGGAGGATCTCAAGGTATTCTATATTGACTCTGGTTGTTCAAATCATTTATCAGGTAATATAGAATTATTGTCAGAATTGGAAGAAGGAAATTCAAGTCATACAGTACAAACAGGTGACAATACAAAACACAATGTACATTCAATTGGAAAGGTGAAGTGCAGGAGTGGAGCTGATTTATTAACAAATGTTTTGTATGTTCCAACAATACCAAAGAATCTGATTAGTGTTGGACAAATAGTGGAAAAAGGTTTTCAAGTCAGATTTACAAATGAAGGGGTATTTGTAGAAGATCCAGAGGATGCATACAAACCCATTGTTTGTGGTAAGAAGGAAGGTAGACTTTTTACTCTCAAAGTGCAAGGAAATGTTGGTCAAGCCCTAATTACACATGGTGATGAAGTAATTACAGAGTTAGATCTTTGGCATAGAAGATTGGGACATTTCAATGAAAGAGGAATCAAAACTATGGTGGAGAATCAATCTGTATTGGGACTACCAAATGTAAAGAATCAACATATGGTATACAAGTGTGAAGCTTGTCAGATGGGAAAAGCTCATAGACAACCATTTCAGAAGAAAGGTTTCAAGCATGATGGTTTGCTTGAACTCATACATACAGATGTATGGGGACCAACAAAAGAAGGTTCAATAAATGGATCTAGGTATTATGTTTTGTTTATTGATGATGCTACAAGGTGGATAACCCTTTATGTTCTAAAGGAAAGATCAGAAGTCTTTGGAGCCTTCAAACATTTTCATGCTTATGCAGAAAGAGTTACAGGTCACAAACTCAAGAGGCTAAGGTCTGATGGAGGGGGAGAATACTTCTCCCAAGAATTTAATGACTATCTTTGGAATGCAGGTATCAAGAGAGAGATAACTTGCAGGTATACACCTCAACATAATGGGGTGGCAGAAAGGAGGAATAGAACATTGGTTGAATTTGCAAGAGCAATGTTAAAAGAAAAGAATTGCCCTAATTATCTTTGGGCTGAGGCTGTAAATACAGCCACATACCTTGTGAATAGGTTACCATGTGGAGCTTTGAATGGTATGACCCCTTATGAAGCTTGGTGGGGTAAGAAACCAACACTTGACCATTGTAAAGTGTTTGGGTCAATTGCCTATGCTTATGTACCATCACAACTCAGACATAAGCTTGAACCAAAGGCAGAAAGATATGTGTTTATTGGGTATGATGAAAAGCAAATGGGTTATAGGCTATGGAGTCCTTTAACTAAACATTTTATTGTTTCCAGAGATGTGACCTTTGATGAACAGAAGAGTTGGTATGCAGATAAAGAATGTGAGCTTGAAACATTTGAAGAAGAGATAAGAAGGAGTGCAAGAGGTAAGTCACATATGCAAATAGATGGAGATGAAGAACATATGCAAGCAAGCACATCAAGAGTTGGATCATATAGAAGGAATGAAGATGGACCAATATTTGATGAAGAAGTACATCCAGATAGACATGAAGAGTGTGAACCAAGAAGGTCAACCAGAATAAGGAATCAACCTACAAGGTATTCATATGACACTTCTTACTTGACTCAGAAAAATTATGCTTACATGGTTAAGGAAGATGAAGAACCTCAAAGCTATGATGAAGCAAAGGGTAAGAGACAATGGGAAGTAGCAATGAAGGAAGAATTTGATGCTCTTGAAGAAAACAAAACTTGGGAACTTGTCCCAAAACCTAATGGTAAGAAAGTGGTTGGAAACAAATGGGTTTACAAAGTTAAGAAGCATGCAGATGGAACTATAGCCAGATACAAAGCTAGATTGGTGGTTAAAGGCTATGCTCAAACATTTGGCATAGATTATGATGAGACATTCAGTCCTGTGGCAAAGATGTCAACCATAAGAACAATCATTGCCATTGCAGCATCAAAAGGATGGACATTGAGTCAATTGGACATTAAGAATGCATTTTTGAATGGATATATATCAGATGAGGTTTACATGGAACAACCTCAAGGGTTTGCAGATCATAAGTTTCCAAATTATGTTTGCAGGTTGAGAAGAGCCCTTTATGGTTTGAAGCAAGCTCCAAGAGCTTGGAATTATAGACTTGTAAAGTATCTTAATGACCTTGGGTATCAAAGTTCAAAGGCAGATGCAAGTTTACTTATCAAAAGAACAGATGAAGGTATGATCTACATTTGTATATATGTAGATGACATTATAATTACAGGTACCTCAAATGAAGGAATCAAGGAGGTGAAGAAGCTACTTGAAAGAGAATTCAAGATAAGTGATCTAGGAAAATTGTCATATTTTCTTGGAATGGAAATCACTTATGCAGAGCATGGCATTTATGTATCACAAGAAAGGTATCTCTTGAATCTTCTAAAGAAGTTCAACATGGAGAATTGCAGAGAGGCATCTACACCATTAGAAGTCAATCACAAACTTAGTAGATATGTTGGTGCAGAGTTCAAAGACATGAGGAAGTATCAATCTTTAGTTGGAAGTTTGATTTATGCAACTCTAACAAGGCCTGATCTTAGTTATGCAGTTGGTGTTCTTTCCCAATTCATGCATTGTCCAAAGGATCCACATTGGATTGCAGGTCAAAGAGTCCTTAGATATATCAAAGGGACTTTGAAAGAAGGATTGTATTATCCTTTTACATCAGATATAAGATTGAGAGCCTATAGTGATTCAGATTGGGCAGGAAGTCAAGATGACAGAAGGTCTACTCATGGCTACATGATATACATTGGAGATAAGCTTGTGAGTTGGTGTTCAAAGAAACAACACACAGTGGCCTTATCATCAACAGAAGCTGAATACAAAGGACTTGTGGAAGCAGCAAAGGAAGTCATATGGATGCAGACATTATTCAAAAGCTTGGGAATTGATCAAGGTATACCCATTATTCATGGAGATAACATGAGTTCATTATATCTTGCAGCAAATCCTGTGTTTCATGCAAGGACAAAGCACATAGAGATACAGTATCATTTTCTTAGAGAAAAGGTAATGGAGAAAGAGATTGAAGTGGTGTATACTTCCACAAAAGATCAGATTGCAGATATTATGACAAAAAGCTTGGATGGAGTAAAGACAAGTAAGTTCAAGGAGATGGCAGGAATAAAAGAGAAGGATATTATGTGAAGAAGTCAAATTATGCTAATTAGTGATTGAGGGGGAGCTGTTGGGGCTTCACTCACTAATTAGGCATTGATATATGAAGACATATGGAGACATATGATGGAGGAAAGAAGAAGTGAAGGAAAGACCTACAGAAAATCAAGCCTAAGTGAAGGGACAATTTCACTATTGTAAATTAGTGCAAAATTAGAGTCTAGATTTGTAATTGATCTTTAGAACTTACGAGTTCAAGTCTAGATGAATGTAAACCATAGGTATATAAGTTAATTTGAGTCAGAAACATGTATGAGAGAACTC